>OY755246.1:70549767-71021349 GCA_963576725.1 Azorinus chamasolen
GGCCTGGTTGACGTCGACAGCTTGGTCAATACCAGCAGTCTGGTCAGTGTCGACAGCCTGGTCGACCTCTGCAGCCTGATAAATGTCGATAGCTTGGTCAGTATCAGCAGCCTGACCAATGTCTGTATACAATACAACTGCTGCATAAACCAATCCACAATATTTCTATTCAATGTTCAATAGTTGCCTGGTCGACAGCCTGGTCAATAGCCTGGTCAATGTCGACAGTCTGGTCAATGTCGACAGCCTGGTCATTGTCGACAGTCTGGTTGTCGACAGTCTGGTCATTGTCGACAGCCTGGTCTATGTCGACAGCCTGGTCATTGTCGACAGTCTGGTCATTGTCGACAGCCTGGTCTATGTCGACAGCCTGGTCAATGTCGACAGCCTGGTCTATGTCGACAGTCTGGTCATTGTCGACAGCCTGGTCAATGTCGGCAGATTGGTCAGTGTCAACAGCCTAGTTAATGTCTGTGTACAACAGCTGCGTATACCTGTCCGCAACATTTCTATTCAATGTTCTAAAATTGCTTATTTTTCTTACATGTGTTATCTAAATAAGGCTTCCCACCCACATATTTACCACGTTCTATCTACAGTTTGCTACTATATCTCATAGTAATGCGCAATCTTTTAGACACTGCATTACACCTATAGGGCTTTATGTGTCTGATATTTATTTCACGAAATTTCCTCATCGGCAACAGCCAAACAATATCATATACAGTAAAACTCCGCTAATGTGACCACCTAAAAAGGTATAAATCTGGGTGCTAGATGAAGGCGGGCGCTTAATGCAGGACAAAAGTAATACAGAAAGCTCCTAGAGGAGCTTTCTGCATTACTTTTGCCATGCATTAAGCAACCACCTTCTTATAAAGACACCAATGTTGATTCATTAAGTGGTCGCATTAGAGGGGTTCTATGATTCTACGCATTTGCTCAACTCCGCCCACCGTTAACCCGTATCTTATAATGCCATGCAAATATTATGTTGACATTTTATACTACTGTATGTACAAATCTATTTTCATAACTAGACAAAATATACCATCCTGTGCCTCTGTGGTGCGATACATTCAAGGCATATTCATCACGTGTTTCACAAAGACTAACAGTGCAGACAGAAATAATAAATACAACAAAAACAGTTGCTGATGCTTGTGGATGTAGGACAGTGGCTAGGCACCGGGTTGTATATAACCTTTACTTCATAAATACGCCATTCTACGCCTTTTCAAACAGAAATCAGACGACTCCTGTAGGCTTATGATATATAATATGAATATGAACTGACATCTCATCAGAACACAAATTATTGGATACACCGACTATGTATTTATTTTTTAACCGTTTCGGTGCCAAATAAATTTCAGTTGATAAAATTGCTGTCTGCTTTGGGATTCATTGTAATGTTTTCTTTAATTTCTTTACAAAAAATATAACCAGCATCTAACAGCCTGGGTGGGGATGTGCCGAGTTACTAGGCGTCTCTTCTGGATCCAAACTGTTTGTGCCGAGTTACTCGGCGTCTCTTCTGGATCCAAACTGTTTGCAAAGGTTATCACGGATTCGCCTGTGGCAGTGAAAGAGTTCGTGAAAAAGAGAAGAACATTCAAAGGCGTTAATTGAAGCAGATGGCAAAGTTTGCAGACGACAATACGAGGGGTGTTCCAAAAATAATGTCATCTGTGCTTTATTTCGCGGAAATCGTGCAATTCATGCACAAAACCACATCGTGTCGATTGAGTGATCACTGGCTCGTGACACAGGTAAATATCTCGTCCACACGTTCACTTGCCTCGGTACAGTGTACATCGTTTCATAGCCTATTCGTTAGACTATACACAAAATGACAGGAAAACGAGCTGAAAATGTTCTTGAAATTAGGGCCTATATAAAAGGTAGGTCATTACTCGGCATAAAGGCTGTAGATATTCGGGAGGGGCTAGATCGACGGTGTTTCGTGTACCCTCTGTTTTACGTCATCAGTTTGTGTGGTGCATCTAAAAATGGAACTGGAATTTCCCTTTATCTAAAAATACTGCAAGTCTAATAAAAAGCTTTAGGTGATGTGCACAGCAAATATACTATGACCAATAAAGAAAATATACTGAAAATATGTTTAAGATGTGTTTTTTTGTGAATATTAGAAAATAATCTACTTCATTGTTGATAAATCCAATGCAATTCTATGATAATGATGCTTTGGTAGATTTGCTAGACGAAAGTGACATGAGATTCCTGAAACGCTGTAAGGAGTTTCATGTCACCTCTTCTTCAGCTTTGATGCGTTGAGGTTGCATGAGATTCCTGACATACTGAAAGGAATTTCATGTTATCTCTTCGTTAGCTTTGATATATTAAAGTGACATGAGAGCTCTGATGTGTTGTAAGGAGATGACATGAAATTCCTGACATAATGGACGGATTTTCATGTTACCCTTTCTTTTATTTAAAAACATTTAAGTGATATGATGTTCTTGCTATTTCATATGGAGTTTCATGTTACCACGTATTTAGCGTTGTCACATTAAGGTGATGCATGCGATTCCTGACATGCTGTAAGGAGTTTCATGTTTCCACGTCTTAAGCATTGTTATATTAAGGTGAAATGAGATTCCTTGCACGCCGTAAGGAGTTTCATGTCACTCTTCTGTATATTTAATACATTAAAAAGACATGAGATTCCTGACATGTTGTAAGGTGTTTCCTGTTACCCCATTTTAGCATTGATACATTAAGGTGATATCAGATTCCTGACATTGTAAGGATTTTTATGTTACCCTTTCTGTAGCTTTGATATACATGTATTAAGATGACATGATGTAACGAATTTCAAATTGTAGCTGTGACTAGTTAAAGCGGCGTGAGATTCCTGACATGCTGGACGCAGTTTTATGTAACCCCTTTTTAAGCTTTTATATTAATAGGACATGAAATTCCTGGCATGATGTCATGAGTTAAAATTTATACCCCCTTTAGCTTTGATAACTTAGGTGACATGATATTCCTGACGTGTTGTAAGGAGTTTCATGTTACCCTTTCTTTATACAAAAAAGTGACACGAGAGTTCTGAATGCTGTATGGAGTTTCCTGTACCTCTTTATAGGGTTGATACGTTGAGATGACATGTGATTCCGGACATGTTGCTAGGAGTTTCACATGAGGTTCCTTATAAAAATGTTATAAAGAGTTTTATTTGACCACGTCTTTCGCGGTGATATAGTAAAGTAAAATGAGATAACTGACATGCTAAAAGGAATTTTATGTTACCCTTTTTTGTTTCGAAACATTAAGGTTACATGAGATTCCTTACATACTGTAAGGAATTTCGTGCAACTTCATGTTTTGCCTTGAAGCCCTTGATATATTAAGGCGATATGAGATTTCGGACATGCTGTAAGGAGTTTCATGTAACCACTTCTTTAGCTTTGGTACATTTAAGTGACATGGATTTCCTGACGTGTTGTAAGGAGATTTATGATACCCTTTCTGTATTAGCTTTGATACATAAAAGTGACATGATGATTCTGATATGTTGTAAGGCGTCTCATGTTACCACGTCTTTATCGTTGAAACAGTAAAGTGACATAAGATTCCTGATATGCTGTAAGGAGTTTCATGTTACCCTTTCTCTAGCTTTGATACATAAAAGTGACACGAGAGCCCTGCCATGCTGTATGGATTTGCATGTTATCTCTTTTTAGCGCCAATACCTTAAGGTGACATGAGATTCCTGACATGCTGTATGGATTTGCATATTTTCTCTTTTTAGCGCCAATATCTTAAGGTGACATGTGATTCCTGACATACTGTTAGGAGTTTCACGTTACTCATCCTTAAGCTTTGACACATTAAAGTGACACGAGGTTCCTGATATGTTATATGGATTTTCATTTCACCACATCTTTAGCGGTGATATATTCAAGTGAAATGAGATTCCTGACATGCTGAAAGGAATTTTATATTACCCTTTTTTGTTTCGAAACATTAAGGTGACATGAGATTCCTGACATGCTGTAAAGAATTTCGTGTAACTACATGTTTTGCCTTGATATATTAAGGTGAGATGAGATTTCTGACATTCTGTAAGGAGTTTCATGTGCCACCTTTTTAGCTTCATTTAAGTGACATGAATTTCCTGACGTGTTGTAAGGGGTTTAAAGTAACCCTTTCTTTAGCTTTGATATGTTAAAGTGACATGATGATTCTGATATGTTGTAAGGAGATTCATGTTACCACGTCTTTAGCGTTGATACATTAAGGCGTAATCAGAGTCCTGAAGTGCTGTAAGGAGTTTCATGTTTCCACGTCTTTGGCGTTGGTATAATTATTAAGGTGAAATGAGATTCCTGGCACGCTGTAAGGAGTTTCATGTCACCCTTCCGTATATTTAATACATTAAAAAGACATGAGATTCCTGACATGCTGTAAGGTATTTCATGTTACCCTATTTTAGCATTGATACATTTAGGTGATATCAGATTCCTGACATCTGTAAGGAATTTCATGTTACCCTTTCTTTAGCTTTGATATATTAAGATGACATAAGTTTGTGTGACATGATGTAACGAGTTACAAATTGCACCTTCTTTAGCTGTGATAAGTTAAAGCGACGTGAGATTCCTGACGTGCTGGACGCAGTTTCATGTTACCCCTTCTTAAGCTTTGGTATTCCTGACATGCTGTGAGGAATTTCGTGTTACTCTTTCTGTGCTTTGATACGTTAAGGTAGCATAAGATTCCTGGCATGGTGTAATGAGTTTCAAATTACACTTACTTTAGCTTTAATAACTTAAAGTGACATGAGATTCCTGACATGCTGTAACGGATCTCATGTTATCCCTTCTTTAGATTGAATACATTAAACTGACATGAGGTTCCTATGTTATAATGAGTGCCATATCACTACGTCTTTAGCAGTGATACATTAAGGTGACATGAAATTTCTGACGCGCTGTAAGGAGTTTTATGTCACCATTTCTTCAGCGTTGATACATTAAGGTAACATTAGATTTCTGATATGGTGTAAGGAGTTTCATGGTACCATTTATTTAGCTTTGATACATTAAGGTGACATGATATTCCTGACATGTTGTAAGGAGTTTCATGTCACACTTACTTTAGATTTGATACATTAAAGTGACACGATGAGTCTGATATGTTGTAAGGAGGTTTATGTTACTACGTCTTTAGCGTTGATACTTTGAGACGTCATGGGATTCCTGACATGCTGTAAGGAGTTTAATGTCACCCCTTTTAGTGTTGAAACAGTAAGGTGACATTAGATTCCTGAAATGCTGTAAGGAGTTTCATGTCACCCCGTTTAGTGGTGAAACCGTAAGATGACATGAGATTCCTAATATGCTGTAAGGAGTTTCATTTTATCATTCCTTTAGCTATGTTACATTAAGGTGACATGAGAGTCCTGACACGATGTAATGAGTTTCATGTCACCCCAATAGTGTTGAAACATTAAGGTGACTTAAAATCCCTGAAATCCTGTAAGGAGTTGCATGTTATCTCTTTTTAGCCTTGATACATTAAGGTAACATGTTGTTCCTGACATACTGTAAGGAACTTAGGGATATCCCTTCTGAAGCTTTGATACATTAAAGTGGCATGAGCTTCCTGGTATGCCATTAGGAGTTTTATGTTACCACATCTTTAGCGGAGATACCTTCAGGTGACATGGGATTTCTGAAATGCTTTAAGGAGTTTCATGTTACCCCTTCTTAAGTTTTGACACATTAATGTGACGAGAGATGCCTTACATAATTCAATAAACGTCAAGTAACCCCTATTTAGATTCGATTTTCAAATATTATAAATCTTTTGAGCTGAGTCTGAGATCGTTCTCAAGTTTTTGATTGGTCAGATTTGAGTAAATGCTTGAGTACGATCTCAGACTCAGCTCAAAAGATTTATGACCTTTGAACCTGTTGCTTGGTATCTGACTTTGATCCAAATTGTTAGCAAGTGTAGCCTTGCTTGACAGAGAAGAACTTGATCTCATGATAATTCGACAATTTACTGGACAATACTTACGTATGAACATGCAAAACTAATTTATTACATGTTACCAACATTACAGAATAATAGCCCAAATCATCTATTTTTCTACAATCGTATATAAACTACATGTGTGTGTGTTTTATGTTCTTATTTAAAAAAATATATAACGCGATCTGGGACTAGACCATAAACAAATGTTTTATATTGACAGGACGTCTGCAATAATTGCAAGCACATGTCTCTTTGACCAGCCATCAACAAAGGCATAGCCGCGACATAAGTGTGCATGCCAAATCCCTATATAGTGATAAGGCCTATAAAAATCAAAATATAAATAAATCACGCTAGGGGGCGTGAGCAGTGTAGCACATTCAATTACTGCTCATGAACAGACTCAATAAAACCGAGTCTGCAGTTTTCTCTTTTTGTGTTGCAAGTTTTGCTTTCGGGGGATCACCACCCTTCAGAATTTACTATATAAATCAAAGTCGACGCACGGGAGCGTCGACGATACAACCGCAAATCCTTTCAAACATTATTTCAAATATGAAACATACCTTGTGTTGTACATTGTATTTGATTAGATGATTTTTATGATTTCAAGTCACTTTTAACACTCGTATTTTAGTCATATCGCGACGTCCAGCTTATTATGGCCATGGAGGTTCCCTTGTATTGATGTATGAGTACACCATGGAAACAATATACTGGAGCCAGCTACAGAATGGCTTCATTTCCGGGTTCCAAACATGTTAAGAAGAGTACATTTACAATGCTGAATTTCAAATGGACTCACCCATTTTCTTGACCAGTTTACATTTCCTCTTGAGAAATTTGTTCTCAAAATATTTATAAGTACGACAACAGTGCAGATCTTGATTAGCGGGCTCCGTCAGGGACCTTCTGATCAGGGTCTACACTGTTTGCAAACGATGTAAATATACGGTTCAAGCATTGTAAGAGTAAAGCTGCTAAAACATGCCATCATAACTGGAATAACATGTTGTCCTGGACTTAATCAGAATGTAGCCTACTAAGTACACCATAGTGTGAATTGAAATATTCATAAAATGCTTCTGCTGTTGTTCTAGCAAAGACAGTTTGGTGAAATGCTTTTAGCACTAAAGTTGTCCATCAGGTAAATATAGAATGTAAATTGAATTATAACAACAACATATTTTAAGTTTTTCATCTAATTTAATTGTGTCAACAAAACAGTTTCGTACACTGTCATACTACAGGCCTGTTTAACATCGTATATCAAAAGTTCAACCAAAGCAAGTCACATGGCATAGACCATACAGTAAGGTCTCAATAACAAGACAAACTCATAAAAAGGGCTTGATTTCAGAGTTTAACCATTTGCTCCATAGTCAAATATTTAAATAACCTAGGTTATATTGTGTTTAAGGCAATCTTGCTTAAAGCAAGATGAAAGTAAAACAGAAATTTCATTAGGGGGCGTTCTGCTTTACTTTTATCTTGCTTTAAGCTGCCACTTTTATTCAACGTCATGTTTGATTAGTGGTACCTATATGGAGGATTAGATAGAGGAGCTCGAAAACACTTGTATGAATAAACGGGTTAATGTAGGTGGTTGTTTAGCTCGTTCTCTCTTAGATTTGGTTTAGACCTAACCTCTTTGAATAAATCTACCGAAAAGGAGCATTAACTATGGAAAAGGAGAATTTTAGAAGTGTGTAGTTTTGAAACCATTGTGAGAAATAGAGCATTTGCTCCACAGGAGCAAATGCTCTATTTGTCACAATGGTTTCAACATGTGACTTTTACAGACGCACCAAAATGTGTCACTAAGAGGGAATGTGTTAAAACATATAAAAGCTTAATGCAGGACAAAAGTAATGCAGACATATTCTTCAGGAGCTCTCTGTATTACTTCTTTACTGCATTCAGCAGTCACCTTTTTTACCGGTGACCATTCTTATCTACAAGTATGTCGTCAAAGAGATGGAGTACTGTACATACAAATAAGAAAAACAAGTGGGGGATTGCTACAATTTAATTATTAATGGCCAATACAACAGAAACTACAATGCTGTACCCATGTCCTGCAAACAAGCAGCACAAACAAATGATTTTGTCTGCATTCCGGACTCTGCCAGTTGCTCTCCAACACAATGACTTTTTGTGAACGGATCTGTCACACTTTGTACACTGCATCTGTTAATGAAAAAGAAACAGTCGTCATTTTTCTGATGCGTTATAAATGTTCTCTTGAGATCATATCATAAACATATAACATTCAAAAGAAAATCTCACAAATATCACCTAAATGTATCTACCCTAAAGAAGGAGTAACAATAAACTTCTTACAGCCTAACAGAAAGCTCCTGTCATCTTAATGTATCCACCCTAAAGAAGGGGTTACATGAAACTCCTTACAGCGTAACAGGAATGTCACCTTAATGTCACCTTAATGTATCCATCTTAAAGACGGGGTAACATGAGATTCCTTACAGCGCAGCGGGATTATCATGTCACCTTAATGTATCCACCCTAAAGAATGGTTTACATGAAACTCCTTACAGCGTAACAGGAATCTCATGCCACCTTAATGTATCAAAGCTAAAGAAGGGGTAACATGAAACTCAATACAGCATGACAGGAAGCTCATGTCACCTCAATTGATCCACCTTACAGAAGGGTATCATGAAACTCCTTACAGTGTGACAGGAAGCTCATGTCACCTTAATGTATCCACCTTACAGAAGGGTAACATGAAAATCCTTACAGCATGACAGGAAGCTCATGTCACCTTAATGAATCAAAGCTAAAGAAGTAGGTAACATGAAACTCTTTACAGCGTAGCAGGAATTTCATGTCACCTTAATGTATCTACCCTAATTAAAGGGTAACATGAAACTCCTTACAGCGTAACAGGAATCTAATGTCACCTTAATGTATCAAAGCTAGAGAAGGGGTAACATGAAACTCCATACAGCAGGTCAGGAATCTCATGTCACCTCAATGTATCCACCTTACAGAAGGGTATCATGAAACTCCTTACAGCATGACAGGAAGCTCATGTCACCTTAATGTATCCACCTTACAGAAGGGTAACATGAAAATCCTTACAGCATGACAGGAAGCTCATGTCACCTTATTGAATCAAAGCTAAAGAAGTAGGTAACATGAAACTCCTTACAGCGTAGCAGGAATTTCATGTCACCTTAATGTATCTACCCTAATTAAAGGGTAACATGAAACTCCTTACAGCGTAACAGGAATCTCATGTCACCTTACTCTATCAAAGCTAAAGAAGGGGTAATATGAAACTCCATACAGCAGGTCAGGAATCTCATGTAACCTTAATTAAACATAGCTAAAAAATGGGTAACATGATACTCCTTCCAGCATGTCAGGAATCTCGTGTCATTTTTATGTATCCACCCTTAAGAAGGGGTTACATGAGACTCCTTCCAGCATGTCAGGAATCTCGTGCCACCTTTATATATCCATCATAAAGAAGGGGTATTTTCCTGCTAGACTTTACTACTTTTTTCATTTACATGACACTCGTTACAGCGTAAAAGGAATCCTAAATGTATCCACCCTAAGGATGGGGTGATATGTAACTCACAGCGTAACAGGAGTATCATGTCACATATTATAATGTATCCACCCTAAAGAAGTGGTTACATGAAACTCCTTACAGCGTAACAGGAATCTCATGTCACCTTACTCTATCAAAGCTAAAGAAGGGGTAACATGAAACTCCATACAGCAGGTCAGGAATCTCATGTAACCTTAATTAAACATAGCTAAAAAATGGGTAACATGAAACTCCTTCCAGCATGTCAGGAATCTCGTGTCATTTTTATGTATCCACCCTTAAGAAGGGGTTACATGAGACTCCTTTCAGCATGTCAGGAATCTCGTGCCACCTTTATATATCCATCATAAAGAAGGGGTATTTTCCTGCTAGACTTTACTACTTTTTTCATTTACATGACACTCGTTACAGCGTAAAAGGAATCCTAAATGTATCCACCCTAAGGATGGGGTGATATGTAACTCACAGCGTAACAGGAGTATCATGTCACATATTATAATGTATCCATCCTAAAGAAGTGGTTACATGAAACTCCTTACAGCGTAACAGGAATCTCATGTCACCTTAATGTATCCACCTTTCAGAAGGGTAACATGAAAATCCTTACAGCATGACAGGAATCTCATGTCACCTTAATGTATCAAAGCTAAAGAAGGGGTAACATGAAACTCCATACAGCATGACAGGAAGCTCATGTCACCTTAATGTATCCACCTTACAGAAGGGTAACATGAAACTCCTTACAGCATGATAGGAAACTCATGTCACCTTAATGTATCCACCTTACAGAAGGGTAACATGAAAATCCTTACAGCATGACAGGAAGTTCATGTCACCTTAATGGATCAAAGCTAAAGAAGGCACCTTAATGTATCACCTTACAGAAGGGTAACATGAAACTCCTTACAGCATGACAGGAAGCTCATGTCACCTTAATGTATCCACCTTTCAGAAGGGTAACATGAAACTCCTTACAGCATGACAGGAAGCTCATGTCACCTTAATGAATCAAAGCTAAAGAAGTAGGTAACATGAAACCCCTTACAGCGTAGCAGGAATCTCATGTCACCTTAATGTATCTACCCTAATTAAAGGGTAACATGAAACTCCTTACAGCATGACAGGAAGCTCATGTCACCTTAATGTATCCACCTTACAGAAGGGTAAGATGAAACTCCTTACAGTAGGTAAAAACCAATGTTGGGGTTACATGAGACTCCTTACAGCAGGTCAAGAATCTCATGACACCTGGGTGAAGCAAAGCTAAAGACGTGGGGGTAACATGTATTTCCTTCCAGAATGCCAGGAATCTCGTGTCAATTAAAGTATCCACCCTAAAGAAAAGGTAACATGAAACTCCTTATACAGCAGGTAAAAACTAATGAAGGGGTAACATGAAACTCCTTACAGCAGGTCAGGAATCTCATGTCACCTTTAATGAATCAAAGTTAAAGAAGTAGGTAACATGAAACTCCTTACAGCGTAACAGGGGTCTCATGTCACCTTAATGTATCTACCCGAATTAAGGGGTAACTTGAAAATCCTTACAGAATGACAGAAAGCTCATGTCATCTTAATGTACCCACCTTACAGAAGGGTAACATGAAAATCCTTACAGCATGACAGAAAGCTTATGTCACCTTAATTAATCAAAGCTAAAGAAGTGGGTAGCAGGAATCTCATGTCACGACCATAATTAAGGGGTAACATGAAAATCCTTACATCGTGTCAGAAAGGTCATGTCACCGTAATGTATCCACCTTATAGAAGGGTAACATGAAACTCCTCACAGCAGGTTAAAGCCAATGATGGGGTAACATGAAACTCCTTAAAGCAAGACAGGAAGCTCATGTCACCTTAATGTATCCACCTTACATAAGGGTAACATGAAAATCCTTACAGCATGACAGGAAGTTCATATCACCTTAATGAATCAAAGCTAAAGACGTAGGTAACATGAAACTCAGTACAGCGTAACAGGAATCTCATGTCATTTTAATGAATTTACCCTAAATAAGGGGTAACAAGAAAAGCCTTACAGCATGACAGGGAGCTCATGTCACCTTAATGTATCCACCTTACAGAAGGGTAACATGAAACTCATTGTACAACAGGTAAAAGCTAATGAAATGGTTACATGAAACTCCTACCAGCATGTCAGGAATCTCGTGTCACCTTAATGTATCCATCCAAAAGAAAGGGTAACATGAAACCTCTTACAGCAGGTCAGGAATCGCATGTCACCTTAATGAAGCAAGGCTATAGAAGTTGGTAACATGAAATTCCCTCCAGCATGTCAGGAATCTCGTTTCACCTTAATGTAGCCATCCTAAAGAAGGTATTACATGAAACTCCTTACAGCGTAACAGGAATCTCATTACACCTTAATGTATCTACCCTAAATAAGGGGCAACATGGAACTCCTTACAGCATGACAGGAAGCTCATGTCACCTTAATGTATCCAATCTAAAGAATAGGTAACATGAAACTCCTTGTACAGCAGGTAAAAGCTAATAAAGGGGTAACATGAAACCCTTACAGCAGGACAGGAATCTCATGTCACCTTAATGAATCAACGTTAAAGAAGTGGGTAACATGAAACTCCTTCCAGCATGTCAGGAATCTCATGTCACCTTAATGTAGCCATCCTAAAGAAGGGGATACATGAAACTCCTTACAGCGTAACAGGATTCGAATGTCACATTAATATATCTACACTAAATAAGGGTTAGATCTAACATTAAACATAACAGGAAAATCATGTCACATCAATGTATCCACCATAAAGAAGGGTTACATGAAACTCCTTCCAGCATGTCTGGAATCTCGTGTTACCGTAATGTATGGATACACCCTAATGGCAAAATGAAAAGTCTTACAATATGTTACATGATGAAATTTGGGAAACCAACCCGATTTTTTAAGCTTTCCCTCATATTAACGCATTTTCATGCATTTGCAAACAGAGTAGACCCAGATCAGAAGGCTCCTATAGGAGCCGCCTGATCAGGGTCTGCTGTGTTCGCAAATGGAATTCGATAGTTCTGTATCTTTACTTTCTAAACTGGCTATAATATTATTTTACCTATGAATATTCAGTAGATATTGAAATTTGGAAAGAACAGAGAACGGGTTAAAACTAGATCTAGAAACAATCTTACCAGGACAAAAATGTACACAACGATACACATTTAAATGATTCCAGCAAATATTCCAATTATTTGTCAGTTTCTAGGTATCCTGTAGAGAATGGATCGTCACATTTGGCGTTTTTCAAACAAGGTGGTGGCCACTGTCCGTCGTCCATTGCTTTCCTTTTAAATAGTAAAATCCCGCTAAAACGTAGCTATTTTTGGAACGTTACTATATTTAGATGACACACAAAATGATGACGTCACAAACACACAGAGGATACATGAAACACCGTCGATCTAGCGCGACCCGTAGATATTCACCGCGAGGTGTGTGACATTTATGGGGAGGGCCAAATGTCCCACAGGACTGTTTGTAGGTGGGTAGCTAAATTTAGTGCTGGGCAGCAGCAACTGAAAGATGCTGCTCGCCCAGGTCGTCCTGCAACAACTACGACCAAAGGTAACATAGAAAAAATCCGAAATATCCTCAAAACTGATGCTCGATTCACCGTAAGACAATTGGCTCGAATGACAAACTTGTCGTTAGCAAGAGTTCATGCAATTTTGAAGAAACACCTAAAAGTTAGAAAGATAAATGCAAGATGGATACCCCATTTGTTAACGGATGAGCAAAAGAAGACGCGTGTAACAATGGCAAAAAAACTTCTCAAGATGTACCCAAAATATAGTAAAAAGGCTTTTTATAATATAGTCACTGGTGATGAGACCTGGGTGTATTATTTTGAACCAAAGCGGAAGGTTTCCAACCGAATATGGGCCACTAAAATGCCAGACGCCCAAGTATTGCCAAACGAATACGAACGGTAAAGAAGGTTTTGTATGCTATTTTTTTTTCACTAATAAGGGTCCAGCTATTCAAATCCCGGTGCCAAAAGGCAGAACGGTCACAGGCAAGTTCTATAAAAACGTTGTTCTGAGAAAATTGAAGAACTACTACAAAAGTAGCCGCCCCAAAACAGGACTTAAGTATGTCCGACTTTTGCATGATAATGCACCCGCTCACAAGGCACGTATTGTGACTGACTTTTTGGAGTCAGAGAAGGTTACCGTCCTTCCGCACCCTCCGTATTCGCCAGACTTGGCCCCCTGCGACTATTTTCTCTTTCCAAAACTTAAATATCATTTATCTGGAAGGAGATACAATTCGAGAAATGCCCTTGGATCTGCTGTTTATCAGTGTCTGATGGGTGTCCCCATTGAAGAGTATGAAAAATGCTTCCAAAAATGGATTGACCGGCTAAAAAGGTGTATTCTGGCTGGCGGAGAGTATTTTGAAGGGCAGAGCAAATTAAAATGAACAAAAGCACTTCCGCTATATGAGCACCGATGCAAGTGACATTATTTTTGGAACACCCCTCGTATGTGGCAGAGAAATAGTTATATTGGTCTTCTCTGTTTACAAATTGCCGAAGGTATTATTGTTTAACCCATTCCCTCATAGGCTTTTTTAGATCCAATCACTGTGAATAAATCTACCAAAGAGGAGCATTAACTAGAGAAAATAAAAGAAACTTTTAGAATTTCATAATTTGAAACCATTGTGATAAATAGAGCATTTGCTCCTATAGGAGCAAATGCTCTATTTATCACAATGGTTTCAAGAAGTGGTTATTTTACAGAGGCGTAGAGGGGCGTATTTATGGATGAATGGGTTAAAGTTTATCTAATCGTTTGTTCTTTTCATAATTTTGATCTACTCAAGAGGCCAGTTTTTCAACTTGGGTAACTCTAGTAGATCTATGAAAATTGGATAAGCCTTCAATAGTTACTTCCCTTACCACCCAAATGCTCTTCTTTCAACGATAAAGGTGTACAAGTGGCATGAAATGGTTCAGATATACATCTATGTCACATTGAGTTGGTGCAGGCTTTTTACTTCTTTACCAAGTAAAACAATTCTATCTCTTGTTCACTATATCTGAACTGACTTGAGCCTATCCAAAACCTGTCTGGATAGAAAGAGAAATGCACTTTTACTGTTGTCATAGTGATTGCAAACATAATGACCATGCTACTGTATACTTGCCAAATAATCAACAGAAAGCTGGCGACATCTGTTTTTGTAAAGATGGACGTATGTCTAGTAGATGTACTTGTTTGTCCATATGTAAATGATTGCCAGTGACTGCACAACAAGCCTATTATCGTCCCCACCTTCAGTTTTTAGATAATCATACTCTTAATCGCGTATAAAGTTTTACCACTTATCATGTTTAAAGTATTATCTTTTATAATGTTTGGTGTTGTTCTTATCATGTATAAAGTTCTATCTAGCACAAGCTCTGGAACATGTCGCTTTTAAAACTTTTAGTACTTTTAAATATATTTTAATGTTTTTAAACCAGCGCCTACACATAATCTTCAATGTAATGAGGGAGTGTAGTAATCACAAAGAAGAAAAAGAAGATTGGTTGCGACCTCCCATAACAACTTTTACAGGCAACCATGTAACCGGACAGTTTTCCAGCAATTGCTATGCTACGACGAGGAGGCGAGTCCAATCCTGTTGATAATTCATAACATATATATGCGAGATATATAGACACGAAAACAGTAGAAACAGTAGCTGGGTGCAAGCATGTCGATGTGAACACTCGAACGCATTGGCTGGCATATAAAGTAAAATATTTCCAGAAACCACCAGTTCCACCCTTTTGACGATTGAATTACAATGCACTAGAACAATAAAACCATTTATTAATTGTATGAGTCTTTATAAGCCAGTAGCAGCTTAGTGCAGAACAAAGCTAATAAAGAAAGCTCATGGGAATTTTCTGTATAACCTTTGAGCTGCATTACGCATGTGTAATTGTGTTTTGATGGTACAATTACCAGACACTACACATGTCAGGTGTAACTGTGTTTTGATGGTACAATTACCAGACACTACACATGTCAGGGTTCCTGTGTTTTGATGGTACAATTACCAGACACTACACATGTCAGGGTTCCTGTGTTTTGATGGTACAATTACCAGACACTACACATGTCAGGGTTCCTGTGTTTTGATGGTACAATTACCAGACACTATACATGTCAGGGTTCCTGTGTTTTGATGGTACAATTACCAGACACTATACATGTCAGGGTTCCTGTGTTTTGATGGTACAATTACCAGACACTATACATGTCAGGGTTCCTGTGTTTTGATGGTACAATTACCAGACACTATACATGTCAGGGTTCCTGTGTTTTGATGGTACAATTACCAGACACTATACATGTCAGGGTTCCTGTGTTTTGATGGTACAATTACCAGACACTATACATGTCAGGGTTCCTGTGTTTTGATGGTACAATTACCAGACACTATACATGTCAGGGTTCCTGTGTTTTGATGGTACAATTACCAGATACTATACATGTCAGGGTTCCTGTGTTTGATGGTACAATTACCAGACACTACACATGTCAGGGTTCCTGTGTTTTGATGGTACAATTACCAGACACTATACATGTCAGGGTTCCTGTGTTTGATGGTACAATTACCAGACACTATACATGTCAGGGTTCCTGTGTTTTGATGGTACAATTACCAGACACTATACATGTCAGGGTTCCTGTGTTTGATGGTACAATTACCAGACACTATACATGTCAGGGTTCCTGTGTTTTGATGGTACAATTACCAGACACTATACATGTCAGGGTTCCTGTGTTTTGATGGTACAATTACCAGACACTATACATGTCAGGGTTCCTGTGTTTTGATGGTACAATTACCAGACACTATACATGTCAGGGTTCCTGTGTTTGATGGTACAATTACCAGACACTATACATGTCAGGGTTCCTGTGTTTTGATGGTACAATTACCAGACACTATACATGTCAGGGTTCCTGTGTTTTGATGGTACAATTACCAGACACTATACATGTCAGGGTTCCTGTGTTTTGATGGTACAATTACCAGACACTATACATGTCAGGGTTCCGGTGTTTTGATGGTACAATTACCAGACACTATACATGTCAGGGTTCCTGTGTTTTGATGGTACAATTACCAGACACTATACATGTCAGGGTTCCTGTGTTTTGATGGTACAATTACCAGACACTATACATGTCAGGGTTCCTGTGTTTGATGGTACAATTACCAGACACTATACATGTCAGGGTTCCTGTACTTTTCCCATACCGGTCAACTCTTTCCACACCAGGAGTGAATGTGGGATAACATTTGCAAACAGCTTGGTGTCTCATCAGGATCCAAACTACTCAGCATTCTGATTAAGCGTCTGGAAAATAGAAACGGTTATCAAACCACACAACAGTAACTTAGTGTTCACACTACAGAAACTTAGTGTTCACACTGTCACAGCACACACTACAGTAGAAGTTGTGGTCCAACTCTAGATGACCATTAATAAGGCGTTGTCTATATCTGGATGACCATTAATAAGGTGTGGTCTATATCTGGATGACCATTAATAAGGTGTGGTCTATATCTGGATGGCCATTAATAAGGTATGATCTATATCTGGATGACCATTAATAAGGTGTGGTCTATATCTGGATGGCCATTAATAAGGTATGATCTATATCTGGATGACCATTAATAAGGTGGCGTCTATATCTGAATGACCATTAATAAGTTGTGGTCCAAATCTAGATGACCATTAATAAGGTGTTGTCTATATCTGGATGACCATTGATAAGGCGACATATCTGAATGACCATTTAATAAGTTGTGGTCCAAATCTGGATGACCATAATTAAGGTGTGGTTTATATCTGGATGACCATTGATAAGGTGGTGTCTATAGCAAAATGACCAATAATAAGGCAATGTCTATATCTGGGTGACCATAAATAAGGTTTGGTCTATATCTGAATGAACATTAACAGGGTTCCCACAAAACAGAAAAAATAAAATTCCCTGACTTTTCACTGACTTTTCCCTGACCGAATTTCAATTTTCCCTGACCCCATGTTAACAGAAGTTTAAATGGTCATCTATGAGCATGATCAATAAATGTTGGCCTCCGTCCTCCCCATCAGCCTATCCTTACCACCTCTCTCTTTATGACAACTATATATACAGCAGTAGTGTTTTGATCATTTTAAAAATGTTTTTGAATTTTTCATTCTTAATTGCTCAATACTGAATGTAACATGCATGACGCCAAACATGTCCTAATATGCACCCTAAGTATAAAGACTCTTGAATCTTTTCTACCTCTCTTAACCCATGACTCCATGAATTTTTATTAGAGACTCAATCTACTATGAATATATACTTAAGTAAAAATATATTTTTAAGCAAAGTTAAGAAATATTTTGGCAGTAGACTAAAGTAAAAATTCAGATTTATGATCTTTTTCTAAGCAAACAGAGTAGACCCTGATCAGGCAGCTCTCCTACAGGAGCTGCCTGATATGGGTCCATTCTGTTTGCAAAGGTGATAAAATGTGTATCTATGGTGGAAAGGGTAAATCTTTCGGTTTTTCTGTGTAAGCTGAATTTTAAAACAGTACATATAGTGTGTAAGACACTGATATAGCATGCTATTAAAATGGGGTCAAAATTGGCCCTGCCCCAGGGCCGGCTAGTTTTCTATAGAAACACATAGTGAAAACTTTGAAAATCTTCTCCTCTGATTTTCTGGTGAGCGATATTAGGGTCTTTCAGGCCCTCTTGTTTTGCAATTTAATCAAAATTTTGCATCACTTGGTCTCTGTAGACGCCAGAAAAGGGTCTGCATTTTCAGTTTTCATAACAGCAGACAAAATATTGCTGCCCTTACAAGTGAAGACAGTACAGTAGAATGTCCAATATCTAGCACTGCTGCCCAGCCTGTCCTAACAAGTGAAGACACTACAGTAGAATGTCCAATATCTAGCAGCTGCCCAGCCTGAGACACTACAGTAGAATGTCCAATATCTAGCATTGCTGCCCTATTCTAGCACTGCTGTCAAAATGGACGATGGAGTCTTGCAGAGGTGCCAGAATTCTCCAATGATTTTGTTTTAACAGACTTCATGACAGATATACTATAAAATTTGGATGTGAAATATACAAAGCTAATCAAAGATGTATAAAGATATTTGGTTTGGTCAAAATTGAAGAAACTGCCTTAGCATTTTATTTTCATTCTTTCTCCTTTTTTGACATATTTCCTCAACCCTCATCCTTTGGTTCCAAATTTCCCTGACTTTTCCCTGACTTTTGCCAAATTTCAAATTTCCCTGACCAATTAAAAAATTCCCTGACTTTTCCCTGACCTTGAAAAAAAACCTTTTTTCCCTGACTTTTCCCTGTCCGTGGGAACCCTGATTAATATATCTGGATGACCATTAATAAGATGTGGTCTATATCTGGATGACCATTAATAAGGTTTGGTCTATATCTGGATGAACATAGATACGGTTTGGTCTATATCTGGATGACTATTAATGAGGTTTGGCCTATATCTGGATGAACATTAATAAGTTGTAGTCTATTATCTGGATTGCCATTAATAAGGTATGGTGTATATCTGGACGACCATTAATATTCATGGTTTGGAACATTTATTTCATATGATTTTGCTGATCTAAAAGTGCAAGGTTTTTTCCATGGTGTTGTTCACAAGAACAAATGGTGTTATAATAAACATGGTGTTGTTCACAAGAACACATGGTGTTATAATAAACAAAACAGTCCAACAGCAGATTTTATTTATTTATTCGTGTACTATGAATACATGGCTGCAACAAATAAGGAGGTAGACATGGAGTTTTGAAAATGGTGTACTTTACAACCAGTTACCTGGTTACTGGGGCCCATCTTTTAACCTTTTATTCTATTAATATTCATGTAAGAAATAATGAAATCCTCAATATTTATTTGCTGAATAGCATAATAGCATAATGGCAGGATATTTTTGTATTTTAGATCTATTATAATTGGAGAACAAACAGAACAGACCCTGCTCAATCAGCTCCTACAGGAACAGTCAGATCTGGGTCTACTCTGTTTGCAAAGGCGTGAAAAGGTGTTTATATGAAGGAAAGGGTTAATCTTAGTAGATTTTGGCTAAAAAAACCATTTCTGACAAAATATTGTAAAATTTCTGACAAAAATGGTTATTGAAACATTTAAACCTTAACTCCATAAATACACCTTTCTACGCCATTGCAAATAGAGAAGACCCAGATCAGACAACTCCTATAAGAACCATCTGATCAGGGTCTGCTTTGTTTGCTTAATGCTTATGCAATAAAATAGATATGATTCCACAGTTTCTGTCATGGCCCAACATTAATCTAATTAATATTCATGACATCATTATTTCTTACAAAATATTCATGGAGGAAAGGGTTAAAAGAACGAGCCCTGTCCATGACGGCCATGTTCTTTGATGAGTCAGACCAATATCGGTAGTGGGTCACCAAAGAAATATTTATTCAAAATGATTTTGTAATCCACAAGGTATTTTCAGACAACAAGATTTTTAAAGGTTTCACTGATACACATATAACGCAAATGAGTCCCACCCCATGGCAACCATATCGGTCAATGGATCAGAATAGTTTGAACAATCTTGGCACCCAAGATGCACTGTGATCCAATTGGGCTATGATACCACAGGATGAAGACTGATCACAATATTTCATCATGAACACATCATGTTTAGGTGTACTAATACATGTAATACTATATATTGAGGAGTGTGAAATAGGGTTGATCTCAGACAATACAAATGTACATTTAAATGCTTAGCCTTGGAGGCAACATTTTCTTCATAAGTTGCTGCTAATTATTTCCTGCTAACAAACATACACTGATTAATTTGAATTAAACAACATAGTTTGATATTCTATCCCTGAGATGTGGATCTTGTCCTAAAGTTTCTAACAAAGAACAATGTTGGAAACAGTGGTTATATCTTCTGTGATACTGTCAGTTCCACACATAATCAAGGTCTAAACTGTAGTGATTAAATAGCAGCTACTAAGAATGACATACAATGTAGACCCAGGTCACACACTATTCCTGAGCATAACTGTTCGTATGACCACATTTCAAATGCAGTTCAAATTCATTTTCTCCCTTTACTTGATGTATACTTACTGGCGTGCAAGTCTTCACCCATGATGAATATTGCTTAATTTAACCCATTCCCTCATAGGCTATGTTTAGATCCAACCACAATAAATAATTCTACCAAAAACAGCATTAACTAGAGAAAAGGAAAATGTTAGAATTTTGTAGTTTGAAACCATTGTTATAAATAGAGCATTTGCTCCTATAGGAGCAAATGCTCTATTTATCACAATGGTTTCAACAGGTGATTTTTACAGAGGCGTAGAAAGGTGTATTTATGGAGGAAAGGGTTAATTCTATACTGAAATATGAAATTAGAAAATGCTTTGCCATAGCAAATGGTAGAGAATCAGAACTTTACCACAAAAGCAAAACAAGCAGACCCTGATCACACAGCTGTCTGAGACCTGACTGATATTGGTCTACTCTGTTTGCAAAGACATAAACGGTAGGATTATCAAGTAGAGGGCTCTATGTCAAACAGATATTCATTGACTTGTTCTTTACTTTTCCATATTTGATCCCTTGCAGCCATATATTACACACAGTGATTCATTGTGTTAGCAACAAATCATCCAAATAAAACCAATTTTGACTAGGCCACCAAATCTACTAAAATATTACTCAAGACAGTTTTTTTAACTACATTTTTGTCAAAATCTGTATACATGTTCTAGTGATCCTAATATTAGCTAGCATTTTCCTTTCAGATGAGATAATACATGTAGTTTCCTTCGCTCACAGTCTGGAATTCAACTCTACAATGATCTTGCCGATACTCTTCTGAGAATACAGGTACTGAAATGGACATACCACAGAATATAAATCAGCTAAAACTGAAATGGACATATCACAGAATATAAATCAGCTAAAACTGAAATGGACATATCACAGAATATAAATCAGCTAAAACTGAAATGGACATATCACAGAATATAAATCAGCTAAAATGGATGAGTAAACCTAAAGCAATTCATTTTCTGTAGAACAGTTGTAGACCCTTCAATACAAACAAACTCTTTTCAAACTTCTGCATTTCATTTTTGGACATCAAATTAAGCTAACTTTTTATATTTCATATAACATATATATTTTATCGATATATTTCTCAGAATGTTCACAAATACAGTAAAAACCCTCTAATGTGACCATTTAATGAACAAACATGGCTTAAGCTACCACCTGCCTTTGCCACTGTGAATTATGCCCCTTTTTAGTGGTCACATTAGAGGGGCCTGGGTGTATCAACAAGAGGGCAATTACGGTCACAGATCGTTTAAGTGGCTCCAATGGTAATCAAGATTTGTGTAAGCAAATGAATACGAAATTACAAGTCGTATTCTCTCGTCGGTCACATGCTACTCTCGCCGACCTGACAACTGCCATTCCGCGTGGCAGTCTAGTACAAGTTATTGACGTGCATTCAATGGACTCAAAAAGCGTTTAATAACATGACATCCGGAAACAATCAAGGTATACCATTTCTGACATGAAAAGGCTTCGTAGCGTTAGCTTTGGTTAAGTATGTGTAAGAAAGTCCACAAAATATAGCCATGTGTAATCTTTACTGTTTGCCAATATGCTGGGAATTAATTAGGAAAGGCAAGGGAAGTAACTCTTACATCCACTGCATCCACAACTTTCTCCAACCCAATGAAAGGTCCAGCAGAACAGTTCTCTCCCTTATCAACAAATGTCTTCAGCTTTCCCTCTTGAAGGCACTTCATCTGTTTCATCACATAGGGTCCCCAATCCTTTGTATAGTGGTTGAGGAAAAACCCTCTTACACTGGCTGACTTAGGTAGCAGCTGAACAATGTGAAGAATGTTAATAGCAATTAATTAATTGTGTTACAATACTGTACAGTGTCACAAACAGTGACCAGTCTCTTACCCCTTTCCTCCAAAGGCTATTTTTAGACCCAACCTCTTTGAATGAATCTGCCCAAAAGGAGCATTTACTAGAGAAAAGTAAACTTTTAGAATTTTGTAGTTTGAATCAATTGTGAAAAAATAGAGCATTTGCTCCTATAGGAGCAAATGCTATATTTATCACAATGGTTTCAAAAAGTGAGTTTTACAGAAGCATAGAAAGGCGTATTTATGGAGGAAAGGGTTAACCCTTTCCCTGTTCTACATTTAATATTCCAATTTTCAATACCTACTGAATATTCATGGACAAAATAGTAATAATGAAATATGGAAGTTGAAACATTGTAGCCATTTTAGAAACTAAAGAAACAGATCTACCAAATCCATTAGCAAACAGAGTAGACCCTTATCAGACGGCTCCTATAGGAGCCGTCTGATCTGGGCCTACACTGCAAATGCATGAAAATGTGTTTATATGAAGTAAAGAGTTAAGATATTATTGAATTTTAAAGTAAAGCAGAAACATGGATGCATATAAACCGAGAAAGAGGTACAAATACACAAAGTGTAGAGCAGACAACATTTTTGGTATGAGCCACCAATATAAATTTTGTCTTAAATTCAATTTATGATATGTTTATAGTATAAGTCACACCATCAGAAAAGAAAGCAAGTTAGATGTCCAAAAGACAGATAGTGTAGACCCTGATCAGAAAGTATGCCTGTTGCCTGTTTTCTGGACTGGGTCTATGGTTTGCAAAAATTAAATAGTATTTTTTATCCTGACATAGCTAATTTTTGTTTCCTGATGTGGACAAGAGAATTTGCATGAAACATGTCCATACCCTCGCAGGAAGGGTGGCAAGTGTCCTGCATGGGGCATATCCTTTGTCAGATTCATAGTTTGTGATGTAGCCAATGATGATGAGTCGACCCATCACAGCCAAACTGAAACCAACACAATCCTATAATAACAGTTACACAAAATACAACATATACCAATAAAACACACCCTCTCTTATATGGAAACTTTAACCCTTTACTCCATGAATATTCATGTAAGAATTAATGACATCATGATATCATGCATATTTAACTAATTGTATATTTATAATAACATGAACACAGGAATGTTTAACCAAGGGAATCCAATCTATATTATGTCATAAGCAAACAGAGTAGACTCTGATCAGATGGCTCCTACAGGAGTCGTGTGATCTGGGTCTACTCTGTTTGCAAAGGGTTAGAAATGCGTATGTATGGAGTAAAGAAGTCTAAATTGTTGATTTGTTAATGAGATTGTAGGTAAACCTTTTGAATGCTAAATTTTCAAAGTGAAAATGTCAATACTTGGTTACCAGTAGCGTCCATTCAGTATGAAAAAGTATAACTTTCAAAATGACTGAACAAAAAACAGTGTAGATTGTGATCAGAGGGATCCTATAGGAGCCCTCTGATTTGGGTCTACATTGTTTCTAAAGGTAGTACACTTATTTCCCACCTTAAAAGAGTTAATACAGGAAGAAAGTATCGTAGAATGACAGAAAAGTAGCTCTCTGCATAACTTTTGTTTAAACAGCCATCAGTCCACATGTCCACAAAGTGAATTTATTCCTAAGTTTATTCCCAAAGTGATCACTTCATAGTGGTTACAGTAGTCACTTCATAGTGGTCAAAGTGGTCACTTCATAGTGGTCAAAGTGGTCACTTCATATAGGTCAAAGTAGTCACTTCATAGTAGTCAAAGTGGCCACTTCATAGTGGTCAAAGTGGTCACTTCAAAGTGGTCAAAGTAGTCACTTCATAGTGGTCAAAGTAGTCACTTCATAGTGGTCAAGTGGCCACTTCATAGTGGTCAAAGTGGTCACTTAATAGTGGTCAAAATGGTCACGTCATAGAGGTCAAAGTAGTCACTAGTCACGTCATAGTGGTCAAAGTAGTCATTTTGTATATGTTTGCGTTACAGTCAATTTTAAGGTAGAATATGTATACAGTTATTGGGTTACAGTCAAGTTTAAGGTAGAATATGTCTGTAGTTATTCAGTTACAGTCAAGTTTAAGGTAGAATAATTATGTAGACGCAAATAATTCCACACTTTAAAGCTGTGATTGTGAAAATACAAAAAGTGCAATTAACCTTTTCCCCCATTGAATATTCATGTAAGAAATAACAACATCATGAATATTTATCAGCTGAATTTTTATAATGGCAAATGTAAACTCGTATTTTTGGTATTGGTAGAGACTGTAGAGTCAAATCTATTATAATTTTATAAGCAAACAGAGCAGACCCTGATTAGATGACTCCTACAGGTGTTTGATCTGAGTCTACTCTGTTTGCAAAGGCATGAAAAGGCATGTGAAGGGAAGCGTTAAATCTTTCATATAAGTAATATATTAAGTATATTAAGAACTTCTTTCTTTTTTTTATTGTGGAATATTACTGAGCTTGAAATGCATTGTCAAAAATGTTTGTTTAAAGACTTCTTCAATGGAATTATGCGGCTTACTTTTCCACACAAGTGTCAAAAACATCGCCTCCTATAGTTTCGTAGACAACATCTAAGCCTTTCTGAAATGAACAAATCATTGTAATGTTAATATCATAATTTAATGTACTTAGATAAAATATAAAGGTATCTTTCAGGCTCTTCGATATATCTACATGTACATTGTATATCAAATTGATTGATTTAACTTACTACACTTCTATACATGTATTTGTATTATTAGTAATATTATTATTATAATTATTATTATTATCTTACTTCATTATTGTTTTATGGCAAGCTTGGCCAGCAGTTTTGATCTGGATAAAAAGAAAAGTAACTCCTTCTCATAAGAATAAACATGTTTATAATATCTATTTTGTTTATAATATCTATTTTGTTTATATCCATTTGTTTATAATATCTATTTTGTTTATATCCATTTGTTTATAATATCTATTTTGTTTATATCCAGTTTGTTTATAATACCCATTTTGTTTATAATATCTATTTTGTTTATATCCAGTTTGTTTATAATACCCATTTTGTTTATAATATCTATTTTGTTTATATCCAGTTTGTTTATAATATCTATTTTGTTTATAATATCTATTTTGTTAATAATATCTATTTTGTTTATACCCATTCTGTTTATAATACCCATTTTGTTTATATCTATTTTGTTTATAATATCCATTTTGTTTATATCCATTTTGTTTATAATATCTATTTTGTTTATACCCATTTTGTTTATATCCATTTTGTTTATAATATCCATTTTGTTCACAATATCTATTTTGTTTTTAAAAGTAACACAAGAAACTCTTCTTTGAAAGTTGATATTCTGATGAGAAAACTTTGTTCTGTGTGCCAAAAGTTTGACCATAATAATTCAGTAAAGAAAGTATGAAAATGGTCCAGGACTATCATATACAAATTACACATCACTGGAAATGGTGCAAAACCTAATCTAGACCGTAATTAGCTGCCATATATAAATATATTAAATGGACAGAGGTTGCCCGTCATCTGAAGGTTCAGGGTACATGTACTGTATTCTACCTCAACACACTGACTGAGACAGTGCTTTAACCATTTACTCCATAAGTTAAACCTTTTTACACCTTTGCAAACATAGTAGACCCTATAGGAGCCATCTGATCAGGGTCTGCTTTGTTGGCTTTAGATAAAATACAGATATGATTCTACAGATTCTGTCACAATAAAGCATTATCTTGTTCAATCTGCCCTTAAAAACATTCAGTCAATTAATATTCATGTCATTATTTTTTGTCTGATTATTCCTGGAGTAATACTGTAGGTTAGCTTCCTTTCTTCACTCTTTGCACAAAGTAACTTCTTAATTACCCATGCAAATACAATGTAGTCTGGATTGAGATGAGACGTCAAGTAACTTGACATATCATCATGCAAATAGTCTGGATGGAGATGAGACACCAAGTAACTTGACATATCATCATGCAAATAGTCTGGATCGAGATGAGACGCCAAGTAACTTGACATATAATCATGCAATGATGACACTCTGACTGCAATTTTGATCAGAAGTACAGAAGAAATCAACCCTAAAAATTTCAGGAGAAAACAATTATTACTATGTAAAGAGAATATGCATACTGAGAGAATGGTTGAAGTAATACATGTCCCCAATTCTGCAAAACGGCTTTCACAGAGAGCTGTAAAAGATTTATTTGTATCTAATCTCTCCACCTCACAATAGTCACCTTGATACAGGCCAAGCATTGTTTTCTTTATGACATGAAATCAGTTTGTTTATTAACAATTTGACCAAGAAAGCACTGAAATATATTCACAAACATTGTGTTTACAACAAAACCCCTCTAAACCGGAAATTTGATAAAGAAGAATTTATACCTTTTTAGGTAAGTGGCAGCTTAATGCTGTATGAATGCAGAAAGTTTCTTTGGGAGGTTTCTTGATCACTCTCACCCAGCAAAGCTGACACCTGTCTTAAAGACTGGCATTAACACTGTCAGATTTGAATGTCCAGTTTAGAGAGGTTTTACTGTACATAGGTTTTTTTCACTGTATACAGATGAGGAGTAGTTATAGGTCATACTATATGACCCATTACATATATACTGATTTGAATGCCCAGTTTAGAGGTTTTACTGTATAGAAGGGTTTTACTTTAGAGGTTTTTTTTTACTGTAGTACTGTTACATCTTGATATACAGTCGACTCTCGTTATGTCGAGTTCGTAGGGACCCGTTAAAAACTTCGACTCATCGAGAGTTCGACTCAAAAATCACATGCCATTTTTCAAAATCCAGTTTCTTTCATTACGTTCACCTTAAACAAGCTGTCATATTACAAGCATACTAATGTGCGTGTACAGTTTAGTCTTCACATTGTGTAAAAGAATCGCACTCTGTGTATATAAAATTGTACATGTGCGTGTTGATCCATTACTGCGAGAACAAACTTCTGTCTTTCCTACCCTCCATTAATGACACTATGCCCTAATTTACAAGGCCTTGTCCAATTTTCAGACCCTTTTTGCCTTTTATCATTGAATTAATCGCCGTTTGTTTGGCGATTTTTAAAGCGCATCGTTTGTTTACACCATTTCTATGGGAAATCCCTTTTCCTCAACGGGCACCGGAAATACGCAATCACATGTGAACTAGCTGGTTGCGGATTCGTGTACTTCCGGTACATGTAAGAGAACAGCCTTATTCGGGAAACCAGACGTTTAAAAATGTAGTCACCATTTTACATGTTTCGCCATGAGCTGTTTCGCTATTACTCAAGTGACAAATTAAATTCAATGTTGAACTGCATGTAATGGTAATAAAATAAGGAACAGGCCTTACTTTTTTACATGATTGACACTTAGGACGAATGAACGGTAATGTGTCATTTCACTAAATAACGTTCACTCAATGTAGCATTGTTCCACAGTTTGAATAATTATCTGACATCAGTGATTGTTTACCCACAAAACACTGTAATTACGTGTGTCGCGATCACCTGTCGTACTTTGCCAGGGACGGATCAAAAGGTCCAATTCACACCTCGAACTCAATCAGACAGAGGTGTGACTTCGATACAAACACCGATAATTACATGCAAACAAACACTTTGGGGATGGAAAATGACTTCCAACTTAACGAAAACGTGATCAGTTCGAACTCGTCTTAAAAACTTAAATTTATATAGAATATATAGGAAGAAAAGTTGGGACTTTACAAAAACTTCGTGTCAACGAGAAATTCGTGTCAAGCGAGTTCGCCATAACGAGAGTGGACTGTATTTACACACAAACTAGAATTGTTTTTGATACAAAAACTGATGTCCCCCCCCCCCCCCCCTCCTACCCCCTCTACCCTGCCCCCGCGCTGACAAAATCCAAAATTTTCCATATAAAAATTTCAAAGTCCCATAACTGCAGAAAATCATCGAACTGGAACAGGAATAAGATACAAACAACTAGACATGGTGCTGATCAATCATTTGAAGTTTCATGAAAATGCGACCAAAGCTTTTGGAGTAACCATGCCGACAAAATTTTCCATGTAAAAATTCCAAAGTCCCATAACTCTGCAGAAAATCATCAAACTAGAACAGGAATAAAATATGTACAACTAGGCATAGTGATCAGCAATCCTATGAAGTTTCATTAAAATCTGATCAAAGGTTTTGGAGAAAACGCGCGGACAAATATTTCCATGTAAAAATTAAAAGTCCCATAAGAAATCATCGAACCGGAACAGGAATACGATATGTTAATCTGGGCTTGGTGCTGATCAATGCTATAAAGTTTCATGAATATCTGATTAAAGATTTTGGAGAAACCGCGCGGACAAATTAAAATCAGACAGACGGATGGACAGACGGACACCACACACAAAAACAAAATGTTTCCCTAGTATACTGGGGGAGACATAACAAGTCATACTCTTTTGTCATTTACATACATATTGCTACTGAACAGCAGCAAAAATAATTTAAAATTCAATGTAAAATTTAAGGTTTGTCAAGAACTTTTGCAACACAAGGTTAGGCTGCAGCAGAGATGAATGGGACGGACCCTGGGAGAGATTAATAGGCAACTTGCTTGGATATAACATTCAGCTCTCACAGACAGGAATCATCTGTGGGGATAAATACAGAAAAACCCTTACCACTTTAGTACTGAGAAGTTCAGCATATATCAGGTTTCTAGTTAGAAACTGTTTTGCAAAAAGCATATTACACATTTAATGACATTTGCCAGATATAATTTTTAATGCTTACCGGACCTCTTGTTACACATTTAACAATGCTTACCAGATATCACGTTACAAATGAACCCATTCCCGCATATTGACGCCTTTTGACGTCTCTGTAAAAGTCACTTTTTGAAACCATGCTCTATTTATCAGAATGGTTTCAAAACTACACAGTTCTAAAAGTTTCCTTTTCTCTAATAAATACTCATTTTTGGTAGATTTTTTCAGAGAGGTTAGGTCTAAAAAATAGTCTAAGTGGGAATGGGTTTAACAACACTTATCGGTTATCATGTTTACAGCTTATCGGACATCACGTTACACATTAAACAACACTTACCAGATATCAATGACACATTAAACAACACTTACCAGATATCAATGACACATTAAACAACACTTACCAGATATCAAATTACACATTAAACAACACTTACCGGATATTAACACTTACCAGATATCAAATTACACATTAAACAACACTATCAAATTACACATTAAACAACCCTATCAAATTACACATTAAACAACCCTATCAAATTACACATTAAACAATACTTACCAGATATCACATTACACATTAAACACCATTTTTACCAGATATCAAATTACACATTAAGTAACACTTACCAGTTATGTATCCTGTCACACATTAAACAACCCTAACCAGATATCATGTTACACATTAAACACTTACCGGATATTCTTTTTTCAGAACTTCTCCCAGATTTTCCTTCTTATAGTTGATTGGGCGATCACAGCCAATGTTCTGAAACATATATTGTATACATTAAAACCTCTCTAAACAGGAATTCTAGTAGAGAATAATGTGTCTTGCACATGTACTACTCGTGTTTATAACAAGTATGTATGGCAAGTATCAATTCAATTAGTTTCAAAATGAAGGAGGAATTCGCGACAAAAACTCCGCATGTTACAAGCCAAAATGACAAAAAATACTCAAAGTTCAGGGGGAGATAATACTGCAATGGCCAACGGTAAATATATGAAAATTGCGTCTTGCACATCTACCATTCGTTGTTATTATGTGTACCATATATAAATCGAATAACTTTATAACTGAAGGAGAAGTTTGCAACACCAAATCCACATATTTCATGCAAAACTAAAAAAAAAACCTTCTAAGTTCAAGGGGAGATAATTCCGCAGCGCTCAGCGCTAAACATGTGAAAATTGTGTCTGGCACATCTACCATTCAAGGGTATTATGTATACCAAATATAAACTGAATAACTTTCAAATTGAAGGAAGAGTTCGCAACACCAACTACTCATGTTTCATGCAAAAATGACAAAAATAACCTCAAAGTTCAGGGGGAGATGATTCTGCAATGGCCAGCAGTAAACACATGAAAATTGCATCTTGCATATCTACCATTCGTGGTTATTATGTATACCAAATATAACTAGAGGTTTGTTTTTGTCACAAAAACAGATGTCTCCCCCTCCCATTCTCTTTCCAATACACAAGTGTAATGTCTGTAACTCCTAACTTATCAGGGTCTAATTTTAAGTCATCAGGGGCAATAACTCCAACATTATCAGGGGGAGACAATTCAAAACCCCCGGGTACACAACAACACATGCTGGTCAACATTCCTGTGAAGTTTGGTGACTCTAGTACTAGTGATTTCAGAGATACGCACGACACAAAGTCAAGTTTCTCTTATTTTTAAGTCATAAGGGGCAGTAACTCCAAAGTTATCAGGGGGAGACAATTAAAAAACCCAGATGCAAAACAACTCATGCAGGTGAACATTCCTGTGAGGTTTGGTGACTCTAGCCCTACTGGTTTCAGAGATACGTGCAGCACAAAGTTTCTCTAATTTTAAGCTATCATATCAGGGGCAATAACTCAAGAATTATCAGAGGAGACAATTAAAAAAACCCAGGTGCACAACAACTCATGCTGGTCAACATTCCTGTAAAGTTTGGTGACTCTAGCCCTAGTGGATTTAAAGATATGCATGATACAAAGTTTCTCTAATTTTAAGTAATCATATCAGGGGCAATAACTCCAAAGTTATCAAGGGGAAACAATTCAAAAATCCAAGGTGCACAAGAACTCATGCTGGTCAACATTCCAGTGAAGTTTGGTGACTCTAGCCGTAGTGGTTTCAGAGATATGCACCACACTAAGTAAAGTTTGTCTAATTTTAAGTCATCAGGGGCAGTAACTCCAAAATTAACAGGGGAGACAATTAAAAAATCCCAGATGCAAAACAACTCATGCTAGTGATCAATCCTGTAAAGTTTGGTGACTCTCGCCCTAATGGTTTCAGAGATACGCGCGACACAAAGTTTGTATAAATTTAAGTGTTCATATCAGGGGCAATAACTCAAGAATTATCGGAGGAGACAATTAAAAAAACATAGGTGCACATCAACTCATGCAGGTGAACATTCCTGTGAAGTTTGGTGACTCTAGTACTAGCGATTTCAGAGATAAGCACGACACAAAGTTTTTCTAATTTTAAGTCATCAGGGGCAATAACTCCAAAGTTATCAGGGGGAGACAATTCAAAAAACCCAGGTGCACAACAACTCATGCTGGTGAACATTCCTGTGAAGTTTGGTGACTCTAGCCCAACTGGTTTCAGAGATACACGCGACACAAGTTTGTGACGGACGGACGGATGGACAGACAGACAACTCTGGCAAAAACAATATGTCTTCCCATAAATGGGGGAGACATAATTCAGTAACTTTAAAACTGAAAGGAGTTTGCGACACCAACTGCCCATGTTCAAATGCGGACGGACCGCCCGACCAACCGCCAGACAGGCTGATTCCAGTATTCCCCCTCAAACAAGTTTGCGTGGGTCTAAAAATCCCCGACAATATGCACATCTACATATTGTGTCCTTGCTACATACAAGGTTTTATGAAATTCTGTTGAACTTTTTTTCGTTTTCTTGAGATAATAAAAACAAGAATGTCATAATCCATCAATGCCAAATTCCCAAATGTTTTTGACCTTTGGCTTCTAAGTATGACCTTGGGCTTTCAGCTACTGACCTGATTTTTTAGCGCAACACGCCGTACCTTCTTGAGGAACATTTATGCTTAGGCATTTCACAGTACATCCATGGAGTTATGAGTAAGAGCCGTGACAAGCAAAAATATACATGTTTTTTTACCTTTGACCTCTAAGTATGACCTTGACCTTTCAGCTATTGACGTATTTTTTTCGTGCGACACGCCGTACCTTCTAGAGGAACATTTATGCCTTGTAATTTCACAATCCATCCATGGAGTTCTGACAAGTCCGGACAACACCGGACGCACGCACGCATGCACAGAAGGACGCACTAACATACACGCATCATGCAAAGACATTGTGACGACTATATCGAGCTCACCACTGGCATCGACAATAAATGGTAGATTCAAAATTTTGTGACAATATGTACAGCTACATATTGTGTCTAATAAAAACAGGAATGTCATAATCCATCAATACCAAATTCCCAAATGTCTTTGACCTCTAAGTATGGCCTTGGCCTTTCAGCTATTGACCTGGTTTATTCTTGCGACACACCGTACGGACATCAGGCGATCACTAAAGCTCACCCTGAGCACAAAAGTGCTTTGGTGAGCTAAAAAGAGTAATGCTTCTGACAAAATTTCTCAAGTTCAAGGTCAGAGGTCAAGATCTAGATCACAGAGATTTCTACTCCGCAATTCAAACTTGCATCCACTAGGTCACATAGTTATCAAGATATGCTCTGAACAAGCATTATAATGGAAAGACGTAAAGAATGAAGAAGGCAACACATTATAAGGCGGGGGCATAATGAAAACCCTGTATAATATTATTATCTGGATCAGCACTGTTTGCAAGCCCAACAACCCTTTTTCATGATATACATGTAACCATATCTCGTGAATATTCATGCAAAACTCAGTCCATTACAATGTATAAATATTGATTTAATTCTGGTATTAAAACACAAAGAAATGACATTGATTCCCATGGCAATAGAGAATTAGATCTGTTACATATTCATTATTGGCAAACAGAGCAGACACTAACAGACAGCCCCTACAGGAGCTGTGTGATCTGGGTGTACTGTTTTCAATGGCATTAAAAGGCCCATCTATGAGTAAAAGGTAGAAAATAAACCTACTTTCAGAAACTGCACTTTTTCTTCAGTGGAACACGTGCCTATCACATGGCATCCGGCTAGCTTTGCCCACTGCACCTGGAAAAAACAGGAAATAGGGAAATATTAATATGGAGTTAAATGTACTTGTTATGCCAATCATACATGTAGGACTCTTTGAAAACTATGAGTGATTGGAGATAATCTTTGTGAACTGTTTGGATTTGTATAAAATAAAGTTCTTCAGCATCCTGTCAAAATCAAAACAGTCTGACACTCTGACCAGGTTCATTATCCCTTTACTCCATAAAATACAGCTTTATAGGAGCCACCTGATCAGGGTCTGCTCTGTTTGCTTATACACCTTTATAGGAGCCACCTGATCTGGGTCTGCTCTGTTTGCTTATACACCTTTATAGGAGCCACCTGATCTGGGTCTGCTCTGTTTGCTTATCGAATTATATAGATCTGATTCTGTAGTTTTTGCCATGTTAAAATATTCCTGTCTTCATGTCCCTGTATAAAAGATATATATAAATTCCTGTCTTCATGTGCCTGTATAAAAGATATATATAAATTCCTGTCTTCATGTGCCTGTATAAAAGATATATATCTGATTCATATTCATGATTTCATTATTTCTTACACGAATATTCATGGAGTAAAGGGATAAATAAGTGGAAGGAAACATAATTTGTGAGTTAAAGCAGAAGACATGTTTGAAGGGATATGTTTGTTTGAGCCTGTTTTACTGCACTGTTTTACTGCACTTTTACTACACTTTTACTGCACTGTTTTACTGCACTGTTTGACCCTTTACTCCAGGAATATTCATGTAACAAATAAAACCTAAAGAATATTAATTAGATTAATTGTTACAATAGCACATGGACATAGGAATGTCTGACCATGGCAGAAACTGTAGAATCATATCTTCATTGTATTATGAGCAAACACAGCAGATTCTGATCAGACAGCTCCTACTGGAGCTGTCTGATTGGGTCTAGTCTGATTAGGTCTAGTCTGATTGCAAAGGCGTAACAAGAGTGCCAGTGGGCACAATATACGCCCATCGAGGCCTTATTCAACATAAACTGAGGTTAACATACATATTTGCTAAACACAAATGCTAAACACAAATTCCAAGTCTAATTGTGCAACCTTGACCTTGGATATACATACTGGGACACACCCATGCTACTGTAGCGTGTCCAGATAAACATTGTGGTGTAATTTGAGAAGGGCCCACCAATCAGAATTTGAGTTAGAGATGTTAAAGACATACAGACAGGCGGACAGACAATGCCTTTCCATAATACGTCCTGTTTTTTCAAACAGATGAAGTTTGTGATGTTAGACAACTGTTCAAAGTTTCAAGGCTTTATCTCAAAAGGTTATGTAAATAGTGGACTTAAACAAAAACCTTAACCGAGAATTCTAAATTAAAAAGGGCTATAATTCTTTCAAAATGCTTGATAGAGTTATTAACTCTCGCCTAGAGATAAAGCTTGTGAGGGTGAAGTGTTACAAGTTTCAAAGTTTTATCTCAAAGGGTTATTTAAATATAAAGTAGACTTTAACAAAAAACCTTAACCAAAAAATCTAAGTTAAAAAGGGTCATAATTCTGTCAAAAAGTTTGACAGAGTTATGTACTCTTGCCTACAGGTGAAGGTTGTGATGGTACAAAAAGTGTTCCAAGTTTCAAAGCTTTATCTCAAAGGGTTATGTAAATAAGTGGACTTCTAAAAAATCAACATAAATTGAGGTTAACATATTTGCTTAACGCAAATGCTAAATGCAAATTCTAAGTCCAATTGTGCGACCTTGACTTTGGATATATGTACCGGGACTGGATATGCGACTGTAGCATGTCCAGATAAACATTGTGGTTGAGTTTGAGAAGGATCCACCAAGCAGAACTTGAGTTAGAGATGTTACAGACAGACGGACAGACAGTCAGACAGAGAGACAGCGCCATTCCATAATACATCCTGGGTTTTTTCAAACGGGCATATAAAAAGGTGTATTTATGGAGTATTGCTTTCCAAGTTATTGATGCACAATTTAAAATTTGAAGTCCAAAACCACGTTTTCCTGAAGTCTCATAACTGTTGTAAAAATAGTTACAATAAATACAGCAAATATTCCTTTCTTTATAACCACCTTCACAGCAAGGTTATTCATGTGAGAAAGTTTGAAATAATTCCTCCCAATAATGCATGAGGACTTGGACACACAAGACTTTTTCATTATATTTTGTATAGGAAAGAAAGTCCCATAACTCTCATAAACATGATAATCACACAAATTCCCTTCTTTATTACCAGCATCTTCACAGCAAGGTTGTTCATCTGTAAACGTTTGAAATAATTCCTCCAAATGGTGAATGAAGAGTTGGACACACAATATTTTTATGCCCCCAAAGCTAGGCTTTGGCGGCATATAGTGATCGCACCGTGCGTGGGTGTGTGTGTGTGTGTGTGGGTGGGTGTGTGGGTGGGTGTGTGGGTGGGTGTGTGGGTGTGTGTACCTTTTGTCCGGAGTATATTTCCTTTGTCACATCAGCTACGGATATCAAATTTGGTGTGTGAGTTCATCTTGGGATGGGGGAGTGTCGCGTACCATTTTCATGTCACTGTGACCTTGACCTTGACCTTTGACCTTGATTTTACAAAAAGCTTGTCCGGAGCATATCTCCTTTACCTTACCAGCTACAGATTCCAAATTTGGTGTGTGAGTTCATCTTGGGATGGCGGAGTGTCGCGTACCATTTCCAGGTCACTGTGACCTTGACCTTGACCTTTGACCTCGATTTTAAAAAAAGCATATACCTTACCAGCTACAAAAAGCTTGTCCGGAGTATATCTCCTATTCCTTACCAGCTAAGGATTCCAAATTTGGTGTGTGAGTTCATCTTGGGATGGAGGAGTGTCGCGTACCATTTTCAGATCACTGTGACCTTGACCATGACCTTTGACCAATTTTACAAAAAGCTTGTCCGGAGTATATCTCCTATTCCTTACCAGCTAAGGATTCCAAATTTGGTGTGTGAGTTCATATTGGGATGGAGGAGTGTCGGGTACCATTTTCAGATCACTGTGACCTTGACCTTGACCTTTGACCGATTTTACAAAAAGCTTGTCCAGAGCATATCTCCTGTACCTTACCAGATACGGATTCCAAATTTGGTATGTGAGATCACCTTGAGATGGCAGAGTGTCGCATACCATTTTCAGGTCACCTTGACCTTGACCTTTGACCTCGATTTTACAAAAAGCTTGTCCGGAGCATATCTCCTATACCTTAGCAGCTACGGATCCAAAATTTGGTATGTGAGTTCATCTTGGGATGACGGAGTGTCGCGTATCATTTTCAGGTCACTGTGACCTTGACCTTTGACCTCGATTTTGCAAAAAGCTTATACCTTACCAGCTGCAAAAAGCCTGTCCGGAGTATATCTCCTATACTTTACCAGCTACGGATTCCAAATTTGGCGTGTGAGTTCATCTCGGGATGGAGGAATGTCGCGTACCATTTTCAGGTCACTGTGACCTTGACCTTGACCTTCGACCTCGATTTTACAAAAAAGGTTGTCCAGAGAATATCTCCTATACCTTACCAGCTACGGATTCCAAATTTGGTGTGTGAGTTAATCTTGGGATGGCGGTGTGTCCCGTACCATTTTCAGGTCACTGTGACCTTGACCTTTGACCTAGATTTTACACAAAGCTTGTCCGGAGCATTTCTCCTATACCTTACCAGCTACGGATTCCAAATTTGGTTTGTGAGTTCATCTTGGGATGGCGGAGAGTCGTGTACCATTTTCAAATCACTGACCTTGACCTTGACCGTTGACCTCAATTTTACAGTCTGGAGCATATCTCCTATACCTAACCAGATACAAAAAGCTTGTCCAGAGCATATCTCCTATACCTTAAACGTTGACAATCAACCCAGGGTCCTTTTTAACGTTGAGAATGACTTAGGGTCCTTTTTAACTAAGTTTTGACCATTGGCTCTTTTCTTAGCTATCATAATCGTCAAAGGTTCTGTTTCTAATGTTAAGAACTGACTCCTGTGTCATTTTTAACAGCATCAAAATTTCATGTTACACCTGCATTACATTGTATTGTTTTTCCGCCAAAATGCATTTCGGTGTCAAACACTTTGGGGGCATTTGTCACCCGTGACGACTCTCTTGTTTCACTATATCTTGTACAGTGAAGACAAATACCAACCGTAGCTCTTGTAAAATTGGACAGAACATATAGTCCCTTCTTAAGACCATCTCCACATCAAGTTTGTTCATCTATGAAAGCCTTAAGCAAAGTCTACCATTAGTGTATGAGGAGTTGGACACACAAGACTTTGTGGTACGTACATACAGACCCACATGAGCAAGGAAATGTGACTCTAAGCAAGGCAATGTGACTCTAAGCAAGCATTTCTAACGACCTATCCCATTCTAAAATTCAGACATTTTCTCTGAGAAATCTCATTGAATATTGGGTTACTACAGTGTCTATATTTAGCTTCTGTAGGAGCTGTCTGATCAGGGTCTGCTCTCTTTGCTTTATAAGATATAGTGTAGATATGACTATAGTTATGACTATAGTTTGTGTCAGATATGACTATAGTTGTGACTATAGTTTGTGTCAGATATGACTATAGTTATGACTATAGTTTGTCAGATATGACTATAGTTTGTCAGATATGACTATAGTTATGACTATAGTTTGTGTCAGATATGACTACAGTTATGCCTATAGTTTGTGTCAGATATGACTATAGTAATGACTATAGTTTGTGTCAGATATGAATATAGATATAACTATAGTTTGTGTCAGATATGACTATATGTATGACTATAGTTTGTGTCAGATATGACTAGTTTGTGTCAGATATGACTACAGTTTGTGTCAGATATGACTATTAGTTTGTGTCAGATATGACTTGTTTGTGTCAGATATGACTATAGTTTTGTGTCAGATATGACTATAGATATGACTATAGTTTGTGTCAGATATGACTATAGTTATGACTAGTTTGTGTCAGATATGACTATAGTTATGACTATAGTTTGTGTCAGATATGACTATAGTTTGTGTCAGATATGACTTTAGTTATGACTATAGTTTGTGTCCATGGGCTATGATAACAACTAATCTAATTAATATTCATGATGTCATAACATGTACCGTATTTCAATAATCATACATGAATATTCATGGTGAGAAGTGTTAAAGAAACAGAGCTACAGATAAAGGTGCATACCCAAATACTAACATCAACATTTCTCAATCAAACCATATACTGTGACCACAATGTAGAATCATCTCTTCGAGACGATTTTAAAGAGTTGCCACAGTATAGGGTTTGGTGCAGAAATAAAGGAGTATTCTCCAAAATGTTTAAATTTACACACCTAATTTGGACATTGAGAAATTCTTGATGTGTCATAATGGCTGACATAAGACACATGGCGACCCCTATAGCTCACCTTGGTGAGCTAAAAATCAGCAAACAGATAACTATGACATCACCAATTCTTGTATAAATATTCATGAGGTGTAGAGTTAAGTAATAACATAATTATGTCTGTTATTTAAAAATCATGATAATACTGAATCTGAATGTTCTCCTTTTTAAAAAAGCATTAATAAATTTTGGTAAAATTTATTACAAATTGTGAAATTTATGTTTTGTATGAATTGCTAATCAGCAATAAGAACCACTTCATGTAAATTGAATGAGCAATTATGCATTTCTTAATGAATGTTTATGGGCAAAATGGTCACGTCATGAATAGTCATCTTTTTTTGTCGATAATGTAATTTTTTCAAAGGAATATTTGACCTAGATAAAAGCTATAGGATCAGATCTATTACAATTCCACATGGAAACAGAGCAGACCTGATCAGACAGCCATACAGGAGCGTTCTGATTTGGGTCTACTCTGTTTGCAAAGGTTTTAACATGCATAACTATAAGGCAGTGGTGTAAGTATTTTTACTTTAAGAGCTACATTTATTTACAAGAATGTCAAGAAGGTCAGAAATAATGGCATCATGAATATTAGTTGATTTTTGTTATAATAGCAAAATATGTACAGATGATTTACTGGTATTGGTAGACACTGTTATAGCATATGTACAGATGATTTACTGGTATAGGTAGACACTGTTATAATAGCATATGTACAGATGATTTACTGGTATAGGTAGACACTGTTATAATAGCATATGTACAGATGATCTACTGGTATAGGTAGACACTGTTATAGCATATGTACAGATGATTTACTGGTATAGGTAGACACTGTTATAATAGCAAAAAAAAAAAAAAAAAAAAAAAAAATATGTACAGATGATCTACTGGTATAGGTAGACACTGTTATAATAGCATATGTACAGATGATCTACTGGTATAGGTAGACACTGTTATAATAGCATATGTACAGATGATCTACTGGTATAGGTAGACACTGTTATAATAGCATATGTACAGATGATCTACTGGTATAGGTAGACACCGTTATAATAGCATATGTACAGATGATTTACTGGTATAGGTAGACACTGCAGGGTTAGATCTGTTATAATAGCATATGTACAGATGATTTACTGGTATATGTACAGATGATTTACTGGTATAGGTACACACTGTTATAATAGCATATGTACAGATGATTTACTGGTATAGGTAGACACTGTTATAATAGCATATGTACAGATGATCTACTGGTATAGGTAGACACTGTTATAATAGCATATGTACAGATGATCTACTGGTATAGGTAGACACGGTTATAATAGCATATGTACAGATGATCTACTGGTATAGGTAGACACTGTTATAATAGCGATATGTACAGATTATCTACTGGTATAGGTAGACACTGTTATAATAGCCTATATACAGATGATCTACTGGTATAGGATAGGCACTGTTATAATAGCATATGTACAGATGATCTACTGGTATAGGTAGGCACTGCAGGGTTAGATCTGTTATAATAGCATATGTACAGATGATTTACTGGTATATGTGCAGATGATTTACTGGTATATGTACAGATGATTTACTAGTATAGGTACACACTGTTATAATAGCATATGTACAGATGATCTACTGGTATAGGTAGACACTGTTATAATAGCATATGTACAGATGATCTACTGGTATAGGTAGACACTACAGGGTTAGATCTGTTATAATAGCATATGTACAGATGATTTACTTGTATAGGTAGACACTGTTATAATAGCATATGTACAGATGATCTACTGGTATAGGTAGACACTGTTATAATAGCATATGTACAGATGATTTACTTGTATAGGTAGGCACTGTTATAATAGCATATGCACAGATGATCTACTGGTATAGGTAGACACTGTTATAATAGCATATATGTACAGATGATCTACTATTATAGGTAGACACTGTTATAATAGCATATGTACAGATGATCTACTGGTATAGGTAGACACTGTTATAATAGCATATGTACAGATGATTTACTGGTATAGGTAGACACTGCAGGGTTATATCTGTTATAATAGCATATGTACAGATGATTTACTTGTATATGTACAGATGATTTACTGGTATATGTACAGATTATTTACTGGTATAGGTACACACTGTTATAATAGCATATGTACAGATGATCTACTGGTATAGGTAGACACTGTTATAATAGCATATGTACAGATGATTTACTGGTATAGGTAGACACTGTTATAATAGCATATGTACAGATGATTTACTGGTATATGTAGACACTGCAGGGTCAGATCTGTTATAATAGCATATGTACAGATGATTTACTGGTATAGGTAGACACTGCAGGGTTAGATCTGTTATAATAGCATATGTACAGATGATTTACTGGTATAGGTAGACACTGCAGGGTCAGATCTGTTATAATAGCATATATACAGATGATTTACTGGTATAGGTACACACTGCAGGGTCAGATCTGTTATAATAGCATATATACAGATGATTTACTGGTATAGGTAGACACTGCAGGGTCAGATCTGTTATAATAGCATATGTACAGATGATTTACTGGTATAGGTAGACACTGTTATAATAGCATATGTACAGATGATTTACTGGTATAGGTACACACTGCAGGGTCAGATCTGTTATAATAGCATATGTACAGATGATTTACTGGTATAGGTAGACACTGCAGGGTTAGATCTGTTATAATAGCATATGTACAGATGATTTACTGGTATAGGTACACACTGCAGGGTCAGATCTGTTATAATTTCATATTAAGTAAACAGAGCAGAGCTCCTACAGGAGCCATCTAATCTGAGTCTACTGTATGCAAAGTTGTGAACAAGCATTTATATGAGATAAAGGGTTAAAAATATATTAAAGTAATTACTTTGTTATTGAAACAGGACAATATAATTATGTGACGAAAGTACATATAGCAGGTATTTAGGGTATGCTAGCACATATAGCAGGTATACAGGGTATGATAGTACATATAGCAGGTATATGTGGTATGACAGAACATATAGCAGGTCTATAGGATATGATAGAACATATAGCAGGTATATGCGGTATGATAGAACATATAGTAGGTGTATAGGATATGATAGAACATATAGTAGGTCTATAGGGTATGAAAGGATATATAGCAGATATATTGGGTATGAGAGAACATATAACAGGTATATAGCCTAGGGTATGATAGTACAAATAGCACATATATAGGGTATGATAGAACATATAGCACGTATACAGGGTATGATAGAACATATAGCACGTATACAGGGTATGAGAGTATGATAGTACATATGACAGGTGTACCGGGGACAGTTTATATACAAAGTACCGGTATGTGAATACAGGACAATATCAGTTATTCTAGTCAACCTATCCCTGTTACGTTACTTACAGCTATTTGTCCTGTGCCACCAGCAGCCGCTGTCACTAACACTGTCTCTCCTGGCTTCAATTCACCAACCTGTCACACAAAAGAATCTCGCAGCTTCAGCATAATTCAATCTCAAGTATTATCTGTAGTATTTTCACAATACACTACATGGGTAACCTGTACTACAACTTTAGCCCAATAATATACAATGTACAAACTGTAACACAACATTATGAACAATGCACAATGGTAGACAACTGACACAGGGCGGCGGCCATGGGAGACAGATGCTCCAACCAGGTTTTTTCTAAATTGCAGTTCCGTCAAACAGAAAATGGACATGTGACAGATCCGAAAGGGTCTCTTACACCCTACAGTTCTCTGTACTAATGCTCTGTGCCAAATATCAGGAAGCTGGCAGAAATTATTTGGTGACAACGACAACAACGCAAGACGGACAGTTATCCCTTTATGTCGTCTCTGTGAAACGCAGGCGACACAATAATTTACAATAAGGTAATATTTTGATAATTCTGTATATATTACAATTACAAACAAGATCTAATTGTAACAGAATCTGTTACAGAATGTCCCCCAAACGAAACTGATATCTGGTATTGATGAACAAAATATCTTTCAACCAATCACAGGCCTTCACTGAGTTACCATGGCAACCAACACTTTTGAAAGACCTGCCATTATGTTTCGGGTACCCATATACCCCTACTGACCAAATTTCCAAGAAATCTAATATGTAAATTGTGGCTAATCAGAGGACACCACATCATTACCATGGCAACCACGTCCTTCAAAACAACTTGATTGACTTTGGGTTACCCAAATACCCCTAAATGCCAATTTTCAGCAAAATCAAACAATATCTAAATTTGACCAATCAGAGCCCATCATTCACTTACCATGGCAACCAATTCTTTCGAAAGATCTACCAATCAATTTGGAGTGCCAAAATATTTCGACATACCAATTTTCAGCAAAAAAGATCTTTTTCCATTCAGTTACAATGGCAACCAATTCTTCTGAAAGACCTACTAATCAATTTGGAGTGCCAAAATATCACAATATCCCAATCAAAGTGACGGTAAACAGAAAGTAGATGAACAACAGACCTGAAAAGGGGATACACTGTATAACTCAGTATGATTATGCTTCAGACCAAATATCAAATCATTCCAGTGTACAAAAGGCAAGAAATCTTTGACAAAATTTTTGTCATTAAAAATCAAAATAGTTCAATGAAAGTGTCGGCAAACAGGAAGTAGATGAACGACAGACCTGAAAAGAGGAGACACGGTTCAACTGACTATGATTATGCTTCAGACCAAATATCAAATCATTCCAGCATACACCAGCCAAGAAATCTCTGACAAAAATTTTACAGGACGGACATACAGACATATGGGACGTACAGGACATATGTATGGACAAGGGTAAAACTTAATGCCCCCATCGCCTAAAGTATTGGAGCAGTGTGTGACACAAACTTGCTATACAGAATACCTTAAATTGATTACGAGAAAGGCCATAACACTGACGTTGTTGGTCACATTTTTAAATTAAACACCTGCTATAAACCATTTCCACGTAATAAATATCTGTAGAGGAGCAGTGTGTGGGCAAAAAGACTTTCAGGACATACGGACAGTAAGGATAGTCGGCTAGAGCTAATTTATATACCCCCACCCAAACACCCACCAACCCACTTACACATACACCCACATGTGGCAGCAGATTGTAGCAGACCACAAATTTTGCAGATACAATATGTAGTTAAGTGTTAACCCTTTACTCCATGATTATTCATGTTCAATATCCAATAATGAATATTTGTTAAATTAAGTTTTTATTAAAATTGCATATGAACACAAGACATTTTGGCTCAAGCAGAAATTGTAGACTCAGATCTGTATTATACCAATTATTAACTTGATAAGCAGTCGGAGCAGACACTCATCAGACGGCTCCTACAAGAGCCGTCTGATCTGTTTCTACTGTTTGCAAAGGTGTAGAAAAGTGTATTTATGGAGTAAAGAGTTAATTGTTAGTTCAAACTCCTTGATTTAGAATATCTAAAATGAGAAGTGAACTTTACCTTGTCCAATGAGATTGTAGCCGTGTTAGAATATCTAAAATGAGAAGTGAACTTTACCTTGTCCAGTGAGATTGTAGCCGTGTTAGAATATCTAAAATGAGAAGTGAACTTTACCTTGTCCAATGAGATTGTAGCCGTGTTCCCACTGAGGATAAAGGGAAGATACTCTGCCTTCAGGTCTGGAAGTGGTATGGTTACACTGGCTTTGATCAGCTGCAATAATAACACACAACTCCAGGAATATTCATGTAAGAAGTAATGATGTCATGATCATTAATGAGCTGTACCGGTATTTATTAATGAGCTGTACCGGTATCTATTAATGAGCTGTACCGGTATTTATTAATGAGCTGTACCGGTATTTATTAATGAGCTGTACCGGTATTTATTAAAGAGCTGTTTTATTAATGAGCTGTACCGGTATTTATTAATGAGCTGTACCGATATTTTCATAATAATGTTTAACCAAGGCAGAAAGTATAAAATTACATCTATATTATGTCATAAGCAAACAGAACATAACCTGATCAGACGGCTCCTGTAGGAGCCGTCTGATCTGGGTCTATTCTGTTTGCAGAGTCATAGAAAGACGTATTTATGGAGTAAAGGGAAAATAGTGTAGATACTAATGTAAAGCTAAATGACGAATATTCTAAATTTTGTTTAAAGAATTTTTATTTTACAAACTTCAACACTGCATACAAACATTTTTACCAGCAAAATTAATCAGTAGATACTTTAATCTTGGTATGATGATTCAAATAAAAACGTACAAAGAATATTATAAGCAAGACAGTGTCCATTATGACTATGAATTGATCTATTTTTGCATTAAACATATGAACTAAGGAAATCTATAAGCCACGGCAAACAGTAGAGAACTAGATCAGTACTAGAGCAGGTCAAACCTGGATGAGACAGGAGCTGTGACCAGCTTGCATTGGTGTACATGTATCAGTTAAGGGTTACCTGAAAAACAAGCTGTGCATTCATAGTGGATATTGATAATCTGAATAGCAAGCTGTGCATTCATAGTGGATATTGGTGATCTGAATAGCAAGCTGTGATTTCATAGTGGATATTGATATTCTGACTAGCAAGCTGTGCATTCATAGTGGATATTGATAATCTGAATAGCAAGCTGTGCATTCATAGTGGATATTGATAATCTGACTAGCAAGCTGTGCATTCATAGTGGATATTGATAATCTGACTAGCAAGCTGTGCATTCATAGTACATATTGATCATATGAATAGCAAGCTGTGCATTCATAGTACATATTGATCATATGAATAGCAAGTTACAAGGGTTTAATTTTCACCAATATTATGAGGATTTCATGTTATACAGAACAAACCAATATTCCAATATTCATCCATGGATTTAATGCTCTCCCTCATAGAGATGCCTTTTGTTAACCTTTCAAACAGAGTAGAACCAGATCAGAAAGCTCCGGTAAAAGCCATCTGATCAGGGTCTGCACTATTTGCTAAACTCTTTGAATTCATATCAATACAAAAAGGAGCCATCTGACCTTGGTCGTCTCTGTTTGCAAAGGCATGAAAAGGTGTTTATATGAAATAAATCATTAATTTCTTTACAAAAATATAAGTTACTCATCATCCAAATTGTTTGTAAAAGTTATCACAGATTTGCATATGGCGGTGAAATATCTACCGAAATGGTGGTGATGATCAAACTGGTATAAGAATATAGATTTTTGATTATGACACAAGCCTTTCGCAAACCCTTGTTCAGATTCCTTCCTTTCCTACCTTGCTTTTTTCCAGTTCAAACGACATACCGCTATTCTCCTTTATGACAACCAGATCCTGCAGTACACCTGCACTAAAGTTTCAAAGTGCAATGACTCACCTCTGTCTAATGATAGAATCCATTCAGTATGAAAGACTATAATTCATGAGAAATGACAAACAGTGAAGACACTGATCACAAGATTCTTCTAAACATTCTTTGATCTGGATATACCCTGTTTGCTCATGCTAGTACACTAGTTAGCCACATTCAAAGGGTTAACAATTAGCATGCTTAGCCGATATCTGCCCACACAAAATGCTGTTCATAATTAGCATGCTTAGCCGATATCTGCCCACACGAAATGCTGTCAACATCACTTTAAAAGTGGAATTTTCATCCCTTTCTTTTGGAACTACTCTCAATGTTTAACATAGTTTGGATCCTGTTTAGATATTTTAGTTACTAGGAGTTCAGGTAAATAATTAAGACATTCTGTCAAACCATACTATGGCTTAACCTTTTCCCTAATGGACATTTTATACATTAATTGGTCACCCCATGAATATTCAGTAACTTTAAAGTTTATAATGTACAATTTTCAAAAGAATGTTTTGCTTTGACAAAGACTGATCTACTGTATATAATTCTATAAGCAAACAGAGCAGACCCTGATCAGATGGCTCCTACAAGAGCTGTCTGATCTGAGTCATCTCTGTTTGCAAATGAATGAAAATGTATTTATATGAAGGAAAGGCTAAAGAAAGAGTGCAAAAGGGATAAAGGAAACAGGACAAGGTTTGTGCATTTCAATGACAATGACTACACTGCCTTGTGTACTAAGGAATGCTAATATAAGGTTCTAGCTGATTCTGTGACATTTCTAGGATTCTGAAAATGACTCTTTAAAAATGAGTCATTGACACAACAGGAACATTGCTACAACAGGAACCCCATCCAAGCCAAATTTGAACTTTTTCACAACTGTTTATTAATACTACATAAATATGATTGTCCTACAATGCTTATTTTGTTGCCATTGAAATCAGAATTTTATGTGGATGACCTATAGTAATTGTTTGAAATCTCGCCACAAGTTCTGGTTTGTTACAGAACAATAGGCCACAGATGTCCTTTACATACTACATTGTATATATACTGTTGCCTATCACGAGGGCTACATTGTTTATATACTGTTGCCTATCACGAGGGCTACATTGTATATATACTGTTGCCTATCACGAGGGCTACATTGTATATATACTGTTGCCTATCACGAGGGCTACATTGTATATATACTGTTGCCTATCACGAGGGCTACATTGTATACATACTGTTGCCTATCACGAGGGCTATAACCCTGCATGTTCACATAATGACTAATCATCCTACAAAATTCCATGACTCAAATGGGCAAATAAGTTACAGTTACATAAAACACAAAACATATGACCTATAGTAATTGTTTGAAATCTCGCCACAAGTTCTGATCTCGCCCTGATCTGGGTCTACTCTGTTAGCATATATATGAAAAGGCATTTGTATGAAGAATAAGGTTGTTATCAAGGATTCCATTTTTGAAAAGAGTAAACCTGCAACTTTCATGTTTAGTCATTATAAACCAAAATCAATTGTCTCGAAAAATAGATGAATTTCCCCGAATCTAAGAAACTGTCACAGATCATTTTCTAGCAAATATTTGCCGACCACCGATTCATCAGATTCTGTAGACTATACAATATTTACCATGTATTCCCTAAAAGCACCAAGTGCAAGATACATTACTGCCTGTCCTACTTTCAGTTCACAATTTGGGCCCGTTGCTACCACCTCTCCTATACCCTATAACACAACAAACATGTTAGCCATATCTCAACAACCAACATATATCAAACTAACTAATCAGTTTAACGAATTCCCTCATATTGACACCTTTAGACACCTCTGCAAAAGTCACTTTTTGAAACCATTGCAATAAATAAAGCATTTGCTATTTGAAACCTTTGTGATAAAAAGAGAATTTGGTACATAGGAACAATTGGTCTATTTATCACAATGGTTTCTGAACTACACAGATCTAAACTTATCCATTTCTCTAGTAAATGCTCTTTTTCAGTAGATTTATTCGAAGAAGTTGGGTATAAAAACAGCCATTGAGGGAATGGGTCAACATTCCCTGACATGTTTGTTATATACATGTACATGTAATTTGAAACTGAAGTACATGTATCTGGCATCCTCCATCATCATCATCCCTACACCAGAAAATGTCATATAAATTTATCACAGATGATTTTCCAACCTTTCCCTCACCCTATCAGAGAAGCAATTTGTTGAATCTGACAGCAGCAGTATTGCACTTTCTCGCTGGATGGAACCTGATGAGTCAGTATCGGCAAACAAGCCTGTGTTAGTCACATGCAATACAGACAAGCCTGTGTTAGTCACATGCAATACAGACAAGTCTGTGTTAGTCACATGCAATACAGACAAGCCTGGGTTAGTCACATGCAATACAGACAAGCCTGTGTTAGTCACATGCAATACAGACAAGCCTGTGTTAGTCACATGCAATACAGACAAGCCTGGGTTAGTCACATGCAATACAGACAAGCCTGTGTTAGTCACATGCAATACACTGTGTTATACCAAGATGAGACTTTCACCTTGCAATGAGAACTCTTTGATTTATTAATGTCATTGAAGTTGAACACAAACTTATTAGATATATTTAGCAAACCAGAAGTTTTAAAGACAAACAACTTAAGCTTAATGCAATAAAGAAACAATGCAGAAAGCAAGCTTAATGCAATACAGAAACAATGCAGAAAGAAAGCTTAATGCATTACAGAAGCAATGCAGAAAGCAAGCTTAATGCATTACAGAAACAATGCAAAAAGCTTCTTAGCTTTCTACTTTAAGCCTTTACTCCATGAATATTCATGTACGAAATAATAACATCATGGACATTAATTAATAATTTTTATAATGGCCAATGAACACAATTTTTGACTTTGATAGAATCTGAAGAATCATATTTATATTATTTCATAAACAAACAGAGCAGACCCTGATCAGATGGCTCCTGGGAGCTGTCTGATCTGGGTCTTCTCTATTTGCAAATGTATTTAAAGGCATTTATATGGAGTAGAGGGTTAAGCTTCCACCAGCCTTAAAGAGCCAAACGTTAAAGAGCCACTTTTGTCATGTTTTAGTGTACTGACCAAACGTTAGCCACTTTTGTCATGTTTTACTGTACTGACTACTGACTTGCCCCTGATCAGTTTGCTCATACACAATAACACATGATTTAAGTTTTACCCTTATTCCGCTATCTTAACCCTTTCCTCCATAAATACACCTTTCTATGCCTCTGTAAAAGTTAGCTGTTGAAACCATTGCGATAAATAGAGCATTTGCTCCTATAGGAGCAAATGCTCTATTTATCACAATGGTTTCAAACTACAAAATTCTAAACTTTTCCTTTTCTCTAGTTAATGCTCCTTTTTGGTAGATTTTTTCAAAGTGGTTGGATCTAAAAATAGCCTATGAGGGAATGGGTTAAACATGACTCCCATTTGTAAACAACTGAGATCCAGATGTAACTTGGTGTCTCACCAGGATCCAAGCAGTTTGACACTCAGTCAATAGATTCTCACAGACTCCAGTGAATCAGACGTAGTCAATATTGAAGAGACCCAAATGTGAGTAGATATCAATACAGAAAGCTGGCTTCCTAAGGTAACAGCCATTGACAGGTTCCTGTTACAATTGTGAAAGACCTTTATGGTAACACACAACGCTAAAGCAATACAGTCCACCTCTGTTAAGCAGCCATTCATACATCAATATAATGTAATACATGTAGTTCAATCATTAATGAATACATTGTATTTCTTATTTGAATATAACATACACTTTTTAAATGATTTCGCCAAACCTAAGCAGTTTGAAATAAAAACATAAAAATAAAAACTAAATATAGGTGATGTACCCATGATACTGGCCCAAATGACCAAAACTGCTCAAAATTCAACGGGAAATAATTCTGCAATGCTTGGCAGGCTGGCACTAACCACATGGAAATTGTGACTTATACATCTGCTATTCGTGGTTACTATGTATGCCAAATATAATTCAATAATGACAAAAATACTCAAAGTTCAAGGGGAGAGAATTCTGCAGTGCTTAGGGCTAAACACATGAAAATTGCATCTTGCACATCTACTATTTATTGTTATTATGCACACCAACTACAAATTTAAACTTTCAAATTGAAGGAGAAGTTTGGAACACCAACTATCCATGTTATATGTCCAAATGACAAAAAATACTGAAAGTTCAAGGGGAGGTGATTCTGCAATGAGTGGTGCTAAACAAATGTTAATTGCATTTTGCACATCTATTAATTGTGGTTATTATGATTGACAAGTATCAATTCAATAACTTTCATATTGAAGGAGAAGTTATTTTATCCAGTCACCAGGCTTCTCTAGTGACATAATAAAGGGGGTGCAAATAAACTTAGGTTTATTAGGTTACTTCCGGTAGTGGAAGGTTTATTAGGTTAGTAGATAGGCGTAATGATTCTATAACCATGGAACTATTTTAGTTTTCTGTAAATATTCATAAACATGTTGATGGAATAGATCTAACAGATCTATTTGGTCACCAGAAGAATTATTCAAATGAGAAAAAATAAAAAAATAATTGGCTACAGCTGGATTCGAACCCGCGCCTGATCCTACAAAAACTAATTCTAATCTCTCTAGAGACGTCGCCCTTACCGATTACGCCACTGAGGCCACATACAAAATGACGTTGATTTATTAGTTTTATTAATTTAATCCACCGCTGGCAAAACCCGTTTTTGATAAAATCAAACCTGGAAGCAAAGATTGGCAGATAAATAGTAAATGTTTTCTTTTCCCTCTCATGATTATTTGATTGATAAACTCTTACAGGGGCGGTGATAGTCATAAACCTAAATATAGCCTGTTCAGTTCCATCGATTTCTGAGTGACGTTAGGTAGAATCTAAAAATAGAAACCGAGACTACGTAACTCGAATTTGACCAAAGAATATAGATCATGTCTGTTTGAAATAACTTATCGACCCTCGATTCAAATCATCTTATTTTTCAAATTCAACCACGTTTCCCTTCTAGTAATACAAGTATCGAAACTATATTCCTCTGCGGTAGCTCATTAGATCTATTTACGTCTAAATGGAAGTGAAAAGGGAGGGATCCGTTGATCGAAAAACTGCATTTTCAATGTAAATTATTTCAAGAGTGTTATGAGTCTATAAAAAAAGACATTTAACTATATTGACTGGATAAATCGAATAATAGGTTAGTGCCGTAGATGGGACGCCTTTATCCGACTCGGAGAGAAAACAGTTGAGGCTCGGCAAGCCTCGCCTCAACGTTTTCTCCCCTCGTCGGATAAAGCGTCCCATCTACGGCACTAACCTATTATTCTCTATATGTATACTCAATATAAATTCAGTAACTTCCAAATTAAGGGAGGAATTTGCAACACCAACTATCCGTATTCAAATAAGGAAGAACCGGCCGACCATCTGACTGACAAACAGGGTGATTCCAGTATACCCCTTCAAACTTTGTTTGCAGGAGTATAAAACCATGAAGCATGAGCAGGCGATCTGAACTGTCTCATACCTATCAAATGGTCTTGCTAGTTTTGTCAATGAGTGGCTGCTTATGAGTGGTCTGACCCCATATAGAAAGACAATTGAGTAGAAAGTAATTGAGCCAAGTCATGGGTAATGCTACAAACAGTGTGGTCCTAGGTCAGTTCTGAAAAGATCGCCTCTCAGCACGTCCCTTCATCAAGGTCTACACTTGTACGCTGTTTACAGGTACACTGGCAATATGAAATCTGATCAGAGTCTACACTGCTTGTCAAGCTGGAAAAACTGAAAAATCAAACTATTGCCATGTTGATTAGCATCAAAGGCAGGATAGACCCTGATCAGGGACACTGCAGCGTGCCTGTTTCAATTTCTTTCCTCATGACTTGGCTCAAACACACAGAGGCAGAGATAAGATGAATTCAGTTTGTTGCAACCAGATTTTAGAATTGTCTATTATAAAGGTTGTTACAACAGAAATGATGATTTTAGTTGAAATATGCATCTTATACATGTATATGGCCCTGGACTCACACATGTCTTATACATGTATATGGCCCTGGACACACACACACACATCTTATACATGTATATGGCCCTGGACACACACACACATCTTATACATGTATATGGCCCTGGATACACACATGTGATGTGAAATCAGAGGTCTAGATAGGTGCGTAAATTTCAACATTTTCAAGAATAACTTATTTCTCCACCAAACTCTATACTGTGACCACTAATAAGAATCGTCTCTTCAAGAAGATTCTTAAGAGTGGTCACAGTATAGGGTTTGGCAGAGAAATGACGATGTTAATAGTCGGGTATGCATCTTTATCTGTACCTCTGTGAAATATCAACCAAAGTGCTGGCCCTGTACAAAGACATGTGATGTGAAATATATCAACTAAAGTGCTAATGGAACCACACCTAACCATCCACTCTCATGCAGAAGGGGAGCTGTATGGCATGACTCTGCTGTTGGTGATTGTGTTACCTTGTAATCGCTGAATGCCCCAGACTGGCAGTACATAAGTGCCTGACCAGGTCTGTATGCTGTCCTGGGACCACTTGATACAACCTCTGCTACAGCCTAAATGAGTTAAAAACCTGAAAACCTTGCCAATACACTAAATACATTTCACATAAACATTACAAAGCATTGTAGACAAGACATTAAGTGTATTTGTTTTACAAATACAGACATGTGTGTGGTGTCTGATAATACAATGCTTAGTTGGAAGTTTCTAAGTCAATCTTTATTTAAGGCAAATTCATCTTTGATGTTTGCCTTTTAAGCAGACCTGAAGCAAACCTGTTTTTCTGTATGGTAATTTGCCCATATCCCTAATGTAGATTGTTTCAGATATAGCCTCCAACTGGGAATATACTCAGTGGCTCATACAAAACGTGTAAATAAAAACATTTTCAAGAACAGTTCCTTTATTTCTCCATCAAACTGAGTGTTCTGACCACTGTTTAGAATTGTTTCTTCGAGATGAGTCACAGCATAGGGTTTGGTAGGGAAATGATATATTTGAATATGCATCTATCTCTATTGATCTGTATATTGTTTGCAAACTCTGTAGGTAGAGTATTCTCCCTAATAAATGTCCCCACATTTCTAAACACAAGTCTATTCTGAGAGGAAGGTAACGATGAATAAAACAAATAAACCCAATATAATAACCATTAAATAAATTTGAAAAGTCTATTAGCAGATTAGGGTCCAGGCAAAAAAACTGAGGGTATGGAGGTAAACTGTAAACATTTGTTTCATTACACATCAAGAAATAATAGTCCGGATTGGTAAATTCGAAGATGATCATAACTAAAAATGTGTAATAAACTAGACACTTTACCTCAAATCCAACATCAAGGGGAAACTTGGCATTTGGGTCATATCTGCCAGCGGAGTAGTTGATGTCTGAAGCATTGATACCAACAAACCTGTGGATCAGAAAAATGGTGAATGTACAAAATAATACACCTACACACATACAGTATCAAAAGTTATGTAAGTTGGGGTTTTCGACAATGAAGGAAAAACTGATTTGCTATATGCAACTGATCAATACTGCTGTTGACATCACACAGTCAGTAACCCTTTACTCCATAAGCTGGTAACCCTTTACTCCATAAGGCAGTAACCATTTACTCCATAAGTCAGTTACCCTTTACTCCATTAGGCAGTAACATTAACTCCATAAGTTGGTAACCCTTTACTCAATAAGTCAGTAATATTTTACTCCATAAGTCAGTAACCATTTACTCCATAACTTGGTAACCCTTTATTCCATAAGTCAGTAACCCTTTACTCCATAAGTTGGTAACCCTTTACTCCATAAATCAGTAACCATTTACTCCATAAGTTGATAACCCCTTATTTATAAGTCAGTAACCCTTTACTCCATAAGTTGGTAACCCTTTACTCCATAAGTAAGTAACCCTTTACTCCATAAGTTGGTAACCCTTTACTCCATAAGTTGGTAACCCTTTACTCCATAAGTCAGTAACCCTTTACTCCATAAGTTGATAACCCTTTATTCCATAAGTCAGTAACCCTTTACTCCATAAGTTGGTAACCCTTTATTCCATAAGTCAGTAACCCTTTACTCCATAAGCTGATAACCCTTTATTCCATAAGTCAGTAACCCTTTACTCCATAAGCTGATAACCCTTTATTCCATAAGTCAGTAACCCTCTACTCCATAAGTTGGTAAACCTTTACTACATAAGTCAGTAACCCTTTACTCCATACATACACCTTTTAGATGTAGCAGCAAGTGGGAGTGGTGGTCCAGTGGTAGGACGTTAGACTTGGGATCAGAGCGTCCCCGGTTTGAATCCTGCCATCGGACTATCAGAATTTTTCTGAGCAAAAAATGCATCCTACGTTTGCTTCTCTCCACCTAGGTGTATAAATGGGTACCTATGAGGGAAATAAGCCAATATGACACCCCTGCCTTGGGCACCGAATGTTAATGGCAGACTTATAACCCAGTGATCTTTAAGCTGGGAGAATAATGTACATAGTTCCTGACTATCAACCTCACCTTTACCTTTACAAGTGTAGAGCATCCTTTATACTGCCTAGCTAAGCAAGATGGCTTTTGTGGTGACATGGTAGAACGTCTGACATGGGAACTTCACTTGAGGTTTGAATTTGAATCCCAATAAGATCATAGATAGTTATATAGGTTACATTTGGGGGCTCGTCCAGCCACAGCTCTTGGCCAGCACGTGTCAAAGTGTGGGGAGTCAATCTATGGGTGTATCCGGGTGAGATTCAAGATGATTCTCAGAAAAACGGAAGTAGTGTAGCAGTAAGTGTGTAACTGTGTTTATAATGTCTCGCTTTGCAAGTCTGCTTTTGCTTGAGGTGACAGAACATCTGATTAAGGAACTTGAGGTTGTCAGTTTGAACCCTGGTAAAGCCACAAATATTTCTATAGGTTACCCATACATTTATAAGTAACAAGAGGACAGTGATGGCCTATGTCACTCACCTGGATCAAACGATCTATTACAACATTTATGTACATCTACCAAAATTTATTTAGACCTCTGTACAGGTGTTTCACTTTATTCTCATAATTCATCTGTTTTTTGGGGAAAAAAATTACTTGTTTTCACTTAAATTCAGACATACCCCTGCACATATCCTACATTCCTTCCTCTTCACTTATTTCTAACCCATCCCCTGTTTAAAATATTAATTCAAGATTTTCTCCCCCCATGAATATTCATGGAGAGAATCAATAAAATAGAACATGGGAAAGGAATTTTTTTCACAGTTGTGGAAACTGCATAATCATATCAATCATATAAATTCCTATAAACAAACAGAGCAGACCCTAATCAGACAGTTCCCTATATAGGAGTCATCTGATTTGGGTCTATTCTGTTTGCAAATGCATGAAGGAAATTAAGGTTTAAGCTAATCCAACTCTTTATGCTTCAAACTCCATGGATTAAGCCTGTCAAGCATTTCTGACATCATTTATGATTAAAAAGAACAGACGATAAGTGCAGCTAGTATGGGACGCCAATTGGAGGCCCCTTTTTTACACTGGCAATTTCTCTACTGACTGAGCTGGAGCTTCACATACCAACAACCATCACTTACCATTTAACACTGTTTGAGGGACATCATGCCAGTCAAATTATGGTCCCCTTTTGGCTAAATTCTAAGTGGTAACATATCAGTTCTAGGTCAATGCTCTATTAACCATTTACTCCATAGACTATATATGAAATTTAATGCCTTTGTAAACAGAGTAGACCCAGATCAGATGGCTCTTGTTGGAGCTATCTGATCAGGATGTGCTGTACATTTGTGTAAGGAGTTCTAAATCTATAGTTTCTGCACTGGCCAAACATTTTCTTGTTAAAACGCAAACAAGTAACCCTTTATTCCATAAATTCCCCTTCTATGCCTTTGCAAAAACAGGAAGGGGATTTGAGATTAGATGGTTCATGTAGGAGCCATATCTGATCAGGGTCTGCTCTTTTTGCTTATTATATAAAATAGGTCTGATTCTACAGCATCTGCCAGCCAAGGTAAATGCCTGTGTGCATGTCATTGTGCTAGTTAATAATAACAATTAACCTAAATAACATTTACGATGTCCTCATTTCTTACATGAATATTCATGGAGTAAAGGTTCAGTTTTAAACAAAGGGTACTAGACGTTCCGGTGACGGGTCAAAAGGGCCCACTTCCAAAATGGCCCATATACCAAAACGGCCCATTTCCATAACGGCCCGGTTCAAAACGGCCCGGTTAGCTTGATCCACAAAGGCCCAGTTTTTATGATATATATAACATGTAAATGTAAGAAAATATGTATGTGTTTTTTTGTAGTGCTATATAAATCTCCATGTTTTCTTGATTGAATAATGTCCCTTGTATTTAATATAGCATTGTATAAACACCACATGCATTATTGTGTATTCAAATTGTGTATAGTATGCAGTTTTTGGGTTGATAAAAAGAATACGATGCATTTTATACAAAATGATATTACAGTCGTCAGAGGTTCTCATATTAACTTTCTCAAGATGTTTTTCAGTTTGTACAAAATAACTAATTGTACATACCGAAGAATTATCACTTTCGGGGTTGAATGCACTTGTCCTTTTCGAGACATAATTATTGTGGTTAATTATTATAATTATATGAATATATGCCCAATCAATTCAAAAAATACGGTTGCGGCTTAACCCTTTCCCTCATATAAACGTGTTTTCACGCATTTGCAAACAGGGTAGATCCAGATCAGACGGCTCCTAGAGGAGCCGTCTGAACAGGGTCTACTCTGTTTGCTATTAGAATTTGATAGATCTGTTTCTTTACTTTCTAAAAAGTCTACAATGTTCCACCTTCAAGAATTCTTTATAACAAATTTGTTAATGAATATTCAGTAGGTACTCAAAATTTGCCTAAATATAGAACAGGGAAAGGGTTAATTAATCAACTAATCTGGATTTACGCTAAAACATGAACGTTTTTAATATAAACAACATTTAGTCTTGTTCAAAGACAGCACTTAATTGGCATTATCGAGTTAAATAATTTCTAAATGAATTTCATATATATAACACTCTTAAGTTTTACTTACCTGTATCTATTACTACTTACAAATATTTATCAAACTTTATTTTTGGTGTAACACTTTTAAATGTGTTTGCTGAAAATATATTTATTAAATCATCATTCGGAACAAGAAATGATCACTATCATTAAATATCAATTATTCAGATAGAATTTACGTTATTATCTACCAACCATGGCCTGTTTTGACCCGGCAAACTTTGGTCTGGGGATAAAGTGGGCCACAGTGGGCCATTTCGTGGGTCTACATGGTCTAAAAGGTAAAAAAAATTGATTGGGTCGATTTAGTGTTATATTATATACAACACTAAATCGACCCAATCATTTTTTTTTACCTTTTAGACCATGTAGACCCTCGAAATGGCCCCCGTTGAAGTGGGACGTTTTTGACGGGCCATCATGGACGGGCCCTTTTGGAACTCCATGGGCCATTTTGATCCACATTTGATGTTTCGATGGGATCCCTACCCTACACTGGAAGAAGAACTTCAAGAATAAGGAGAAGAAGAAAGGTAATAGATTCATATATACATTATTTCTTACCAAAGACCTATGATTACTCTTTGTTCTTACATTGAATTCATGCAGTAAAACGTTAAATAAAACAGATGACAACCCAGCTTGTTGCAGATCTGTTAGTTTAAGATTGTTTATCAATGTCCTAACGACAACTTACTTGTTTTTCACAAGAACCTCCCCTTCACCTGGTTGTGGAGTAGGCACAGTTTCGATAGAAACCACTTCTCGGAACTTGTTACTGGCGCGTTTGGCAACCAGTTTCCTGAAAGTTGCGGGTAGTTTGGAGGCCATTCTGTCTCGATTGTACTGTTTAGTGAACTGTCACGCTGGTTGGAAACACCCAAACATCGTTATCTTTTTTTGGTATTTAGCACGTACATGTATATATATATTTGGTCATTTGGAGTTATTTCCCTTGAAAGATTTGGTATAAGAAACTGACATGCAGAAAAGGGCAATCAAACCATTATTTGCTCTATAAAAATTTAGTAGTACTTCGCTAGCAGCATCGAACATCAAGACTGTGGCTGAGGGTAGAGCTGGAGGACGTGACGAGTAAATCTTATAAACTTTATAAATCTTATTTGTTCACAGTTGTGTAGTCTATTTAAGGGAAATAACTCATGCATCTTTCTGTATTGTATTTTGCATGATTTACCTCCCATCGACCGTCATATTTCATGTAGCCTTTGTTTAAATTAAATAAATGTGCAGGCTTTTTTTTTTTTTATCAGACTCTGCATATACTTTAAACAATTACTATATAATTTTGTTACCGACATTCTTTGCATATTCTTAAATAATATTTGTTTTCTTATATATCGATACATGTATGTGGTGTGATGCGATGTAAAACTAAAGTCGGTATAAAACGCTCAGATCTCGAAGAGCTTTATGTCATCTTTCTGCCCTTATGTCATCTATGTACATTAAAATACCTGACTTGACAAGTAGCAGCAGCAGTAGTAGTAGTATACATGCCGTCCTATCTAGGGAGACCTACGAGAATGACCCGCCACATGCACCCTTTATCCTTCCGACAGGTACACACCCACAGCAAACTACTTCAAAATTTTCCTTTTATCCTTACACGGTGGTGATGTGGAACAGCCTACCAGCGGACGCAGTCCTTCAGCCTGATCTCGAGGGGTTCCGTAACATCCCGTCCCCCTCCCTCATTTCAAATCGCCACTGAGGCATGGGATCAGTGTTTTTAGCTTCTTTGTTTTTTCACCTATTTTAACACCTGTCTCACTTTATTTCTTCTCTCTATCCTTCTTTTTAAGTCTTCCTTTCACAACTTTTATTTGTTTTTAATCTGCACGACGCACAAACCCCTCATGCTGATAATACACGACAAGTGGAGTCCGGCATTATCTATAGATAGATAGATAGATAGATAGATAGATAGATTAGATAGATAGATAGATTAGATAGATAGATAGATAGATAGATAGATAGATAGATAGATAGATAGATAGATAGATAGATATATAGATAGATAGATAGATAGATAGATAGATAGATAGATAGATAGATGTATAGATAGATGCAGGGTGGAAGTCATGCAGAAAGCTCCTCTAGTAGTAGTAGTAGTAGTGATAGTAGTAGTAGTAGTAGTAGTAGTAGTAGTAGTAGTGATAGTAGTAGTAGTAGTAGTAGTAGTAGTAGTAGTGATAGTAGTAGTAGTAGTAGTAGTAGTAGTAGAAGTAGTAGTAGTAGTAGTAGTAGTAGTAGAAGTAGTAGTAGTAGTAGTAGTAGTAGTAGTGATAGTAGTAGTAGTAGTAGTAGGTAGTAGTAGTAGTAGTAGTAGAAGTAGTAGTAGTAGTAGTAGTAGTAGTAGTAGTAGTAGTAGTAGTAGTAGTAGCAGCAGCAGTAGTAGAAGTAGTAGTAGTAGTAGTAGTAGTAGTAGAAGTAGTAGTAGTAGTAGTAGAAGTAGTAGTAGTAGTAGTAGTAGTAGTAGTAGTAGTAGTAGTAGTAGTAGTACTAGTAGTAGAAGTAGTAGTAGTACTACTAGTAGTAGTAGTAGTAGTAGTAGTAAGTAGTAGTAGTAGTGGTAGTAGTAATGATAGTAGTAGTAGTAGTAGTAGTAGTAGTAGTAGTAGTAGTAGTAGTAGTAGTAGTAGTAGTAGTAGTAGCAGTAGTAGTAGTAGAAGTAGTAGTAGTAGTAGTAGGTAGTAGTAGTAGTAGTATTAGTAGTAGTAGTAGTAGTGATAGTAGTAGTAGTAGTAGTAGTAGTAGTAGTAGTAGTAGTAGTAGTAGTAGTAGTGGTAGTGGTAGTAGTAGTAGTAGTAGTAGTAGTAGTAGTAGTAGTAGTAGTAGTGATAGTAGTAGTAGTAGTAGTAGTAGTAGTAGTAGTGATAGTAGTAGTAGTAGTGATAGTAGTAGTAGTAGTAGTAGTAGTAGTAGTAGTAGTAGTAGTAGTAGTAGTAGTAGTAGTAGTAGGTAGTAGTAGTAGTAGTAGTAGTAGTAGTAGTGATAGTAGTAGTAGTAGTAGTGATAGTAGTAGTAGTACTAGTAGTAGTAGTAGTACTAGTAGTAGTACTAGTAGTAGTACTACTAGTAGTAGTAGTGATAGTAGAAGTAGTAGTGATAGTAGTAGTAGTAGTAGTAGTAGTAGTAGTAGTAGTAGTAGTAGGTAGTAGTAGTAGTAGTAGTAGTAGTAGTAGTAGCGTAGTAGTAGTAGTAGTAGTAGTAGTAGTAGTAGTAGTAGTAGTAGGTAGTAGTAGTAGTAGTAGTAGTAGTAGTAGTAGTAGTAGCGTAGTAGTAGTAGTAGTAGTAGTAGTAGTAGTAGTAGTGATAGTAGTAGTAGTAGTGATAGTAGTAGTAGTAGTAGTAGTAGTAGTAGTAGTAGTAGTAGTAGTAGTAGTAGTAGTAGTAGTAGTAGGTAGTAGTAGTAGTAGTAGTAGTAGTAGTAGTAGTAGTAGTGATAGTAGTAGTAGTAGTAGTGATAGTAGTAGTAGTACTAGTAGTAGTAGTAGTACTAGTAGTAGTACTAGTAGTAGTACTACTAGTAGTAGTAGTGATAGTAGAAGTAGGAGCAGCAGCAGTAGCAGAAGTAGTACATGTAGTAACAGTAGTAGTAGCTCTAGCGAAGTTGTTGTTGTTGTAGATATCTTCATTTCCTCCAAATTTTGAGTGAATGGGTGAATTTTTATGGCACTGCGATACTGAAAAGGCTATACGTGTATAGCGCCGATGAATGATGAGATGACATGATGATGTGGGTTGGTTTCAGGAAGATGATTTCGGCTAATCTCATTCGTTGCAAATCAACGCATGGGATCAAAGCCACCGACTTGCATTCCTTTTAGTTCTTGGCAGAGGGGATAATCTCCATAAAAAAACACAAAAATATCCCCTGTGACAATTAAGCCCCCTAACCACGGTAAGGTGGGAAGGAACTTGGGATGGGTTCCAAATTTTGAAGAGTTATACATACAGAAATTCAAATAATACAATTACGACAAAACATAATAAATACAAAACATTACAATACAAGGTAATATAATATGAGTTTAAAAACAGGTATCCCACTGTAATGCTGTGTATCAGCTGTATATGTGTGCCATACAGCAGCATTTCGATCTACCCAGGTATGATACTAGCTGTTATCGTTAGCGCAGATGGACGCTCACAGAGCTCTCTATCAGCTATACAATAAACTCTCGATTGTACGAACACTGAAATACGTATTATTATCGATCTTTAAGCCAGGTGACTGCTTAATGCAGGATGAAAGTCATACAGAAAGCTCCTCTAGGAGCTTTCTGCATGACTCTCATCCTGTATTAAGCAGTCACCTGGCTACAAAGACATAAATTCTTCATTACTAAAATTTGGTAGTATCGAGTTTTACTGTACTAGGTTCACTTGAGCCATTTTTATCAGGATGATAACGGCTACTGTTGGACCTTTATCTGTCAAACTTGAGTCGCCTTGGCCAACTTTAATCTGCAACAGTACAATACCTTCTTGTTGTTGGACAGAGACTAATAAAATGTCAATCGTAAGCAAATCATTCTCTTTGTCTAACGGGGCCCACATGCCCACTGTGGGACTGGGAACATGGACTGTGTGGGGCCAGGCGGTAAGTTACATCTAATAATATACCTACATATTGACGACAGATAGGTCTAGACTAGGAAACATGGCTATACACCCTTTTCATTCCCCCACCCTCTCTCTCTCTCTCTCTCTCTCTCTCTCTCTCTCTCTCTCTCTCTCTCTCTCTCTCTCTCTCTCTCTCTCTCTCTCTCTCTCTCTCTCTCTCTCTCTCTCTCTCTCTCTCTCTCTCTCTCTCTCTCTCTCTCTCTCTCTCATTCCCCCTCCCCTCTCTATCTCGCCCTCTCTCTCTATCTCCCACCTATATTTATTTCTTCCTATCTACATTCTCTCACCTTAATTTTTCTCTCTAATTCTCTCCCACTCTCAATCTCTTTCTTCTCTTCTTGCTGACCCTTTGTCAGTTTCTCTATGCAGCCTTTGGTCTCTTAATAATCCTTAATTATCCTCCTTATCATGCCCTTTCTCTTTCTCTGTCTATGCTATATTTTCTCTGTTTCTATATCTTCTTTTTATTTTTTCTCTTTCTATCTAGCCATTAGTTTAATAGTAATGCATATGTGGTTGAAGCCTCCGTGGCTTAGTGTTTATGGTCTTCGACTGACATTCATTCAGTCCCTCACCGCTATGGTTCGAATCCCGACCTAGGCATTTGGATTTTTCGTGTGAGGAAACCTTCAAGCTGGCTTGTGATAAATCGATGGTTCTACCTTGATATTCTGTGAACGGGACAAATTGAATCGTTCCGTGCAGAGTAAAACCTCGTGGTCTTCATCCACCTGTAATTAGGTGGCATCGCGATATCACGGAAACAATGTAAAGGTAACGTAAAAACTATGATGCAAAAAAACCAAAAACATGTTTATTCACGGCACTGATTGTGTGTGTGTTGTCCAGTATTCGCGGCACTGATCGTGTGTGTTGTCCAGTTTTCATGGCACTGATTTTGTGTGTGTTGTCCAGTATTCATGGCACTGATTTTATGAGTGTTGTCCAGTATTCACGGCACTGATTGTGTGTGTTGTCCAGTATTCACGGCACTGATTTTGTGAGTGTTGTCCAGTATTCATGTCACTGATTTTGTGAGTGTTGTCCAGTATTCACGGCACTGATTTTGTGTGTGTTGTCCAGTATTCACGACACTGATTGTGTGTGTCTTCCGGTATTCACGGCACTGATTGTGTGTGTTGTCCAGTATTCACGACACTGATTGTGTGTGTTGTCCAGTATTCACGGCACTGATTGTGTGAGTCGTCCAGTATTCACGGCACTGATTTTATGTGTGTTGTCCAGTATTCACGGCACTGATTGTATGTGTTGTCCAGTATTCACGGCACTGATTGTGTGTGTCGTCAATTATTCACGGCACTGATTTTGTGAGACGTCCAGTATTCACGGCACTGATTTTGTGTGTGTTGTCCAGTATTCACACTATGAAATGATTAGCTTGGCACTAGCGTTCGGTTTGCATGAGTTAGTTTGCTATGTATCACGGAGTCCATTAGGCTAAATTTCCCAATACATGGAACTGGTGGAATTGTATTCATTTGTTCAACAACCCTTTTAAGTAGTGAACGTCTGGTGTGTGCTCTAGAGGCGAGATATAGTTGGCAAATGGAAGCATCAAATATGGACTCTAAATTCTCTAACGCATTTCCGCAAGCACTAAATGTGCAAATTTCATAAACCGGAATTTTACATAGCAACTTTAGCAAGACACCATTTCAGCTCGAACGATAACACCAGTCTGATTTTGAGTTCAACTTTTCAGATTCATAAAAATATAGGTTATATCTTACATTTTGCACAATAATATTTTTGCTAATTAAGATGCTCGTTCGCGACCATGTGTGTGTGTGTAAACACAATCTGTAATGATGGAACTATCAAATTTAACATCAAAATGTATATGATACTATTAGAAACTATCCAATTTAACATCAAAATGTATATGATACTATTAGAAACTATCCAATTTAACATCAAAATGTATATGATACTATTAGGCCTTGTTTGTCACCCCGTGTTTCATTGCTTAGCGAGATTGGCACGTGTTATCTGAATGACCGACATCTGAATAATCTAATATCCAGGACACATTTTATTAGGTAGTTTTGATTTGGGAGATAGAGAAAGGGAGTGTGTGTGGGTGGGGGGTAAAGGGGAGGGGATGGGGAGCGTTACACTGGTTTGCCAGAGTGCCGAATGTTCTGACAATGCGATTCATATCGGAAGTATTTAATCATTGCAGTCGGTGTATTGACAAGGGTTCACATTTGCTGCTACAATACTCACTTCGATTGTTTATTGATGGTGTGTACAGATGCTCATTTCACATGAAACATTGGTGCACCTGACCACGCTGTACACAATAGATTTCATTTGTTTGGTTTCTCACAGTAAGCACGTGTATCCTTCTATTACAATACACGTAGTTCCACGTAGTTCCACGTTAAAGTATAAACTAGTCACCTCGTCGAAAAGTATATCATTTCTGCCCATTCACAACATTCCAGACGTTAATGCATATAAATCGTAGCAATGATATTTGTTTTGCGCCAAGATAGATCCAAGATATGAATATGATGAAATAAGATTCTCTCTAATTTGGTTTTTATCTGCTATTTTAAACAAAAATAGCAATATATTTATCCACATTTTAGTGTTGTTATTTTGTGTTGAAAACATTTTGTGTTCAATATGTCGCATTTAGTTATTGGCGAAAACCAACATTGTCAGAGTAGGCAGCCATACGGACTGTTCCCTACTTTGTGGTGCATGCACGATTTCGAACAGCGGGGTTCGAACTTATTCAGAATGTTCAAGGCGAACTCTATGAACGGGATCGAAACGTCTGGCTGTTATTGAGTTTAATCCTTTCCCTCATATACGTGATATAAAAGCATTTCTACTTCTTTGCAAACTGATTAGACCAAGATCAAACGGCTCCCAAAGGAACTGTCTGATCTGGATCTGTCCGTCTGTTCTGGATATGTCCGTCTGATCTGGGTCTGTCCTGTTTGCTTATGGTTTAATACAGATACATTTTATGCAGTTTCTGTCTGAGCTAAAATGCCTTGTTTTCGTATGCCATTATAAGAATTAATCTGGTTAATATTAATTATATCCTTATTTACACCCATCATGTTATGGGTTTAACCAAACACTGTGAATGCTATTAACTTGAGCGATTTCATTGAGGATGTTGTTAATGTTAGCAGATGTCGCTTACTGTATACACCCACCTTCTTTGAATAAATCTACAGATGTCGCTTACTGTATACTCCTGCCTTCTTTGAATAAATCTACTGATATCGCTTACTGTATACTCCTGCCTTCTTTGAATAAATCTACAGATGTTGCTTACTGTATACACCCACCTTCTTTGAATAAATCTACTGATGTCGCTTATTATATACTCACACCTTCTTTGAATAAATCTACTGATGTCGCTTACTGTATACACCCACCTTCTTTGAATAAATCTTGAAACCATTGTGATAAACAGAGCATTTGCTCCTATGGAACAGATGTTCATTTTTATCACAATGATTTCAAAAAGTGACTTTTTGTGACAGGGGCATCAAAAGGCGTCTATATAAGGGAATGGGTTAACCCAGATCATACAAGTAGAAACGTAGCTGGTCTTATCAAGGTTTGCACACTTTGCTTATAAAATTATAAGGACTTAATGCCGGATTATGACAACTCGAGAGGTCGAATTTATTGCATTCTTTTTATATCGTGTTGCTGCATTTATACTTGTGTAAACAGACTACATGTATATCTGGGTTATACTAGAATGTAAATTGAGAAGTTTAATTTTCACAAGGATTTGTATTAACTGATATAGTTGCATAACACTGTTTTGTTTGAACTCTGTGCTGTAGGATCTGTGTGTATACTACAGGTAAACCAAGCTATATTAGCCACTGGTCAGAATCGAACTCGGGACCCGCCGCATGCAAGCCCAGATACATATCCATTGCACCACGACAATTATTTTGAACGGTTGTGGTTTGCGAAGTCCTTTAAAATTAAGAAGCGTCATAGTCGCTTCATTTTGTTTACATTAGAGTAGGTCATGTTTTGTTCCAAAATAAGTAGGTCTATCTGTACATGTTAAAGGTTGGATAAGTGCGAGGTTGGGTACCCTCAAACATGGTAATTAAACTTATTTAACTGCTACATCTTATTAAACATGGAGAACATTCTGCTTTAAAACCTGAATTAGAAGACATTTATCGACGAAATTTCGCTCAACATGCCCGGGTTAACATAGTTGTAGCTTGATGCAGGACAAAACCAGTGCAGAACGTTCCCAAAACAGCTTTCTGCATTACTTTCGCTCTGCATTCAGCTTTTCCTTGTAGACACAACGTTTGTAGCAGCTTCAAAAGGACCTGTTTATGCTAGACACTTGCTTTTCAACAGGGGAAACCGGAAGAAATAGAGGCAGCCGTGAAAGGGGCCATTGAGAGCGGCTACCGCCATATTGACTGTGCATGGAACTACCAGAACGAGGCAAATGTTGGAAACGCAATAGAGGCAAAAATAAAAGATGGGACAGTGAAAAGAGAGGACTTGTTCATCACAACAAAGGCGAGTTGCGTTCTGTGATATAATTTCATGTTTGATGTCATTAGTTGGGTCACTTTATAAACAATACATACCCAATCATTTCTCATTTATAAATTTTGGTAGTGGTAGCCTACGGAGATGTTTAGGCTTCTCTACATTTTGCCAATGTACAATGTAATGCGAGTGCTGTGTATGTTGGCGGGATGTTTATTGTATGTATTATATCGTCCAAGCCAAGCACTATGGAGTTTATAACATTATTTCCTTACATAATGTTTCTGTTTTAGCTCTGGGACACACACCACAATCCATCCTTGGTGAAAAATGCACTGGAAGACTCCCTCAAGAAACTAAAAACACCGTATGTGGACATGTACCTCATTCACTGGCCGACCGCCTTAAAGGTACTGTATTATGAGTTTGGAGAGCTTTCTCGTCATCACAATGACGCTATCTATTCATCATTTTGTCGACTTCTCGTCACTACCATGTCATATTCTTGTCACCACAATGTCACATTCTTGTCACCACAATGTCACCTCGTTATCACAATGTCACATACTCGTCACCACAATGTCACATCGTTATTACAATGTCGCCGTTTCGCCCGCACAATGTTACCTTCTCGTCATCACTATGGCGCCTATTCGACATAATTATGTCACCTTCTGGTCACCACAAATATCGCTCTATCACTACTTTTCGCCATACGAATTCCACTTTTTCGTCATCACAATGTTACACTCTCGTCATCACCATGTCAACCTCTCGTCACAACAATGTCGTCTTCTCTTTCTCACAGTGTCACATTCCTGTTATAACAATGACACATTCTCGCTACATTTTCATCATTATGTTACACCCTCGTCATCACCATGTTACATCCTCGTCACCACAGTATCACCTTCTCGTTCTCACAATGTCACATTTTAATTTCTTGTTCTATCAAAATGGTGCATTCTCACCTCATTTTCACCTCATTCTCACCTCATTTTCACCGCAATGTCTTGTTATCGTACGGTTTCATCTCGCAAGTCTTCACGTTGCATGTCAGTACCATTTTGTCTTATCGCAACCACAAGTTTGCCTTTGTCAAGATAATGTTGTTGCCTTTTCTCACTCGTCGCGTTTATGAGGCATCCTAATAATGACGAGATAGATAGATAGATAGATAGATAGATAGATAGATAGATAGATAGATAGATAGATATAGATAGATAGATAGATAGATAGATAGACAGACAGAATTATTTCATATCTTACATGACTTTGCGAATATAAATGTTATTAAATGTTTCAGGATCAAGATTTTTCATATGATGTCATTTGTCCAAAGGACAGCGATGGGAAAATATTATTTGCACGATACAAACACGAGGAAGTATGGAAGGTATGAACCGTTAACGTCTTCTACATCACTTCAATATCACGATGATGATTCTCATCATAATCACATTATCATAATTATAAATTTTATAATCTTAATCATTACCATGATTATGACGACGACGACGACGACGATGATGATGATGATGATGATGATGATGATGATACTGATGACAAGACACGTTTTAATGTGACTATAAGTGACTGATCAGATGTTGCCTTTCAACCACGATTGTTGATTCATTTTGGCATTTACTGTATGCAAGGCAGTACTGTTGTTGTTTCCTCGATGTAGTATATTTATCAAATTAATTTTTACTAATTGATTTGTTTGCAGGCCATGGAGGTGTGTCAACAGACAGGTCTTGCCAAGAACATCGGGCTGTCCAACTTTAACAGCAAGCAAGTTGCACACGTGCTGGAGCACTGCGTCATCAAGCCGGCTAATATTCAGGTAGTGACACAACCTGGCCCCGAAGTTATAGAACTATTTACTTGAGTCCGAGATCATTCTCAGGCCTTGCTCAGAATCTGACCAATCAGACACTTGAGAATGACCTCAGACTCAGATCTATGGCATTGGACCAACGTGTATTCTTTATAACGTCACTGACACATGCAGTATCTTATATGAGTGTCCATTTCTTGTCACATTGATGGACGAGGATAAAGCAGATGTGCAGTGCGTTAGAATTTGTTAATTGTGAATTTATTCGGAAATTAAAACTAAAGCTTGTGACAAAATGGAATATTAAGACTCAGCATCTTCGGCATGACATCATTTATTGTTAAAAAATATTTGTACAATGCTTAATCAATACGCCCCCTCGACCCCATTCATTGGATATAGGCAAACGATGTAGACGGAGTCCAAATGATTCCTTCAGAAGTTCTCTGATAAGGGTATTCACTGTGTGCTATAACATAAATCAATGTTAACTCTTTCACTGCCAAAGTTTGTCGTCTGCAAACTTTGTCGCCTGCTACATTTTTTCTTCATATTTTGTTAAAAAAACCCAGCCACATTAACAGTTTGGGTCCTGTTGAGACGCCGAGTTACTCGGCGTCTCATCTGGATCCAAACTGTTTGCATAGGTAATCACAGATGCGACAATGACAGCTAAAGAGCTAAAGATTTTCACCATTATACGAGTATATTGTTTTGTCCCTCCCATAAATTTGGACGAGTTCCTGTTTGGACGAGCTTTACCGTATATATCTTGAATAATTATTAGACAACTATGCTATTAATAAATAGACAAATGTAATATTTAAATATAGTCTGAAAGTGGGAGATTCTTCGAAAGCAAAAGTAGCAATGAGAAAAGAGAATGATACATACTCGGTTTTATTGAGTCTGTTAATGAGTAGTAATTAAAAGTGCAACACTACTCACGCCCCCTAGCACCGGCTTAAACAGTATTCAATTTTCATAACTAATCACATCAAAACTAATGATCCCGAAGGGCCAGACACTATAACAACACTGAGAGTGAAGTAAACTTTTACTTTTCATGTAAGAAGAATTTTCATGTAAGAAATCACGACGTTGTGAATATTAATTAGAATCATTTGTTGAGACATTTGAACACAGTAAATGCCACACACTGTACAGTCATGTTTTGGCCATGCCAGAAACTGTATAGCCGTACCTATACTTTTTCATAAATAAACATACAGAACAAACCCAGATCAGACGGCCACTACATGAGTCGCCTGATCTGAATCTACTGTGTTTGCAAAGGCGCGGAAATGCGTATTTATGGATTAAAGTGTTAAACACAGTCTTCACTCTTTGATGGTATACGTCGACACATATATCCTACACTTTGCCTATAGTATAGATCCAGATATGTGACATATGATACTAGTTAATATCTTAACTGAAGCTATAAGGTCTAACAGGGCTTTTACCTGGTAGTTATAGTCAATTTTAACCCTAAGGAAGCGGCTAGTGGTGCGTCTATATGGTAGCGTTTATACCAGGGAGACTCCTAAAAAATAGACTTTTATTCATTTGTATCAAAATCATAACTAACGTGTCAAACAGTTTGGGTCCTGATGAGGTCAAGTTACTCACGTGTCAAACAGTTTGGGTCCTGATGAGGTCAAGTTAGTTTGGGTCCTGATGAGGTCAAGTTACTAACGTGTCAAACAGTTTGGGTCCTGATGAGGTCAAGTTAGTTTGGGTCCTGATGAGGTCAAGTTACTAACGTGTCAAACAGTTTGGGTCTTGATGAGGTCAAGATACTAACGTGTCAAACAGTTTGGGTCCTGATGAGGTCAAGTTACTAACGTGTCAAACAGTTTGGGTCCTGATGAGGACAAGTTACTAACGTGTCAAACAGTTTGGGTCCTGATGAGGACAAGTTACTAACGTGTCAAACAGTTTGGGTCCTGATGAGGTCAAGTTACTCAGCGTCTCAACCGGACCCAAGCTGTTTGTACAATATGTAATGGTGGAGTGTGCCAGCGAGTGATAAGATAAACATATCCCCAGTTTAATTAGATATTCTGCATACAGAAACTTTAAGAGCATTTGCAAGTGTTATTATTAATTCGTTTCCAATATCTGAATTAATTTTGAAGATGCGAAGCTTCAAAGATGGCTACCATAGTCATTTTCTGACCACATCATGGCTGAAAGGTACATCATTGTTTTCACTCATATCGCCTTGGAAACCCTTCTCTGTTTCATATTCATTTAAGAAATAATGAAACCACGAATATTCATTCGCTAAATTTTCATAATGGCATATATGCATAGGATAGAAACGGTTGTGTCAGGTCTATTATAATTGCCAACAAACAGAGCAGACCCTGATCAGACGGACCCCCCCCCCCCCAGAAAGACGCATTTTGGCACCTTTGCAAATAGAGCTAATCCGGACAAGGGTGTGCCAGACAAAGTCACAAGGGTATGCTCTGTTTGCTTGTAGAATAACATACATCGGATGTTGACAAAAAAAGAACGATAACTGCTTCGATTCCCACAGCTATTTTTCTTCTTCTGCCAAACGTATCGTCTACTTATATTGTTATTCATTTTCAGCTAATATGGATACTATTAAGGATTAAAACATTAGTTAAACAATGGGTAAACGTTCAATAGTCAGGAAAGGAGAAGAATTGGTCGAAAAACAGTACGTTTAAAACGTTTGATATTTAAGGATGTGGTATTAGAATTTCACAAATCGGACAAAAATATTTGGCAAACCCGTAGTTTTTGAAAGTTTTCGCTGAAGTTTATTAAATGATTACATTCACTTAAAGAAACTTTACAAGGAAGATGTAATCAATTTCAATAAGATTAAAATTTTTGGAGAAAACATTGTAGTTACGTTAAACCTTGCCTAGGACACATGCGATGTCATGTGTCATGTGTCATCTTCGATATACATCGCCTTACAGGATAAGTTTAACATATTGCGATATAAAATAGTTTTATATCAGAAATGTCTTCAAAGAGATCCATGCATGCAGAATATCTAACTAAAACACGGGATTTTATTCCACACCCTGGCTGTAACTTTGCCATGCACTACATGACGACGATGTGTCGCGTGCAACTATGTCTGGATCTGTGCTGTTTGGCCAAGTTTCTACAAAGTCCTAAAATAGTTGACTCAAATAAAACTCGTGTAGTCTTCTTTTTCCAGATCGAGATTTCTCCTTACTTTTCTAATAAGCGCTTGGTTGATTTCTGCAAAGAACACAACATAGTCGTGACAGCGTACGCCCCATTTGGAGCACCAGCCAGGCCATGGTCAGTAAGAGAACATAAACGTCCATTCTGATTTAAAACTGTAAAGTCCCTTCGGTTTGGTAGCACAGATAACGTGAAAGTTCAGTGGTAACATGCGTTTTGATGGTTGAAAAATCGCGATATTGACGAATAACCTTCCTGTTGTGTAATCAAATTATATTTAAGTGTTTTGAAAGGTTAGATAGGTAGAATTATAAGAATAAGGACAATGAAATACATGTAATGTTTTATATACATGTACATGCCAAACTGCGACTACGTTTTGAGGATATATACGCAACTAATTCCGTGTCTTTTACAAATGTGATTGGTGCCAACAAGAAAGAACTGTGTGACAAGAACTGATCGCATCAGGTCCAAGAAAGTTGTATCACCTGCATTATACCACAATGATGTTATAGTCCTTCTTACCACCCACCAACAAAACAAGAATACTGTTGGCATTTTGCAATTCTATTTGTCTAAGGAAACGCAAGAAATATCTTATTAAAAGTATCTAAAACAAATACTGGCGAAAATTTATATTCACAACTATTTTCGAATTTTTATGTAAAAGAAATTCTAATCGATATTTCGTTAAACATTCGTTATAGGCGAGAAGAGGGCGAGCCCAATGTATTTGAGGAGGCATTGCTAAAAGAGATTGCGGACGCGAAACACAAAACAATCGGACAGGTATGTATGGGACACCGTACACACTTCATACAGACTTACCATGGCCCTATTGACTATTCATGTAAGAAATAATGACACCATGAATATGTATTAGCTGAATTTGGTAATAGAATATTAAAAAAGGATTTTCGTAGTATATGTAGAAAATGTAAAATCAGATCTATATAAGTTCATAAGCAAACCTAGAAGACTTTGATCAGATGGCCCCACAAGTGCTTTTTGATCTGCCTTTACATTGTTTGCGAAGGCCCGAAAAGGCGTTTATCACATATCATATATGCTTAATATCACCTAATTGAGTATGAGTAGATCACTGAGACGATGCAAATACCTGTGTTTATGTAGATCACTGAGACAATGCAATACCTTTGTGTATATGTATACCATTTTGACGATACAAATGCCTCAGTATAGGAATAGGTCAATGATATAATGCATGTAGACGCAGGTCATTTGTACAAAGAGAAGGTGAACTATAATTCACTTACAGATTAATTATCGACACTTTAATGGAACTAATTTCTTCACTGCGCTCGCTAACTCTAGTTCGAAATTAATTCCATTAAAGTATTGATAAATGATTTACAACTGATACCTATTGTTAACGCTTTACTTCCTGTTAGACTCTGACCATTATGAAGAAGTTGTAAACATTAACATACATGTTTAGTCTTGGTATCTGTTTGCAAAGACGTGAAGGACGAGAAGGGTTATGTATATATACGAAATAAAGGGTTATATATTTACGACAACAATCAAATACAAAACAAATCTTAAGTACGGGTATGTAAGGCTGGTGTAGCTTAATGCAGGTCAAAAAAATACAAAAAGTTCATATAAGAGCTTTTTGCATTACCTTTGTCCTGTATTAGTCAATTACATACTTTTTAAGATTTCTGTGTCCAATAAATATCAGGTAGCTTACCCATTCCCTCATATTGACGCCTTTTGACGACTCCTATAGGAGCAAATGCTCTATTTATCACAATTGTTTCTACAAAATTCTAAAGATTTCCTTTTCTCTAGTTAATGCTCATTTTCGGTAGATTTATTCAAAGAGGTAGGATCTAAAATAGCATATAAGGTAATGGGATAAGACAGGTATACTGTAGGCTCTTTCATACAATCTTTCTGTACTAAATACAGACTAAGACACTGTATGTATGTGTTACTTTCACAGGTCATTCTGAGATATCACTTACAGAATGGATTGGTGGTTGTCCCCAAAAGTGTTACTCCGTCTAGACTCAGCGAAAATATTAGCGTGAGTATTGTTTTCTTCACCATGACAAAATAATATGGTCGATGTCATGGAAAACTGGATTCTCAAATATTTGCAACAGTGACGCCAATAATCAGCGGCGGCGTTAGAAGAAGACGTCTTATTGCAGCTTTAAAGTGCAGTCGACTGTAGCAAGTCATAAATAAAGAAACAAAAATATGTCCTCGCTGCATTCCAATGTAGTAGCTACTACGTGTACACCGTTTGTGCATGTCACTGTATCTCGCGACACCACCCAGCTGACTGTGCAAGTCACTGTATCTGGCGACACCACCCAGCTAACTGTGCATGTCACTGTATCTCGCGACACCACCCAGCTGACTGTGCAAGTCACTGTATCTGGCGACACCACCCAGCTAACTGTGCATGTCACTGTATCTCGCGACACCACCCAGATATGTCACTGTATCTCCCGACACCACCCAGCTATGTCACTGTATCTCGCAACACCACCCAGCTATGTCACTGTATCTCGCGACACCACCCAGCTATGTCACTGTATCTCCCGACACCACCCAGCTAACTGTGCATGTCACTGTATCTCCCGACACCACCCAGCTATGTCACTGTATCTCGCGACACCACCCAGCTAACTTTGCAAGTCACTGTATCTAGCGACACCACCCAGCTAAATGTGCATGTCACTGCATCTCCCGACACCACCCAGCTAACTGTGCATGTCACTGTATCTCGCGACACCACCCAGCTAACTTTGCACGTCACTGTATCTGGCTACACCACCCAGCTAACTGTGCATGTCACTGTATCTCCAGACACCACCATGCTATGTCACTGTATCTCGCGACACCACCCAGCTAACTGTGCAAGTCACTGTATCTCGCGATACCACCCAGCTAACTGTGCAAGTCACTGTATCTCGCGACACCACCCAGCTAACTGTGCAAGGCACTGTATCTCCCGACACCACCCAGCTAACTGTGCAAGTCACTGTATCTCGCGACACCACCCAGCTAACTGTCACGTCACTGTATCTCGCGACACCACCCAGCTATGTCACTGTATCTCGCGACACCACCAACCTATGTCACTGTATCTCGCGACACCACCCAGCTAACTGTGTATGTCACTGTATCTCGCGACACCACCCAGCTATGTCACTGTATCTCGCGACACCACCAAGCTATGTCACTGTATCTCGCGACACCACCCAGCTAACTGTGTATGTCACTGTATCTCGCGACACCACCCAGCTATGTCACTGTATCTCGCGACACCACCCAACTATGTCACTGTATCTCGCGACACCACCCACCTAACTGTGCAAGTCACTGTATCTCGCGACACCACCCAGCTAACTGTGCAAGTCACTGTATTTCGCGACACCACCCAGCTAACTGTGCAAGTCACTGTATCTCGCGACACCACCCAGCTAAATGTGCATGTCACTACATCTCCGGACACCACCCAGCTAACTGTGCATGCTACTGTATCTCGCGACACCACCCAGCTAACTGTGCATGCTACTGTATCTCGCGACACCACCCAGCTAACTGTGCATGTCACTGTATCTCGCGACACCACCCAGCTAACTGTGCATGTCACTGTATCTCCCGACACCACCCAGCTAACTGTGCATGTCACTGTATCTCGCGACACCACCCAGCTAACTGTGCATGTCACTGTATCTCGCGACACCACCCAGCTAACTGTGCATGTCACTGTATCTCCCGACACCACCCAGCTATGTCACTGTATCTCGCGACACCACCCAGCTAACTGTGCAAGTCACTGTATCTCGCGACACCACCCAGCTAACTGTGCATGCTACTGTATCTCGCGACACCACCCAGCTAACTGTGCAAGTCACTGTATCTGGCAACACCACCCAGCTAACTGTGCAAGTCACTGTATCTGGCAACACCACCCAGCTAACTGTGCATGTCACTGTATCTCGCGACACCACCCAGCTATGTCACTGTATCTCGCGACACCACCCAGCTAACTGTGCAAGTCACTGTATCTCGCGACACCACCCAGCTAACTGTGCATGCTACTGTATCTCGCGACACCACCCAGCTAACTGTGCAAGTCACTGTATCTGGCAACACCACCCAGCTAACTGTGCAAGTCACTGTATCTGGCAACACCACCCAGCTAACTGTGCATGTCACTGTATCTCGCGACACCACCCAGCTATGTCACTGTATCTCGCGACACCACCCAGCTAACTGTGCATGCTACTGTATCTCCCGACACCACCCAGCTATGTCACTGTATCTCCCGACACCACCCAGCTATGTCACTGTATCTCCCGACACCACCCAGCTATGTCACTGTATCTCGCGACACCACCCAGCTATGTCACTGTATCTCGCGACATCACCCAGCTATGTCACTGTATCTCGCGACACCACCCAGCTATGTCACTGTATCTCGCGACACCACCCAGCTAACTCTTAACTCTTATATTACTGTACAACCTGCATTGAACTACCATCAAAAAGAGGTCTAATTATGGGCATGAACGGTAGATGGTACCTTAATGCAGGTCAAATATGGTACAGAAAGTTCCTACAGGAGCATTCTACATTACTCTTGTCCTGTTTTAAGCAACCACAATCACTTTATCCAATGAATATAAGGTCGCTTAAAACAGGCTGTATTGTATATAAGCTACACTCGGCCACATGGTAAACGGTCCCCAGGACGGGATATTGCATTAACTCTTTCGCTGCCGATGTCACATCTGTGATTACATCTGCAAACCGTTCTGATCCAGATGAGTAACTCGGCGTATCATCTGGATCCAAACTGTTTGTTACTGTGGCAGCTTTTCTAAAACAAAGATGACGAAAAAATTGTAACAGACGACAAAGTTTGCAGACGACAAAATTTGGCAACATATATACCGATGATATGCTTTTCAATGGATTGGTATAAAACGCAATGCAGATCATCTTCAGTGGGCTCCAGAAGTCTCTGATCTTGGTCTATATTGCTTGCATATATTAAATATATGTGATGGCAGGATTTTGTTTGTTAAGAGTATTCAAGTTGCAATGAGTTTCCGTAATACTGGAAGCTCTACACGTGCAGCCAAAAGCCACCCATTTACGTGGTTTATGCTGATTTTCTGAAAAGCAACCCCAATTAAGATACTACCTTCTGAAACATTGTAAATAAAGTACTACCTTCTGAAAACCGACCACGATTAAGACACTATATTCTAAACCCGATAAATTATGTAATACATTCTGACAACCGATCCCAATTAAGGCACTACCTTTTGACAACCGGCCACAATTAAGGCACTACCTTCTGAAAACCGACAGATAAAGTACTACCTTCTGCAAGTTGACGCTAGGATAACCTTTTATCAAGCATAATTCAGTTTGTCTATGACCGTTTCATATTTCATATGTATTGTATATCATGTTTATTGTATATCTGTTGCTTATCATTCACTGACTGGGTAGATTAATCATGTGGTTCCTACCGGTTAGTGATTTTATATTTATTGTATATCATATTTTATTGTATATCTATTGCTTATCATTCATTAGTGATTGCCCTACTTTTCCATCCAATCAGCGAGCCGCATTCTTCATGTTTTTCAGACTCTATCTCTAACCTATACTTGACTGGGTAGATTAATCATGTGGTTCCTACCGAATAGTGGTTTTATATTTATTGTATATTTATTGCATATATTTCATTGACTGGGTAGATAATAAAGTGGTTCGGACCGTTCCTACCGGTTAGTGGTTTCATATCTATTGTATATATTTTGTATATCCTTCATTGACCGGATGGACGATCATGCGGTTCCTTCCGGTTAGTGATTTTATATTTATTGTATATCTATTGTATAGATAATCATGCGGTTCGTTCCGATTATTGATTTCATCCATGTGCAGCGCTTTTGAACGCACATATCCTGTGTGGAAAGAGCGCTATATAAATGTGGTATAATAATAATAATAATAATAATAATAATAATAATAATAATAATAATTTTCAGGTATATGATTTTGAACTCTCTGAGGAGGAAATGAAGAGAATAGCTTCACTCAACCGAGATTTACGGGTGTACAAGGAGCCAATGTAAGTGTGTCCAGTATCTGTAGCAGATGAACAAAAACATAACCAAGAGGTAGAAGCTGTGCACGTTTTGTACATGATAAATACAAACACTATGGTTTGGTAATACTTCCGTTGTGATATTTCCAGCCATTTTATGTGTGAATAGATCAAGGTAGATGTCAAAAGCACAATGGTTACATTTTTTTGTAGTTTCTTTTGGGAACATTAATTGATTATCATTTTTTAGTCTATGTGTATAAAGGATGTCAGCCATTGATTACTTTCTGTCAAGTATATTCAACCAGTTGTTGTCAGCCATTGATTACTTTCTGTCAAGTATATTCAACCAGTTGTTGTCAGCCATTGATTACTTTCTGTCAAGTATATTCAACTAGTTGTTGTCAGTCATTGATTACTTTCTATCATGTATATTCAACTAGTTGTTGTCAGTCATTGATTACTTTCTGTCATGTATATTCAACCAGTTGTTGTCAGTCATTGATTACTTTCTGCCATGTATATTCAACTAGTTGTTGTCAGCCATTGATTACTTTCTGTCATGTATATTCAACTAGTTGTTGTCAGTCATTGGTTACTTTCTTTCAAGTATATTCAACTAGTTGTTGTCAGTCATTGATTACTTTCTGTCATGTATATTCAACTAGTTGTTGTCAGCCATTGATTACTTTCTGTCATGTATATTCAACTAGTTGTTGTCAGTCATTGGTTACTTTCTTTCAAGTATATTCAACTAGTTGTTTGTCAGCCATTGATTACTTTCTGTCAAGTATATTCAACTAGTTGTTGTCAGTCATTGATTACTTTCTATCATGTATATTCAACTAGTTGTTGTCAGCCATTGATTACTTTCTGTCATGTATATTCAACTAGTTGTTGTCAGCCATTGATTACTTTCTGTCATGTACATTCAACCAGTTGTTTGTCAGCCATTGATTACTTTTATACTATGTTCTGATTGTGATTACTTTTATACTATTTTCATATTGTGATTACTTTTATACTATTTTCATATTGTGATTACTTTTATACTATTTTCATATTGTGATTATTTCAGAACGATTGGACATCCCGATTACCCATTTGATGAAGAATTCTAACAAATACTGAGAAACTCCAAAGTCCACGATTCGAACTTATGGCATGGCCAAAGCCAAGTAACCATCATATGATATGCCAAGGCCAGATCATCAGCTTTATAAAATATGGCCAAGGCCAGGTTACCAGGATTTTGAACCGTGAAAACTGTAAGGAAAGTGTTCTAAAATCGGAATGTTTTATTACATTATGAAGAACGATAAAGAAATAAAGAGGCACACGCAACAGCACGTGTTTATATTTTCAATTATTTGTGAAGGAACAGCGACTGTGGCATAAGTAAGTTATATTACAATAACCGCCACGCAAACACCGCTAAATCGGACACTTTTACATATAATAAAACATATAAGTGTATGTGAATGAACCAACACCAAACTGTCAAAGAGAAAATAGCAAAGTAGAAATATAAATTCCAGAACCTGGGTAGGCAGTATATATCTCGGAACTAACCTAGAAATGGTTAACTTTCGGTACATGATGATTTAGTTCCGTTTGCCGTCCCACTATCAGTGAACCAACAACCAATTACAGTACAACCCGTCTTAGACGGGTTGTAGCTTAATACAGTTTGAAAGTCATGTAAAATGTTCCTATTGGAGCTTTCTGCATTATGCAGCCACTTGCTTTTAAGATACCAATGCTCAATAAACGAATGGTAGGCTCTACGGTAGTTATCTTCTATACAGTCAGACAAGAAAACAAGACAAAAAGCAAGACGCATTAGGAAAATAGAGATGATACAGGATGGTTACATTTAGGGAGGGAGTGGTTACATTTAGGGAGTGAGTGGTTACATTTAGGGAGTGGTTACATTTTAGTTTCTTGTTAAGTGTCGGAATGTTTCAAGAACTAGTTAAACTTTACTTGTTATGTCGGGGACAAAATGAAATGAAAGAACTCAGCCATAGTTTATTATGACAATGGCATATACATATCAAACCTGCGGAGATATTTGATGGTAGCTGGCTGAGAAGCTAATGTATGGACGAATTTAACTGAAATGAACATTTACATTAGCCCAGTTAATCCTTTATTCCTGTAAGAGTCGTATGATCAGGGTCTGCTGTTTAAGAGTCGTATGATCAGGGTCTGCTATTTGCTTATGAAATATTATAGATGTGAGTATACAGATTCTGACATGGCCAAACATTTCTGTCTTCATACGTCATAATAAACAATCCGCTACTTATTATTACTGATGACATTGTTTCTCATAATAAACAATCCGCTACTTATTATTACTGATGACATTGTTTCTCATAATAAACAATCCGCTACTTATTATTACTGATGACATTGTTTCTCATAATAAACAATCCGCTACTTATTATTACTGATGACATTGTTTCTCATAATAAACAATCCGCTACTTATTATTACTGATGACATTGTTTCTCATAATAAACAATCAGCTACTTATTATTACTGATGACATTGTTTCTCATAATAAACAATCCGCTACTTATTATTACTGATGACATTGTTTCTCATAATAAACAATCAGCTACTTATTATTACTGATGACATTGTTTCTCATAATAAACAATCAGCTACTTATTATTACTGATGACATTGTTTCTCACATGAATATTCATAGGGTAAGAGGTTCACCTGTATTTCTTAGTGAACTGTTTTAATGTATAGAAATATTCATTTTTACAATATGGCTTTTGGAAATAATATGTGAAGCATTCATTGAAAACCCTGATTATGTGCCTTCAGGTCTGGGTCTACAATGTTAAACCCTTATCAGTTGCCTTCCGTTCTGGGTCCACACTATTAACCCTGATCAGGTGCTTTCAGGTCTGGGTCTACAATGTTAAACCCTTATCTGGTGCCTTCAGGTCTGGGTCCAACTGTTAACCCTGATCACGTGCCTTCAGGTCTGGGTCCACACTGTTAACCCTGATCATGTGCCTTCACGTTTGGGTCTACAATGTTAAACCTGATTATATGCCTTCACGTTTGGGTCTACAATGTTAAACCCTGACCATGTGCCTTCACGTTTGGGTCTACAATGTTAAACCTGATCATGTGCCTTCAGGTCTGGGTCCACAATGTTAAACCCTAACCATGTGCCTTCAGGTCTGGATCTACAATGATAAATCTGATCATGTGCCTTCAGGTCTGGGTCTAAAATGTTAAACCTGACCATGTGCCTTCAGGTCTGGGTCTAAAATGTTAAAACCTGATCATGTGCCTTCACGTTTGGGTCTACAATGTTAAACCTGATCATGTGCCCTCAGGTCTGGATCTACAATGTTAAACCCTGATCATGTGCCTTCAGGTCTTGGTCCAAACTGTTAAGCCTGATCAGGTGCCTTCAGGTCTGGTGCACACTGTTAAGTTGTTAACCCTGATTAGGTGCCTTCAGGTCTGGGTCTACAATACTTGGTTTTGTCAAATTAATCATTAACTTCATTAATTTGAATGTTAGAAATAATGGTATCACGAATATTAATTAGATCATTTTATAATGACATAATGACACTTTGCTTTTTTAACAAGACATAAATTGTAGGGGCAAATCTTTATCTTTTCTCAATTAAACAAAATAGACTCTGATCAGGAACCGTTTGTTCTGAGTCTATCCTCTTTTGCAAATGCTGTAAAATGCGTATTTATGGAGTAAAGGGTTAAGTGACACTAGGGACAAACTGGGTAACGTATGTGTGGAGTAAAGGGTTAGGTGACACTAGGGACAAACAGGTTAACGTATGTATGGATCTAAGGGTTAAGTAACAATAGGGATAAACGGTGTAGCGTATGTATGGAGTAAAGGGTTAGGTGACACTAGGGACAAACAGGGTAACGTATGTATGAAGTAAAGAGAAAGTGATACTAGGAACGAACTGGGTAACGTATGTATGGAGTAAAGGGTTAAGTGACACTAGGGACAAACAGGGTCACGTATGTGTGGAGTAAAGAGAAAGTGACACTAGAAACAAACAGGGTCACGTATGTATGGAGTAGAGAGAAAGTGACACTAGGAACAAACAGGGTCACGTATGTATGGAGTAGAGAGAAAGTGATACTAGGAACAAACTGGATAACGTATGTATGAAGTAAAGAGAAAGTGATACTAGGAACGAACTGGGTAACGTATGTATGAAGTAAAGGGTTAAGTTACACTTGGGACAAACAGGGTAACGTATGTATTGAGTAAAGAGAAAATGATACTAGGAACGAACTGGGTAACGTATGTATGAAGTTAAAGGTTAAGTGACAAACAGGGCAACGTTTGAAAACATTTAACTCTTTGCACGCTAAGTAATGTTTCGTCTGCAACAACAGTCATCTGCCTCCATTCTTCAAATAAAATTTCTGATTTCTTTGCACGAATACGATCAATGTGTCAAACAGTTAGGGTCATGATGAGAGAGCACATTATGCGGCGTCTGATCTGGATACAAACTACATGTATGTGCATCAGTAATCACGGGTTTAACCACTAGCGTGCACAGAGTTAATGTTCCTTTGAAATCAATTACACACTAGATTTTTATTTTGCAGAATTTTATTACACGATATAAAATAACAATATAAAACATAATATTCAACAATGGTAATATAACTATATAAAAGCAACCGTAAGAACAAGTACATCTGTGGATCTAGTTCATATCTACACATCTGAGAGTATAGTTCATACCAAGTCTTGCACATCATTTTGCATACATAGGCTTACACGTCTAATAATGCATTACATCCTAGGCTTACACATCTGATAATGCATTGCATACATAGGCTTACACATCTGAGAATGTATTGCATACCTAAGTGTACTCATCTGAGAATGTATTGCATACCTAGACTTACACATCTGAGAATGTATTGCATACATAGGCGTACACATCTGAGAATGTTATTGCATACCTAGGCGTACACATCTGAGAATGTACTGCATACCTAGGCGTACACATCTGAAAATGTTATTGCATACCTAGGCGTACACATCTGAGAATGTTATTGCATACCTAGGCGTACACATCTGAGAATGTTTTTGCATACCTAGGCTTAACCATCTGAGTATGTACTACATCATAGGCTTACACACCCGAGAATGTATTACATCATAGGTTTACACATCTGAGAATGTATTGTATACATAGGCTGACACATTTGATAATGCCTTTCATAACTACACATCTGAGGGTTCATGTATATTTTATTACACATCTGAGGGTTCATGTATATTTTATTACACATCTGAGTGTTTATTTCATACCTAGGCGTACGCCTCTGAGAATGTATTGCATACCCAGGCCTACTGGAACTATATGTATATTACATACTTTGGTGCAACACTGTATGAACGACTTGCAATTTTGCAAACAATTTGGATTGAAACGAGTCACCTAGGAACTCGGAGTCTCATCAGGATGCAAACTGTTAGACACTTTTAATTGATGTAGAAAGCATTTGATTTAAATTGATGGAGATGGTAATTTTGACATTATTAATCGAAGATATTGTTACAATAACACTATACTGAACCCTCTATGTGTGAAGCTTACAATACATCCAGCAGAAGTGATGTAGATCATAAGCCCATGTTAAATCTTTAGCTGACAGACTATATGCAACAATCGACATATAAGTAATTTCATTTGAGTTTAAGTTCCGTACAAAAATATAAAAAAGGAAATGTATTAAAATGTCAATTTGTAGATAATCAAATCTCTAACATACCAGCGTACTAGTATAGAACAGACCCCGATCAGACATGACCTGTCTGGTCTAGGTCTAATCAGCATATAAAGCAGACCCCGGTCAGTCAGGGCCTGTCTGGTCTGGTCTAATCAGCATACAGAGCAGACCCCGATCAGTCAGGACCTTGCTGGTCTAGGTCTAATCAGCATACAGAGCAGACCCCGATCAGTCAGGACCTGTCTGGTCTAGGTCTAATCAGCATACAAAGCATACCCCGATCAGACACCTGTCTGGTCTAGGTCCAATTTGTTTGCAAAGCAGTGATATGCGGAATTACCAAGTAAAATGTCATTACGCAGTAAAATGTCATTACGCATTGACACTTGACCCTGAGCCTGCTAAGAGCCATCTAACTGAACCTTATAAACAGTTTGGATCCAGATGAGACGCAGAATAAATCGGCGTCTCATCAGGGTCCAAACTGTTTGACACTCTGTCAATATTATCTCAAAAGCTTGAACGAATCAGAAATAATAGACAACGGCGACAGATCGGAGTTGAAGCAGACCCCATTTCATAGCAGGCTTAGGGTTAATTAACGTGGACAAAGAGTATAAATAAATAAATTAATATGTACAATCAACTACTACCACTGGTCATAAATTGTATATACCGTTGAAAGGACCCTAGGGCATAACTGTCGAGGGCGTGTGTATTTATGCCCGATATATAGACTGTAGCAGGACGGTCAGGTAAAGTACAGTGTGTATTTATCATTAATTAACTCCAGAGTGTCCCTCAAATGCGTCGGCTTCTGTGCACCAACAATAGAATGCAACAAAAACCTCTTCAAAGCGACCATTCGTTATATAAACCTGAGAGTTTTTGAAAATCATGCGACACCTTAACACTTTACTTCATACAAATGATTTGTCACGTCTTTACAAGCAGATTATATCCAGATCACACGGCTCCTATAGGAGCCGCCTGGCCAGGGTCTGCTCTGCCTGCTAATGAACTTAATATAGACTTGATTCTGCAATTTCTACCAATACGAAATACCTACAATACAAAATACTTTCTTACATGAATATTCACCAGGTAAAGGGTCAATGCAGAGAGAAAAGAATGCAGAGCCCTGCATATAGAGATTCTGTATAACTATCATCCTGTATTAATCATTTCCCTGTTCTACGTTCATTTCAAATTTCAATACCTGCTGAATATTCATTGACAAAATATGTTTAATGAAATATGTAAGATGGAATCGTGTGGCCATTTTAGGAAGTAAAGACATTAATCTATCAAATACCATTAGCAAACAGAAGGAACCCTGATCAGGAGCCGTCTAATATGGGTCTACTCTGTTTGCAAATGCGCGAAAAGGCTTTTGTATGAAGGATACGGTTATACAGCAACCATTTCCCTGATAGACAGTCAAATATAGTTTCGAATAGTTGCATTAGGGGAGTTTCCTGTGTGCAAATAGGGAAACAACTGACCCTTCCCTTTTTGACAAATGTAACTTCTTACTGCCGAATCAAAACAACTTAAACCAGTGGTCATCTGTATTAAGTGCATGTCCGTAAATGAGTGGCATGGCTAATTCTTTTTATTACTTCCGTTAACATCACTATTTGATGGATGTGTGTAGTAAAGATTAGAGCACTTCAGGTAACCGACGATCAAAGTGACGTTTACATTGATATGTTCATTCAACTCTTTACCTGTTGAATATCTACGTCAGAAATAATGACAGTACCAATATCAAATATCAGTATTCTTAACCCTGTCCCTCATGTAAGCGCATTTTGACGCATCTGCAAACAGAGGAGACCTAGGTCAGACGGCTCCTATTGGAGCCGTCTGATCAGGGTCTGATCTGTTTGCTTATGGTGTAATATAGATCTGATTCTACAGCTTTATGCCTGAGGCAAAATGTCCTGTGTTTATATGCCATTATAAAAAATAATCGTATTAATATTGATGACGTCATTATTTCCTACATGAATATTCATTAGGGAAATGGTTAACAGCATTATGAACAAGGGGATAGTTTACCGTGAGAGAAACTGTAGAATCAGATCTGTATTCTACAGTCAGAAGAGACCCTGATCAGACAAGTTCTATAGGAGCTGTCTGATCTGGGTTTACTCTGTTTGCAAATGTGTATATAGGTAAGGGATTAAACCTTTGAATAGTCTGAAGCATGTCTGCATTTCATATTTGGCTGCTACATTTGTCACAGTGAATTCAGCGGTGCACTGAAAGCTGGTTTTCGGTCAGCAATGCTAATATTTACTAAATATTTATCTGAGAAGAAGAAAAGTGTTCAGAGCAAGTTTAGAGGGCTCGTTTAGAAGTCCCGAAGTTTTTGGTTGATCCATAATACATAGAAATACATACAAATGACACCTGGAAAAGGATACATTCTGGATATAAACTTATCACGACGTGCCAAAACTAAAAACAATTATCGCTTAAAAAGACTTGAATATTTATCTATAAATCCTGCTGTGTCAGTTGTTTGTGGGAAACTTGAAACATCAAATAAACACACAAAAGCTAACAAACTCCATTAAAGAAATGTATAGATCTAGATTCCTACTTAAACACCGTAAAACAATTTTTACAATATCAGTTATATAAATGTGGGTGTTTCTAACATTCCTTTGTATTTGTTATGCACTTCTAAACTTATTTTTTTAATTAAATGATGGACTAGTCAATAAATATTACAATACATGTTCCTTGGATTTCTACACAACATTGTGGTATCCATTGCGTGGTTACATCTGGTGCCAGGTCGCTACCAGCTTATCGTCTCAACATCATTTCGTTGAACAGCGAGTACGCAATTATTCTGAAAATGCAATCAGGATGCATTTAATAACTTGAGGAATGATGTGATTTGTTCCAGTATACTTTAAAACCTCTCTAAACTGGACATTAAATTTAGTATAAATATCGGTCTTGAAGACAGGTGGCAGCTTAATACAGGGTGAAAGTCATGCAGAAAGCCCCTCTAGGAGTTTCACCCTGTATTAAGCAGCCACCTACCTAAAAGTAACTAAATTCGTCTCTGTTACAATTCCAGTTTAGATGGGTTTTACTTTACAGTGAATATTACTAAACACATTATAAACTCATTACTAAACACATTATAATGAATGTACAATTACAGTAGAATCTTAAAGTGACCATTAATTCTGGGTCTTTAAGATACGTGGTAGCTTAATGCAGGTCGAAAATAATGCAGAAAATACTATTGGAGCTTTCTGTCTTACTTTCGCACTGTATTAAACAACCACATGCTTTTAAAACACATATTGTCAATAAAAGAATGGTAGCTTAAGACGTGTTTTGCTGTGTCTATGCAAAAGTATACAAACTGTTAGAGACTGACGGCATTTTAAGAGAAATGAAACAAAATTAACTATGATAATGTAGCGAACGACAATTCTAGCCTATGCAAATTACCTTGCATGCAAAGAGAAGTGCCACGAGGGGATGACCGGGGCCCGGGGTCCAGCTTGTTTGCTTTACCATGTTTATCTAGAATGCGCGTAATTTTGTGCACGACATTTTCACAAAATCAGTTTGAGTATGTTATGAAAGATGTGGGTGTAAAAATGATAGACAATGACATTTTCTTTAGAAAATGGATGCTAAATATGGTGAAAGCTCCAACCGACAATCAATTCGTTCAGAGCTGATCGAGGTCACATAGACATTTGGGCATATACATATAGCGTTTCAGACACTTGGGTAAATAACATGTTAATATTTAATATCTTAAATCAGATAATCGGCTATGGCAAACACGAAAAAGAGGTGAATAGGTTGTCTGTAGAACACGTGTTAAATACAGGTGAATATGTTGTATGGGGTACACGTGTTAAATACAGGTGAATATGTTGTATGGGGTACACGTGTTAAATACAGGTGCATATTTTGTATGGTGTTCACTTGTTTATTAGATTAATTTTAATAATAGCACATAGACACATGATTGTTTCACCACGACAGAAACTGTGGAATCATATCTATATTATATCATAAGGAAACAGAGCAGACCCTGATCAGACGGCTCCTATAGTAGCCATCTGATCTGGGTCTACTCTGTTTGTAAAGGCGTAGAAAGGTGTATCTATAGTGGAATGGCTAAACAAGTACATGTAGTTATTTCGGTAAGTCTCAACGTTTCGATCCCTCCACAAGGGGTTCCCCTCTTGCTATTTGGTTTATTTACATTGGTTACATCTCGAATCACTAAGTCTATTACTACAAACTCATGTATCGAGTTTGATGTAAGCCAGTATGAGTTTCAAAAACATAATTAGTATGGTAAGGGCATCTCTGATCAAACTCTCGCTCTAATTAAAGAGGCAATGAGATTGGTTAGCGTATCAGCTGATTCTCTTATAATTTAAGAGCTTTTGTTCACTGTCTTTCAACCAGATAGTGCTACATTCTATCTATATTTGAAAGAAATAATTTGGGTTAAAAATAAGGCTTTCGTGTTTTGTTCGATTTTTCGCCTAACCGATAAGAATTCACATGACGGAACAGATGTCACATGACCTACATATGTAAGTAGAAAACTGACTCAGTCAGAGAGGGCCCTGTATCAAGGGCAGATAACTCTAGACATAGCGATCTGATTCAACCCAAAAACTAAGGGCGTCTTCCTCTGATGATACTAAGTATGCCCTTAATATGAAAATAAATATGTGAAGTATTGTTTAAGTTATCGCGTCACATCAAAAGTATTGACGGACGAACGGACGGACAGACAGACAGAAAATGTGATTCCTATAAGACTCCTGCATTTTCAATGCAATAAGGACAGAAACAAATCGGTATCTCGACCGAAATAAGACAGCAGACCTTCAAATAAAAAGAACCATTTTTCTTACCCATTCATGTTAAGGTTTGGCCTTCTTCCCTGGACTCCTGGTCGGCAGTTTTGTCGCCATGTTGGACATCCTTCACATCTGATACCATTGTACATATAACTCCTGCTTTCCCGACACTCAGCTGGAATAGCGATGGTTGGGCAAGGGAGATTAGGACACAAGGCCGCCTGCACGACTGACATGACGCGTCCAACTGGTATGACGCCGTTAAGATCGGCTATACTCGGAGCGACCGTGACCACTTCTACTGGATTCATGACTTGGCTTGGCTGGCTTGGCTGGCTTGCCCGGCTTTGTTCGTTCATTTCGTTGGTTTGATGTGTTTGAGTTGGCCGGCCAGAACCAGAAAATGCAAGCAGTCCTTGCTGTATGTCGGTACCCCTATTTTTTACACCAGAGGAACAGAATGGTCGTTGAACTGGACATTTGTTACATTGTTTCAATCCCATAAACATGTAGGTGACATGCTCTTGACACTCAACAGGGATCGTTCCGAACTCTTGTTTACAGTCAAATAATGGGCATGCAATGCTTGCAAGCTGTTTCTTAACCTCCGGCGGATATTCACTGTTTTGATTATTTTGCATTCCGATCGGTACTGTAGGAGAACATCCTGTTCTCCATATTGGACACTTGTAGCATGTTCGCCCTTCAACTTGATACGGCTGAAGCTCAATACACTCCTTCGGTATACCACCATCAATACATTCCAACAATGGACAAGCTGTGTATGTCCCTGGTATTCTACTGCCATGCTGGTCTATTTTTAACTCCGTTTCTCCGACACACCCGTTTATCCTTTTAGGACAGTTTGGGCAAATTACGCCATTCATCTCATATGTGGTGATCTCTACACAATCTGAAGGAATGGTAACTTTGGGACACGCAAGCTCGGGACATACCTTATCGCCAGTATTCGTGTTTTGATTACTCAAACAGTTTGGAATTAGTATTGGACATTTAAAGCAAGTTTTACCCATAAACTGATATGGCTTCTTTTCGAAACATTCTGCTGATAAGTTATAATTGGGACAATTCAAAACAGGACAGGGCAAATCTGGTTGTTCGTTCGTTAATATATCCAGCGGCCTTGTTGCTTTTTTGGCAGAGACAAGATTTGCAAGTGTGTTAGTTGTTGCCAGCTCCCCCTGGTTTCCACCTGGAATGCAACCTTTCTTGAATTTCGGACACATGTAACAGGTGCGGCCTTGGAAATCGAAGGACTCGACCTCGCGACATTCAGGCGGTATGTACATCCTATTGCACTTCAGCAACGGGCACTCTGCTTCTGGTGAGATCACTTGGTTGCTATTCATTGTCGCCATATTCACCGAACAATTGATCTTTCTCTTTGGACACCCATAGCAAGTTTTCCCCTGAAATTGGTAAGGCTGCTCTATCTTACACTCTGGAGGGATATTTAATTTGGGACATCCCACCTTAGGGCATTCCACCGTAATTGCTGTATGTTTGGTAAACGTCGATCCGTTGGTCTGTATAGAGCTGTCTTGTTTAGCGGATGGTGTGCAACCTTTCTTATAACGCGGACAACCTTCGCATGCTTTGCCTTCAAACTGAAATGTTTCCATCTCCATACACTCTTTGGGAATGTAAAGGAGTGGACATCGCCTAGACGGACATTGCACTTCTCGTTGAGTCGTGAGAGCTGCCAGTGGAGTAGGCTGAAGGAGGGCCCGGCATTCTTGTTTCACAGTTGGACAGCTATCGCACATTCTTCCGTTAAACTTGTACGTCTCTTGCTGCAAGCAATACGAAGGGACATTCAAAGATTCACATCGTATTAGCGGACAAGGGGTTTCTGGAAACTGAGTTTGAATAGAATTAATCGGATTACTCGGTAGACAACCTTCTCTCCAGCGAGGACAGCGATAACAAGTTTTTCCCCGGTACTCAAAGGGCTGCAACTCTAAGCAGTTTGCAGCGATTTTGATTGAAGAACACGTAAATGTTGGGCAATCTATTGGTGATGCGGGTACGGTTGATCCAAATGACGGATTTGCCATCTGGGCCTGTCGCTCTGGTTCTCTGCACCCAACTCTCCAAGTTGGACAACGTTCGCACAGCTTACCCTCGAAGCGATATTCGTTCATCAGCTGACATTCTGACGGTACGTAACTATCGCAGGCGATGGTCGGACAATGTGTCTCTCTGGGGCGCTGTACCGACGGCGGGGGTTGTGGAAAGAGATTTGTTTGGAACGGTCTTGCTGGGGTGCAGCCAGATCGCCATATTGGACATTTGTCGCACTTCAGTCCCGTAAAATCAAACGTTGGAATTTCTCTGCATTCATCCGGTATGAATATTAACGGACAAGCTTGTGATGGACAAGTGATTTGCGGAGTGTTTGATATTCTAGCGGCACACTCGGACCGGACCTTGGGGCATGTCAAACACAGTCTTCCATTATATTCGTAAGTTTCCACCAGTTTGCATTCCTCAGATACATTCAGATCTGGACAACTTAATGTGGGACATACGCTGTTAGAATTCAGACTGGACGTCCTACTACAAGAACTCTTCCAGCGCGGACAACCGGTGCAGTTTTTACCGTTTATTTGTATGACAGGTATTTCTCGGCAAGCTTCGGGAATGAACTCGAGAGTGCACATGAGATCAGGGCAGATCTGTCCGGGTGGAAAAAGCTGCCCAGGGTTGAGCCTGGGCGACTGTGCAGCTGCTGTCCGAATCCATATAACTGTAAAGTGAAAGAGAATGTTGGTATTTAAACATTTAGAGTAACTCGTTTGGTCTATGGCGGTATTAGTATTCAAAACTACACTAAACAATATACAAACGTACTGCACTAGTGATAACACCATGATGACGCACTTACTACTAAGGTCTCATCGGCGGGTAATGGCAATGGGATCTTAATGTGAGTCTACTGTAGAGCCACTCTAAATCAGGCACTAAATGAATAAACATATGTGGTACAGTAGAACCACTCTAAAGTGACCACTGAATAAACAAGAGTGTACAGAAGAACTAAATGAATACACATGAATGTACAGTAGAACTACTAAATGAATAAACATGAAAGTACAGTAGAATTACTAAATGAATAAACATGACAGTACGGTAGAACTACTAAATGAATAAACATGAAAGTACAGTAGAATTACTAAATGAATAAACATGAATGTACAGTAGAACTACTAAATGAATAAACATGAGTGTACAGAAGAATTACTAAATGAATAAACATGAATGTACAGTAGAACTACTAGATGAATAAACATGAAAGTACGGTAGAACTACTAAATGAATAAACATGAAAGTACAGTAGAATTACTAAATGAATAAACATGAATGTACAGTAGAATTACTAAATGAATAAACATGAGAGTACAGAAGAATTACTAAATGAATAAACATGAATGTACAGTAGAACTACTAAATGAATAAACATGAAAGTACAGTAGAATTACTAAATGAATAAACATGAAAGTACAGTAGAACTACTAAACGAATAAACATGAAAATACAGAAGAATTACTAAATGAATAAACATGAAAGTACAGGGAACTACTAAATGAATAAACATGAATGTACAGTAGAACTACTAAATGAATAAATATGAAAATACAGAAGAATTACTAAATGAATAAACATGAAAATACAGTAGAACTACTAAATGAATAAACATGAGTGTACAGAAGAATTACTAAATGAATAAGCTTCGCCCTGCATTTAGCTACCACCTGTCATACATAATTATATTTAGCTACCACCTGTCATACATAATTATATTTAGCTACCACCTGTCATACATAATTATATTTAGCTACCACCTGTCATACATAATTATATTTTATTTAGCTACCACTTGTCAGAATAATTATATTTCATTTAGCTACCACCTGTCATACATAATTATATTTCTTTTAGGTAGTGGTTGTAGATTTCTGTATTTTCTAAAGCATTTCTACGGTTTTTTCGGATCAGGTTGCACATTGTTGGACACTTGTCAGACACTGTTTTGTGTACAACTGTTTCAAATACTGTTTACCTTGATCAAGTGTATCTTCAATGAGGTTGCTGATCTACATCTGTAATGCTTCTCGTAGTGCATGCACGATTATATTTCTTTAACCTTCATGCTCGTTTCTAAATGACTGGTTTATTACTGACGAAGAAGACTGAATATGTTTTGCCTTAACCCTTAGCCTGCTAGAAAAATGATGTATGCTTAATCTCCGACATGTTACAATTGTTACTTTCTTCCGATACGTTCAGGCTTTTGAACAATTTACTATTTACCGAGTGTCAAACAACTTGTATTCTGATGAGACGCCGAGTTACTCGGCCTCTCATCTGGATCCAAGCTGTATGCAACTGCCATTTAGGTCCCGCTGACAGGCATATCGTGTAAACCCCCACAGTCCGAGTACAGTACTGATTAGGATCTACACAATGTCACACTTATTAACCTACACTAGTTGTATGGATGGACATTTTAGAAGCGACAGACACATATTTCAGCCTTTACTCCATTAATATTCATGTGAGAAATAATTGCATCATGAATATTAATTACATTAATCACATCTACAATGTATAATATATCATAAGCAAACAGAGCAGACCCAGATGAGAAGACTCCTGTATGCGGCGTATGTATGCAAAGGCATAGAAAAATGTATTTAAGGAGTAAATGGTTAAATTTGACCACGGCAATTGGTTTAAGCAATGTTTTGATCGACCCCCTGTCATGAGAAGAGACTCCACGTAATAATTTCCTTCATGTAAACCGTTTTCGCGCCTTTGAAAACAGAGTAAACCCAGGTCAGACGACTAGACGGTCGTCTGATCAGGGTCTGCTCTGTTAGCTTACGCAATTATATTAAGCTGATTCTGCAGTGTTTGTCTAAGACAAAAGTTCCCTTGAAATAAAACCACCCTTTAAAAATGGAGTTCATGGGTATTCATGAAGTGATCAATTCATACATAAATATTAGGAAAGGTTAAATCTCTGAACAACAGTTCATACATAAATATTAGGAAAGGCTAAATTTCTGAACAACAGTTCATACATAAATATTAGGAAAAGTTAAATCTCTGAACGAGAGTTCATACATAAATATTAGGAAAGGTTAAATCTCTGAACAAGAGTTCATACATAAATATTAGGGAAGGTTAAATCTCTGAACAACAGTTCCCAACTCCTCGCATACATGTATACGTACTTGGCACTGAGATATAACAACTCATTAGTGTTACAATAATATGTGTTACAACAGTTTGTTTTACTTTCAAATTAATTTATGAAGTAATAAACAGTTTGGCGTTACATATAGTGTGACATTGTCTATTTAATTTAGTTGGAGGTTTTTCGTTCAGCCGTTAGCTTGTGTGTGTGTGTCTTAGAAATTTGTTCAGAATGTTAAGCATTCAGATTTACCAAAGAACTAGAAAAAATGTGTACCATTTACCGGTATATCGAATTGGAAATATTTAGATCTTTATCAGATATAGTGAACGTAATTTGGCCCGAAATAAATCTTCAAACAAAGCATTGCATGTAAAAATGAGACTAAACCAGCAAAATCACATTGCTGTCTAATATCAAACATTAAACGTACACTAAAATAGACAATTATTAAAGGGCATGTGCATAATAAATATTCAACTTACTTATTGAAAGCATGAGACAGGCACTGAAGGAAACATTTTTCTCCATACTTCAGTCTATAGTGTTGATATCCAGTAAACACGTACATATGACCATGCTTACACTGGTCAGTTATTTATAAGAAACCCGTACTGTCCATTCATTTGTCATTTTTGACAGCTGGTGACCTGTCATTTGAATCTCCCACAACTTAAGGTGAATTATGACTATATCTCGCACGCAATTGGTTTAGTGGAATATAACGTCATAACATACAAACCACGTAGGTGCGTCTTATATAGTGAGGGGCAATAGGAACGGTCAAATCTGGAATTATTTCTATTAATAGCCGAACTGTTTTGACCGGCTATTTTGAGCGATGCAAACAACATATACCAGACTAGATATTTTACATAAAATAAACAGGTTTTGATCAGGATTTATCCTGACACTCATTACCACTTGGCAACGTTATGCTATCCAATATCCAATATGACAATGATTTGGGCGTTGCTGTTGATTTGGTTCTAGACTGTGTGCAAACACTACATGTACCTTTTCTTCTTGATGGGATCATCTATTTTCAAAGAAGAGCATAAAGCAAATCGATGTTACCTGCAAACTACTGCAAGACTTGGCAACGCTGTAAAGTACAACCAAATCTTAATTAAATATGTGAGAAACGCTACAATTAGTGTTATAGTCCTTCTCAATATGTCTAACTTGTATAGAAGCAATGTAGTAATGCATGTACATGATGCAGGATATAGTGGGGATTCTTTACTAAAGTACTGCAGACGTTCGATGATGCATTAATACAGACAATACGTACAGCGGTATTTTAGCATTCTAGGTAGACTGCAACTAGAGTGTTGTTGATATATTAAGCATCAGTAGTACCCTATATCAGAGGATCGGTGTTAAAGTATTTAGGTATTGTTTACTACAGTATTGTATGTCGTGTGTACTACAAAAATGTAGGAATTGTGTACTACAGTATTGTAGGTAGTCTGTACTACAGTGGTTTATGTATTATGTACTACAGTAGTGCATGTATTGTGTACTACAGTATTGTATGTATTGTGTACTACAGTATAATATGTATTATGCACTACATAATTGTATGTATTGTGTACTACAGTATTGTATGTATTGTGTACTACAGTATTGTATGCGTTGTGTACTACAGTATTGTATGTATTGTGCACTACAGTATTGTAGGTATTGTCTACTACAGTATTGTATGTATTGTGTACTACAGTATTGTAGGTAGTCTGTACTACAATGGTGTATGTATTGTGTAATACAGTATTGTATGTATTGTGTATTACAGTATTCTATGTATTATGTACTACAGTATTGTATGTATTGTGTACTACAGTATTGTATGTATTGTTTAATACAGTATTGTATGCATTATGTACTACAGTATTGTATGTATTGTGCACTACAGTATTGTAGGTATTGTGTACTACAGTATTGTATGTATTGTGTACTACAGTATTGTAGGTATTGTGTACTACAGTATTGTATGTATTGTGTACTATAGTATTGTAGGTAGTCTGTACTACAGTGGTGTATGTATTGTGTAATACAGTATTGTATATATTATGTACTACAGTATAGTATGTATTGTGTACTACAGTATTGTAGGTAATGTGTACTAGAGTATTGTAGGTAGTCTGTACTATAGTGGTGTATATATGTACTACATTATTGTATGTATTGTGTACTACAGTATTGAAGGTAGTCTGTACTACAGTGATGTATGTATTGTGTACTACAGTATTGTATGTATTGTGTACTACAGTACTGTAGGCAGTATGCACTACAGTGGTGTATGTATTGTGTACTACATAATTGTAGATAGTCTGTACTACAGTGTTGTTGGTAGTCTGTACTACAGTACAGTGCGTGTTTTGTACTACAGTATTGAAGGTATTATGTACTACAATATTGTATGTATTGTGTACTACCTATTGTAGGTATTCTTTACTACAATTTGGTCAGTACACATAAACAAATTCAAGGGTCTTCTTTAAAAGCTGGAAGACGTATTATGACTAGAATACTGTTAAAACGACGTATATAAATGTACCCGCCGATCTTTCTTGATATGGCATCCAATATTATTTACCATTTGTGGCAATACTATGGGGGTTGGACGCTCACCGCCACATCTGTTTCTAACGTCGTTTCCCCCACCTCGAAATTGCGCTGCCCAATAAAACGCATAACTAGGTGGCGTGCATGAATCTTTAAACCTATTTTGTATTCGTTTCAAGAAAAACAACCATCATTCACCCTTCTCCAAGAAGAAATTTTATAGCAGCACGTAGTTTTGAGTCTATATTGCCATGTATACATGCAATGTATAAGTGACAGATATTACTACATTGCATAGCTCGATTTTGAAAATTAGTCATGTATGAAGTCTGCCCATGTCTAAATCTACCTGTGCAAATTAAGTTTTTCATTATGGCTTATATATAATGCAATATTTGAACAAAAGTGCAGCCAATGTTAAAGTTTCTCACAGACAAACACAGACGGGGCAAACACGATATGCCCAGGGCATAAAAGGGGTATGTGGCACATGACCATGTCAATATATATCCTGGCAAGAAGTAAGAGGGTCACGGTGGCCCTGAATCGTTCACCTGAGCTCTAGTGCACATACATCAATGCGAGGTACAAATATCATATACAGTTGAACTTCCATATCTCGAACTCGGATAAATCGAGCTTCGGGATAACTCGAACTAACAGTTCTGTCCTTCCAAAACTTACAATAGATAATTGCTCTAAAATGCATGGCTACGCATATCTAGAAACACATGTGACAGCTTTCAGCATTACTTTAGACCTGCATTAATCTGTGAACTTAACACATTGTCCAGATCAGAAATCAGATAACTCCCAACTTCTGTTATCTCGAACTAATTTGAACGATCCATTGAAGTTCGAGATATCGAAGTTTATAAGTAATTTGCACATTCTGAGTAGAGGGTCATCTTAGGTCATGATATACCAATAATAATCAAATTGACCCAATTTCAAAGAGGAGCTTCAAAGTTTTACTTGTAGCCGTGTTAGGAAAATGACCACCATGTTTATAGGCAGACTTGAATAATTTAAACAAATCGGTAGATGGGCATCCTAGAAACATATACATGTATACTAATTAATAATCAAATTGACATCAATGGTTTGGGATAGGATGTCAAGTTTAACTGTGTAGCAATTTAGGAACATGGCCATGCCAATGTCAACTGCAGTTAGGTTATTTTACGGATCGGAATAATTAGAATAATTTGAATTTATGGTCACCTCAGGAACATATACACCAAATTATAATCGAATTGGTCTGATTGTTTTAGAGAAAGAAGATTTTCAAAATTTGTTTGTTTGTATAGCCTCAAAAGGAAAATGACCACGCCCATCACAGCCATGTTTATTGACGGATCGAAATCATTTGAACTAACTTGGTAGATGTCACCCCAAAAACATACATTCCAAATTGTAATTAAATTGACCGAATGGTTTTTTAGAGAAAAGCATTCTATTTTACTATGTAGTCATATAAGGAAAATTGCCACGCCCATGTCAGTTATGTTCATTGATCGATCAGACTAATTATACTAATATTGGTCACTTCAGGAGTATACTTATACACCAAACTTAGTGCGATTGTTTTGAAGAAGATATTAAAAGTTTTACTATATACGTGTAGACTTCATATAAGGAAAACAGATCGAAATTATTTATACAAACTTGGTAGAAGGTCGCCCAGGAACGTATGTACCAATGTATGTACCAAAGTTTAATCGAATTGGCTCAATAGTTTCTGAGGTCCTGTGACTTACTTATGCAATGGAACGGACGTAATTTGAACCACTTTTAAAAGATAACCTCATGAAGAGTTTGGTAACAATCCATTTGTGGTGACTGGGATACGTCTACTGTGTTTGCAAAACCATGCATTTAACTGCATTCAACTGCACCCTTCATGTAGGATAAGAAGTCTTCATCAGCCATTAGCCATTTAACTTCATTTACAGCTGCCGATAGTCTTATTGACATCTATGGTACAGAGAAAACACAAACGATTACTGCTTGCGACGTGTTGAGGCAGGTGGTTACTATCAAAACACGAGTCAGGACAAGATGTTCACATGACATAGACTCGTGAACAGAAGCTGGAATTCACCTCAGTTGCAATCTAAGCATACTTACCGGGGAGGGTTAGGAAGGGAACTCGTAACACCTTTTGCGGTTTGATAAATAACTCAACATTAAAGATTCAGCGAGGTTTAACACACCAAGAACAATTTCTGGGTATAAGTACATGTATATAGGAAAGTTACAATATATGACATTACAATACAATGGTATAAATACATATATACAGGAACAACTTACTTAAGCCTGCTCTTAAAAATCTCGTGATTTGCTTATAATCGAATTTTAGTGATTGATGTAAATGTACAGTCGGCTGAGCGATCATTCGGACTGAAAGTAAACAATAACTAGTTACTTTACTTCACAGGAAAGTTACAATATGACGAAACAATAGAAAGGTATAAATATATGTATACAGGAAATTTACAATATGACGTAACAATAGAATGGTATATAAATACATGTATTATACAGGAAAGTTACAATATGACGTAACAATAAAATGGTATAAATATATGTATACAGGAAAGTTACAATATGACGTAACAACAGAATGGTATAAATACATGTATACAAAAAACAATATGTTGTGCAGTATAGCATTTTCAGGGAAGCAGTGTAAAATCTCGTGATATTCATAAAAGTACAAGTGTGAACATTTGATACATTTACACGGACAACAATTAAACTACATGTATACTTAACAACAGCAGTGGTGCAAATTACGCCTGGCCATAAGTTGAGAAGCTTTGGTTCCAAATATTGATCTTATCGTGTAAAAACCTTGCCAAATACAAAGTCTATATATTTTGCAAATCTACTTACATATCAAGATATCATGAGAGAAAGGATTAGGAAGAAAGTAAGTTGTTAGTGCAATGCTGTATAGACCAATAAGTGTAATAAACACCACTTACACACACATACTAATAAATGGATTATGTCATGCATAATGACAAATATAAAGCTCTTCAGGTCCCAATTTCACGAACAAGCTTTTGGTCGAAGGACGTGCTCTTCATAGTTTACCATTTATGAGCTTGTAACCGTCCAGCAAAATATATTGCAATTGGGTCAATATCCACCTGATTTCTATGTTGGTCTTTGATAACTGATAATAGAAAACAGAACGTGTACTCATCACTGCAGCCCTAAACTGGAAACTACATATATTAGATAAACAAACTTACCGGTGTAATGAAATAAAATGATACCCGTCATACATTGACCCCGGGTCATAATATTACGTCCGGGTCATAATATTATGACCGATGATCCGCATATTACGGAAAAAGTGACTCCCTTGCCGTAATATCATGACCACCTTTGTAATATTTGGACCTCTGTCTGTTCTAGAAGGTCACTTTATTATGTGCTGTATGTGAAGTTAAATTGTCCATTTCATCGAAGTTTTTGAATACCTCACCAACGCTGGTGATATTTGCACTCTGTGCCTGATTAAACGGCAAGTTTTGAATAATGCGGATCTTGAATATGCATTGTACAAATGTGCGAATACTGGTATGTTGCAGGGAAGAAATACATCAAGTCTGTCAAGAAAATCTGTAGTATATATCGCAAGGTAAACGATTCTGAGTTATCTGTAGTTTTGTACATACAGGATAATCTCCCTTTTTGGTGGTTAGTTAATTGGTTGTTTAATTTGATTAATTTGTTGAGTATCAAAGTTAGTTCAATTTTAAACTTCATTTTGTTTGGTTTATACCATATAACATTAGTACTGTACACATGCAAGCAGTCAAATGTGTGAGGCAGTTGGTCCATAGAATTAATTATTATGAATAAAACACTGTTATGCTTATATTCTGATCCTTGAGCATGAAAATTGCACGTTCAGACCAAAGGTGCTCGACGCATGCTTGGACTCACCCATGGAAACAGCCCCTCCCCCCCCAAAAAAAAAATAAAATAAAAATAAATAAATAAATAAATAAAAAAGATTGTGATCCAAGTATGTTAAACTAGCCTTAAACTATCTATTTGAACCTTAAACCACTCCGAAAAACGAGAAAAACACGACCCGGAAAAAAATCCTATCGGGTCTATATATATATTGATATAGACCCGATAGGAAATTTTTTCCGGGTCGTGTTTTTCTCGTTTTTCGGAGTGGTTTAAGGTTCAAATAGATAGTTTTAGGCCAGTTGAACATACTTCGATCACAATTTTTTTTTTTTCGGGGGGGGGGGGGGGGGTTCCATGGATGAGTCCAAGCATGCGTCGGGCACCTTTGGTTCAGACTGTCCACCAATATTGTTATAATTTTATACTGCTATTTCACAGCGGTCTCAGATTAGCTGAGGCATTGAAATAACGCTTGCTCAGACTGACATCCTGACAATGTTTTTCTAATATCGTTATTAATTATAGTGTAACCTTAAGTTTTAGGTTAAAATGTTTGGTTTACAGGACAAAATATCGGCGGAAAAGCATAGTTTCTGTAAGGGTAAACACGTTATCTTATATACTTCTTTACACCATAGTAGATAATGTTATAATAGCACAGAAAAAGACCCGCTCAAGTGCTGCTTATTCCAAGATGTACCGGTATTTGAATTTAAATATATTGTATATAACACAAATATAACATTCAGCTCGAAATGGTTAATAGTTGGAGTCCCTAAATGACAATTGCTTCTCATAGCACTGGGTTTGATCCTTGTCTTAGTCTGATCGTCAAGTAAGGATGCCTTGCAGCTTGTAAGTAAACTGAAATGCTACTAACGTCATGTAAAACCAAATCAATGTTTATTACAAAAAATATTAAGAGCACTAATTTAAGTGCCATTTAAGCAACGGTTTATTAATTTAGCTGTTATGATTTCTCAAAATACTACTTGGTAAAGAGTAACAGCTAAATCCGATGTGTTTGGTTTGTGATGAAATAAATGACTGTAATCAATACCTAAAAAGGATTTATTTAAAATCTGGAGCAGGTGGGCCTAACGGTAAAGGTAGTAGATAGTAAAGATGTTTTAAAAAATGCCCTTACTGGTTTTTGTTAAAGCTGCACAGAGAAAGTCGTCGTTTCAGCTAATTTAGTTCCTTATATATATGTAATTGATATTATGATACTGTGGAAATGAATTTATTTAAAAACAATTTTGTATCTTATTTCAACAAAAAAGCCTTTAATGACCACGAGTTTCTGTCAGAACGATACACCCTTATGCCACATTTTCCAGATTATAGTAAATGCTTCAAATTGCATTCGACAGTCATCACATTTATCAGTGACTCTGTAAAGTATATAATATGGAAACACGTCGAATTCCGTCTAAAGAGTAAAATCCGTCTAAATGAAGCAACGGACAGTATTGTATGCATGTTCAAAAATGGTACTGTGCCAGTCTCAGTTTCACTGTCTGTGAAAACAGACAACAGTATGACCAGTTAGGTGCTGGTGTGATTTGGCCGAGGAGCGTTTCAGCAAATTCTGATCTCCGTCTGTCATTCTCGTTAATACGCTTTTGTTAGGAAAACAACAGAATCGATTGCATTAAAAGAACAGTTAAAACAATTACGGTAACATATGCATATGGGGTATGCAAACAAATGGTACAATGCATTTCCGCGAGAACTGCACACGTATTTAGGCATTGGGTCGATTTGGCCGAGGACGCATCAGCTGTTTTGCTCTTCGTCTGTCTATTTCCTACTCGTTTGTAAACAAAACAATAGAACTACAAGCAAGGTTTTACGCAAGCGTAAAATGGCTGCGTAACATGTATTTAAGCAGGATAGAAGAAAAAGAGGGAGCAATATTGGGGAAACACGACTGTTATGTATGGATTAATACATGTAGCAGAAACGGGGGAATGTTTTAATGAGCCATGATGCATAATACCTGTGTTTGACACCATTAATACACATTACGTCACAGATCAATGTTATTCATTTGCTGAAACACACTGACGTAAAAACCATTATCACATTAAGTGATGTTCACAAGGCATACAGACTCCCATACTTACAGTCTACATGAAATTATTCCAATAGGTCGACTCAATGCCCATTAACTTTTTCACTTTTATTGTCCCCAAATTAAGAAGATGTTAGTATAGGATAATTATACATTTAAGTTGAAGCAAATTCATGCACAATGGTGAAATATGCAAAGCGGTCAATAAAACCACAAGTAAAAGGTCTCGGCTAAATAACTTTAACAAAGCCAAAATACAAACAAAGGACTTATAATTTTATGTACAAAATGGTTTTAAACCAAAAGCACGTGTACTAAGGGTGCTAAGAAAATATGGAAGAAAAAAAAATAATTCAGCTTCCACCGAGGATCGAACTCACGACCTCACGATTACTAGTCCATCGATATAACCCTTAGACCACGCTGACAGTTATGCTTAGAGATGTGATTTCAATTACTTATACATAATTCACTAGCATTTTCACTGAAACTGGATCATGCAGAAAAGAAAGAAATAACCCCGACAAAAGTATGCTGAGAAAAAAATATGAATGAAAATAAATAAAATAAATGAATATATATAAATAAAAACTTGTCTCACAGTAAACCATATTTATTAAAAAGATTGGCTTTTATAGAAACACAGGACCGCAGAAACGCATCGTCAAAATTTAAAGCCGTATCAGTGTGGGCTGCTTTCGCAGCCCAATAACGCTGATAACTGTTGAAAAAGCAACAATTTTTTTGCATTGTATATACCTACGTTATTGGTTATTAGTATTTCTGCGCAGGCAGCCTGTTGCCCCATATGCGTTCCTAATCTTCTTTTTAATTTTTATTCATTTTCAATTATATTCTAATATTTTGTTATTATTTTTTACAAGTTATTATTAATATTTATTGTTGTTTTGTACGGACAGTGTTTTTATAAAAAAAATATTGGTCACTGGTTAGAATCGAACTCAAGACCCCGCACATGCAAGCCCAGATACATATCCACTGCACCAAGACAACTATGTTGAAAACCTTGCAGCTTGCTAAGGCTTTTAAAAATAAAGAATCGCTGTAGTCGCTTCGTTTGGTTTACATTAGAGTCGGTCATGTTTTGTTCCAAAATAAGTTGGTCTATTATCAATATCCGTATAAACAGTCAAAAACCGTCTAGTGTTTTGTCAACAAATAATAAAGGAGAAACACACAAATAAATAATACGTTTGTGTCCGTATCGGAATATTCGCCAATCGTCACTCACATTGGAAGGTCATTTCCCGTCATTTTTAGATGTATTATTTCTGTAGGTAGGTGAATTTCTCTGTATCCAAACTGCTGATATTAATGCTTTTTCGATGTCAAATAACGCAACTTCAATGTGTAAGCTATCCGAATACTGCTAAATTCTTAGAAAACCGCCGACTTTTTATGAGCCGAAAAACGTCGTCGATTAGGGTCTACAACAGACACGTCGGCCAATGTCCGATAACTTTCTGAACAACGCTATGAATATTAATAGAGTTTTGTAAAAACAAACAGCTAATGTATGTCAGTCGAGAGAATAAAAGGTATATTGCGTGATACTTTACGTGCATGTATATCGAGTTCCTATGGAGACACAATATATATTCCTACTATAGTTATCACGTTCTTCCGTATAGTGGTAAAACCTTCTCCGCGATATTTTGTTACATTGTTTTTGTTGCATTGTTAATAATGTTTCTCTCATACTGTCAATGTTTACATATATATTTTGTCCTCATGTGCTTTAAAGTTCAATGGAATCATTTGAAAAAACTAAACTATATTTACAACAAATTCCGTGTCTGACGGACGTGTTTAGAACTGTTATTTCTGAGGTATTAACACTCGTTTTTTCGATACGAACAACTATTTCGTAGCTAAATACTTTAGTGTGAACTTAGTTTTAAGTCACATAGAATACGATTGTAACCAGGGGTTGAAACGAAGAATAATAAAAACGTCTGCCGGTTCCAATAAATTTATATTCAGAACAAAACAGCCTGAAACAATATAAACACTTATAAGTATCACAGACTAAAGGTTTCAAACAATTCAGAGTTCCGATATTCCCGTTACTCGCGGTCTAAATATACCAAATAATTAACAATGGAATTAGAATGGTTTTCTAGATAAATATAAGTAACTTACCAGGCTATGGCACGCTAAATGAATTTATAATATTACGAATAGAATAAAGTAGCTGTGAGCAGCAATTCTATGTATCTAATAAGATATACTGTCGAGGTGCTTACACCTTGACTATATGACGAAGAGTGCCGGGTTAGTATAATTATCTAGTGACGAAGCTGTTTAAGCGGGAAGAAGGGTGGATGGGAAGGTTCTATAATTAGGTGCTCGTGCAAAGTGACCACTCGCTCACCAAACCAGTTATACAACTCATTCATTCATCAAGCATACTATGGAATGTGCGGCGAATACACGTAAACCGGATATGACGTACTATGGCAAAATACCACGATAACATCCATATACAATGAAACCTGGTCAACATACTCCCCCTCTTGAAGAAAATGTCTCCTGGCATTTCACTATTATAAACCAGTGTAAAATACCAGACTACCAGCCACATGTACTACATATTAACATTAAACAAATGATGAAATGATACATAGATCCCAAAGTCACTTGCACTTCCAAATTTAAATGAAACCAGCTATTTTTCTTAAAATAAAACAATAGTATGGACAATGGAGTATCGGCTAGGAAGAACATGAATTCATATAATTATGGGAAAACAATGAAGTAGTTATAAAAGCAAATCCACTTCAGTATATTAATAACTGACATAATAGACAGGTATGAAACTATTATGAAAGTTTGATATCTAAAGATATCATTTGGATATCGGTCCAAGATATCAAAATGTATACTGAAAAACAGATATACATGTACATATAAACAGTTCTGGCATCAGTATAACATACTGATACATAAGCCAGTGTATCCTGTTGACAGGAAAAGTATAAATAGTATTGAATAAGTAACTGTGCTGCAGCTACACAAAGAATTCAACATCTTGCACTAGCTGGACTGGTGTAACCCACTGACCGTAGCGTTCTGGTGGCTTCCTGGTCCGAGAAGGACGAGAAAGAGGAATACTTGCTGGAGAGCAGAAGGAATGTCTGTTGTAACAACAGGCTGCGGGACTTGTGGTGTGGGGCCGCCCACCACTGAACTCCCAAGACCGGTCTGGTCCCTACTATATAGTATAGTAGACTCTGTGCGAGACGGAGAACTGAGAAAGCTCGAACCAAGGCTCGAACCAGGGACCCGGTCAGAAGAAGGATTAGGGGGGATAGAAGGGGTAGCACGGTCAGTGGTATTGGAGGGCAAGAAAATAGAACTCCTGATGTCAGATCCGGATCTCCTCTGGGGAATGATGTATCTTGGGATAGAATCATCCGAAGAGTCCGAAGAATCTGTTCCGCTATCAGAGCTGAGTCTGATCCTTGACCTGGTTGGTACTCGCTGTGGTTTGGAGGCTTTGGGTTGGGTCACAGGTTCAAACGGGTCTGGAGTAGGGGGCATCACACTGAATTGCAGAAGCATATTCCTATGCAGCTTCCTAACTGGGCCTTGGCCATCCTCCCGCTGAACCTCAAACACTGGCAAATCAGGATTAGGGACCCTCAACACTCGGTAGGGAGACTCCTCCCAACGGTCCGCTAATTTGTGTTTGCCCTGGAACCCAACTGCCCGGACAAGCACTCTATCACCGACCTCCAGCTTCGCTGCAGTGACCTTGCGGTCATAAAGGGCTTTTCCCTTTTCTGCATTACGAGCAGCCTCTTGGGTAGCCTTATCATAAGCGTACCGCAAGCGCTGACGAAGCCTATTTACATATGTCGGCTTGTCCGTGCTGCCATCCCTGGGACATGTGCCCATAAGGATGTCAACAGCTAGTTTGGGATGCCATCCAAACATCAGATAGTGCGGAGAGAAACAGGTGGCTTCACTCCGAGTGGCATTATAGGCCTGCACCAAAGGACCAACAAAAGAACTCCAGTCGGCTTTCTGGTCTGCTTCGAGCGTTCCCAGCATTTTAAGAAGAGACTGGTTAAAGCGCTCACAGGATCCATCGCCCATGGGGTGATAAGGTGTAGTGTGAGACTTTGTAGTGCCGGCAATCTTACAAAGCTCCTTTATCACCTTGCTCTCAAAGTTTCTCCCCTGATCGCTATGTAGACGGTCAGGAAAAGAATAAAACTTAATAAAGTTCTCATAGAGAGCTTTAGCCGTGGTCTGGGCAGTCTGATTCCTGCAAGGAATAGCCTGAGCATAGCTAGTCGGTAATGACCAGGATATGCTCATAACCACCCCGTGACTTCTCTAAAGAGAGACAGTCCATACAGACGAGCTCCATGGGCCTGGAAGTGGTTATTGGGACCATCTCAGCCAACTGCAATGGGGTCTTTCTGCGAATGCAGCGCCCACAGTGTTCTACCTTGGCATTTACCCCTTTCTCAAGGCCAGGCCAGTAGAACCTTTGCCTAGCAAGCCAAAGGGTCTTTTCTTTGCCAGGGTATCCAATATCATCGTGAACACCCTTCAGGGCTGTAGCCCGGAAAGACTCTGGGAGGACCAACTGTTTGACGGGTTCACCATTCAGCGACGTGGTTCTGTAGAGAATGTCATTGTCAAGAGAAAGACGATTCCATTCTCTCAGGAGTTTCTGGACCTCAGGTAACTCCTTCCCAATACTTCTCCCTCTGGGGCGAGAACCACGTTGCAAAAAGGAAATAACCCTAGCGATAGCTTTGTCCTGACTATGCTCAAATTTCCAGTCGACTTTGAGACTTGTATGCTGACCCATACCCCCCCCCCCGGCCGAAGGAGGAGAATGAGCGGTAGCAATGGTGTCAGCTAAAGGTATGTTAGCAGTGACAGCCTGGCAGATAGCCTCAATGACATCTGGAAAGACTTGCGGCTTTCTAGATAGGCCATCAGCATCGGCATTAAGCTTGCCTGGTCTGTAAGAGATGGTAAAATGGTAATTAGCTAAAGCAGCTACCCATCTATGACCAGTGGCATCAAGCTTAGCCGACGTCAAGACATAAGTAAGTGGGTTATTGTCTGTAACTACACTGAAAGTATTACCGCAAAGGTAATCATGAAATTTTTCAGTGACGGCCCACTTCAAAGCTAGAAATTCCAACTTATGAGCTGGATATTTCTTCTCGCTAGGTCTGAGTCCTCGGCTTGCGTAAGCGACTACCCGCTCTACGCCATCCTGCACCTGATACAAAACTGCACCCAACCCAGTGCCACTGCTGTCAGTATGCAGAATGAAAGGCAGAGAGTAGTCTGCATAGGCTAGAACTGGGGCAGAGGTGAGCTCCTCGATAACAGTATCGAAAGCTAGCTGTTCAGTTGTACCCCAGGTCCACACTGTGGGACGCTTAGGCTTTTTGGATTTGGGTTTCCTACCCGAAGTACAGTGACCTTTCAGAAGAGAGTTCAAAGGTTCCACAATGGTAGCATAGCGAGAAATAAAGCGCCTGTAATATCCCGCAAAGCCAAGAAATTGGCGCAATTCCTTAACATTCGTAGGAACTGGCCAGGACTTGATAGAAGAAACCTTCTCGGGATCAGTATGGATCCCGTCCTTGGAAAAAACATGTCCAAGATAGGTCACTGACTCCATAAAAAGCTCACACTTAGAAGGTTTAAGCTTGAGGCCATGTACAGCAAGCCTATGAAAAACTGACCCAAGACGTTCAATATGATCGTCGAAAGTTTTCGAAAAGATGAGAATGTCATCTAAGAAGACAAGACAGTCTCGAAGATGCAAATCGCCCATGCAACGCTCGGTAAGCCTCTGAAATGTGGCAGGTGCGTTAGTTAAACCGAAACCGAGGCGATTCCATTCATAAAAACCAAGATTGACTACACTAAAGGCTGTCTTAGGTTTATCCTCCTCCTCTACTTCAACATTCCAATAGCCGGAGCGAAGATCAAGCTTGCTGTACATTGAAGAGCCAACAAGACAATCAGTAATGTCGTCAAAACGCGGAAGCATGTAAGCTCCTTGTTTTTGAGTTCAGCAGTCTCCAATCGATACAAAATCTGAGACTACCGTCCTTTTTCCTGACAAGGACGACATTATTCGACCAGGGGCTCTCAGATTCCCTGATGACATCAGCTTCAAGCATCTCCTTGATATGCTGTTTTACCTCCTCATAAAGACCAGGAGGTATCTTCCGATATGGTTGCTTAAAGGGCTTAGGATCCTCCAGCACTATCTTATGTTTAAGAAGTCCTGTGCAACCAATATCGGTGGGTCCAGTGGAAAAAACATGTTTCCACTTACCAAGAACTTGGTGAACTCTGAGTAACTGCTCAGGAGTAAGACTCTCAGTGTTAATTTTAACACCCAAATCAGAAGAGGTGGTAGTAGTCTGAGGGGTGGGAAGAGAAGAAGCCAAGTTGTCAACTACAGAGACTTCTGACAGTTGACAGATCCTATTTCTAGGATTGAGGGTGATAGGTTTCGCCGTGATGTTACAAACACGAACAGAAAACTTACAGTATGACCCTGTGCGTTGAACATCAACAACCCTAGGGCAAACCAAATATCCTGGGTTCCCATCAGGGGTATTCTCAGTGACAAGTTGAGAAATATCAGGGTCAATATCACGTACAATACAGTTCAGGAAAGCTGTTTCATACGGCTTCAGCGTAGTGCTGACTTTCCCAGAGAACTTGGCATTAAAAGTAACAGATTGCAAAGATGCAAAAGCTATCTGCCACTCCTCAGACATATCTGGCTTCAGATCAGAATCTCTAAATAGACGAATGACATTGGTGCCAATGATAACAGGGGTAGCACCACTGAATTTGTTGTCCGGAATTACAAGGACAGGTACATGAAAATTGGTTGAGTGTCCCTGTACTTTGAGAGTACATTCAATATATCCAGAATAATCTAACCGTGAACCATCAGCGGTTGAAAGAGAAAGTCCGAAATCACCAAGAGGTAAAATTTCAGAACAAATAGACTTGGCTGCAGACTCGGATATGGTAGAAACCATAGCACCAGAATCTATCAGTGCCTCAAAAGGCTTGTCATTCAAAAGAATGCATGACTTGTTGGAACTTCCAACCAAACGATCAAGCAAGTGGCCTGTGTCTTCACCAGCCTCTGTCCGGCCCCCAACAGAGACGGTTAAGCTTTTGGCTGGGACCTGTAGTAATTGCCCCTGCCACGGTTAAAACCACGGCCTGACTGACCTCGACCACGCCCTCTACCATTATAAGGTCGGGACTGGTAGGACTGAAAGTTACCCGAACCTTGTGATGAGGCAGTCTGAGAACAAGGGGTCTTCAACTGGTCAAGCTTTTCCAACACTTTATCCAGTTTGGAGTCAAACTGACTCCACCTGAGATACTTGCAGATTGAGTCTCTGCTCCAAGTCGTTAAATCGGCTTTCAAAAGAAAAGGACTGGTCTGACATGACCGCATTGGCTTGAGCCTTCAACTTGCCCGAAGATTGAGTGGGCGTCACAGACCGAGAGAGAGAGATTTCTTTCTCGACCTGACGGATTTCCCTAAGTAGGGTATTATAATCCGTAAGAGTGTCGTACTTATGCCGAGTCTGCGCCTTAATGTTGTCTGAAGAAAGGGACACCCAAAATTTATGCCTTAAAAGGTCGTCCTTAGAGGCAGCGGTTAGCAGACCTTTGTCTATAGCAGACTGTAGAATGGTCTCTAACCTGCAACCAAAAGAAGTGGAAACATCTCCAAACATGGCAATATATCGGACGCAGAAGCAGATTCACCTAAAGGGATCATTATTTTCCTAGCCGTACCCTTTAAGGACCTACGCATGGCCAAAAGAATAACATGATCAGTAACATCTGGGTCACTCTGGAGGCACCTTACCTCGTACCTCCACTCAATATAAACACAGTCGCCTTTCTGCAATGGTTCATCTCCTGAAAATGAGGGTAATTTTGGAACATAAGGGGAGATATTTAAAGGCCTACTAGTTCCCAAACTATCATTGCAAACAGGGGTGGAAGTGTTAAAACTCTTGCCCCTACCCAGGCCATACTTAAGAGGCGTTACAATATCCTTGAGACTATACTGACTGGTAGCCATGGTGAGACAGGAAATCAAAAGTAAAACCAAGGACAAAATGAAAATATACTTAAACTTATATCCTAAACCCCTTGGTGGTTACCGCCACACTCCTATCCAGTGGACACTAGTATCAATACATAAAATAGACCCACTAAAGCAATGACAAACCTGTAAAATTTAACCAAAACTGCAACAAATGACCGGTATAAAGGACCCTGTAAAACAAACAATCACTCCAATTACACTCTCACACACACTCACCGTGTAGGGCTGGTTAGAAAGAATTTAATGAGGGTGGGGTACAAGTTACACAAATTTTATACCAGGTTCTAACTAAGATCTATATTATTCAAGAGCTAGAATCTATACCCAGTATACCTTTCAATATCTATATTTATATCTATGTATAGATCACAAGATCTACTTCATGTAAATTTTATTTCACATGTTATACTACACATATAACAAAATATATGCAATACGTTTACCCAGACAGATAGGCCAAAACACGGTCAAATCATTCAATTTATATAACACATGTCAAATATACACAAGCCAATACACAAATTGTAAGAACCTCTGGACAGCACAAGTACTGTCAATTCAATAGCACATACACAGTAAACTATCGAGTGTCACTCAAAATCAAAGCAAAACCAGTAAACATAATCCAAAACAAAAGTATACGCTTCCGAAAAAGGAAAGAAATATTAAACCAAATGCTCAAAATCAGCGAAAATAAACAAAAACTTACGAAAACAGAAAATTCCTCGGGTTTCCGGAAGTCAGAAACAGCTGTGAAGTCGCTTCCGGTTTACCGAACCCCAAAACGAGGCTTCAATGAAATTCCCGTAAAACTAAAATTGACACTCGATAAGAAGACGGAACGCTATCTGCACGGGCTAGATATTATTAAAATATACTAGTCATCACATAGCCACCGACTGCCGTGCAAATAAACAACAAAATCACGAAAATGAAAAATTGACACGTGACCTCACTGAAGTATTGTGAAAATGGGTCACAACACCCCAGTAAGACCGACTTGCCTCTAAATACAAAATGACAGTACTGGACAAAGGCACTTACCTTAAATATCACAAATATCCATCCAAATAACACTATACACAATATTAAAACTCACTATTAAAACTATCACAGTCTTCCTTCCGCCGCTGACTCCAAAACACGTGTGTCCACACAAAACATATACAAACACAAGTTGTGACGTCACGTCACGTGACTCTTCCAAAGAAAACGATGCCTGCTAGAAAAGGACTCTCCGCGGAAAAGAGTTCCTTAGGTCCGCGCGACTAGTGCACTATTTACAGAAAAAAACACAACTATATATATATATTACTATATATATATACCACTCGCGAGTGGCCACAAAACTGCTCCTCACGGTGTAAACGTTGGCTGGTTCGACCCTATACAAATAAGTGCTGGTCCTGCGCTGGGTAACACAGCGCGTCCTCTGCCGCCGGACCCTCTGGTTGCCACGCCCAGCTGTCTGTCTGAAATCCTGCCGGGATCGCCAATTGTAACCAGGGGTTGAAACGAAGAATAATAAAAACGTCTGCCGGTTCCAATAAATTTATATTCAGAACAAAACAGCCTGAAACAATATAAACACTTATAAGTATCACAGACTAAAGGTTTCAAACAATTCAGAGTTCCGATATTCCCGTTACTCGCGGTCTAAATATACCAAATAATTAACAATGGAATTAGAATGGTTTTCTAGATAAATATAAGTAACTTACCAGGCTATGGCACGCTAAATGAATTTATAATATTACGAATAGAATAAAGTAGCTGTGAGCAGCAATTCTATGTATCTAATAAGATATACTGTCGAGGTGCTTACACCTTGACTATATGACGAAGAGTGCCGGGTTAGTATAATTATCTAGTGACGAAGCTGTTTAAGCGGGAAGAAGGGTGGATGGGAAGGTTCTATAATTAGGTGCTCGTGCAAAGTGACCACTCGCTCACCAAACCAGTTATACAACTCATTCATTCATCAAGCATACTATGGAATGTGCGGCGAATACACGTAAACCGGATATGACGTACTATGGCAAAATACCACGATAACATCCATATACAATGAAACCTGGTCAACATACTCCCCCTCTTGAAGAAAATGTCTCCTGGCATTTCACTATTATAAACCAGTGTAAAATACCAGACTACCAGCCACATGTACTACATATTAACATTAAACAAATGATGAAATGATACATAGATCCCAAAGTCACTTGCACTTCCAAATTTAAATGAAACCAGCTATTTTTCTTAAAATAAAACAATAGTATGGACAATGGAGTATCGGCTAGGAAGAACATGAATTCATATAATTATGGGAAAACAATGAAGTAGTTATAAAAGCAAATCCACTTCAGTATATTAATAACTGACATAATAGACAGGTATGAAACTATTATGAAAGTTTGATATCTAAAGATATCATTTGGATATCGGTCCAAGATATCAAAATGTATACTGAAAAACAGATATACATGTACATATAAACAGTTCTGGCATCAGTATAACATACTGATACATAAGCCAGTGTATCCTGTTGACAGGAAAAGTATAAATAGTATTGAATAAGTAACTGTGCTGCAGCTACACAACAAATTCAACATCTTGCACTAGCTGGACTGGTGTAACCCACTGACCGTAGCGTTCTGGTGGCTTCCTGGTCCGAGAAGGACGAGAAAGAGGAATACTTGCTGGAGAAGCAGAAGGAATGTCTGTTGTAACAACAGGCTGCGGGACTTGTGGTGTGGGGCCGCCCACCACTGAACTCCCAAGACCGGTCTGGTCCCTACTATATAGTATAGTAGACTCTGTGCGAGACGGAGAACTGAGAAAGCTCGAACCAAGGCTCGAACCAGGGACCCGGTCAGAAGAAGGATTAGGGGGGATAGAAGGGGTAGCACGGTCAGTGGTATTGGAGGGCAAGAAAATAGAACTCCTGATGTCAGATCCGGATCTCCTCTGGGGAATGATGTATCTTGGGATAGAATCATCCGAAGAGTCCGAAGAATCTGTTCCGCTATCAGAGCTGAGTCTGATCCTTGACCTGGTTGGTACTCGCTGTGGTTTGGAGGCTTTGGGTTGGGTCACAGGTTCAAACGGGTCTGGAGTAGGGGGCATCACACTGAATTGCAGAAGCATATTCCTATGCAGCTTCCTGACTTGGCCTTGGCCATCCTCCCGCTGAACCTCAAACACTGGCAAATCAGGATTAGGGACCCTCAACACTCGGTAGGGAGACTCCTCCCAACGGTCCGCTAATTTGTGTTTGCCCTGGAACCCAACTGCCCGGACAAGCACTCTATCACCGACCTCCAGCTTCGCTGCAGTGACCTTGCGGTCATAAAGGGACGAAGCTGTTTAAGCGGGAAGAAGGGTGGATGGGAAGGTTCTATAATTAGGTGCTCGTGCAAAGTGACCACTCGCTCACCAAACCAGTTATACAACTCATTCATTCATCAAGCATACTATGGAATGTGCGGCGAATACACGTAAACCGGATATGACGTACTATGGCAAAATACCACGATCCATATACAATGAAACCTGGTCAACACGATTTTGAAGTAATTTTGTCCTTCAAATTGCATGAGCAGTGTACATCTTTACGAAATTAACCAAGGGAAGCTCTAGATCAGTGGGATTGTTTCATAAATGCAAAACACGTTTGAATTACATGTATATGATAACAAAGTGAACTTGAATGGTAAGAAAATATACAGAACAGATGTGGATAAGAAAGAATGGAAGCACTAGAATGGAAACACCGTCAAACTATATAAGTACTCTATAATAATTCATATTTTCTCAATTCATGTTTACAATAGTAGGGCAACGCGTCCGGGTTTCTCTGTATCCTCTCATCTCTCTCTCTCTCTCTCTCTCTCTCTTCTCTCTCCCTCTCTCTCTGGGGCGTCCAATTAGCCGAAAGCGAGCAGAAACGGATGTAAAAAAACACAAACAAACAAACCTGTTTACATATATAAGATGCATATAAAAGATGGATGAATAAAGCATTTAACAAATACACTCGATTTCAGTTTAAATATAAGTGCATCTTTATTTGCAGACAGAAGGAACATACTTATACATGTATTAACCAACGGCGTCTGACTTTATCAAGATCGCAAATGATAAAGTATATGCAGTTTTAACCTATATGCTGCTAATGACAGCATGGACGCGAAACATGGATGAAGATACATCGTATAACTTGGTGTCTGGTTAGTACATGCATCTACATGTAAGCAAAATGACATGCAAAAAAGCAAATGAACGTTTGCGTTGACGAAAATTAGTATTAGTATGGGTTGACAATTAAACATTTAGTCTGACGAATTCAAATTCCAGCTGATTGCTCCAGTGCTTCAGAGAATGGTTTACCACGACGAATAAGACAGAAAAAGAACAGTTCAACAGTTTTTTGTATTCTTTGCGAAAGCAATGGATACATAGGCGGCGTTCCACCATCGAACCCATAGTAAACCTGCCTACCTGGGAACTGCCATTCCGCATAGCAGTCTAGTGCAATTTTTGACCTGCATTCGATGAATACAAACGGTGTTTAATAACATGGCATCCGGTAACAATCATGGTATTCTATTTCTGACATGAAAATGCTTCGTAACATTAGCTTTGGTTTAGTATGACTGCAACAAAATCCATAAAACAGCAAAATGTAAGAAGGGTGCACGAATATACAAATATCATTCACATGACGAAATCACATGACCATAATATGAATAAAAGCATTCTCCCAGCGGCGTTTTCTCAATGAATAAAGAAGTGTGCCGATCACGCACATAAACTGCGTCGGCTGCGAATGGCCAGTTTGATAATACGCATAGCGGGAAACGACTGAAGAGCAAACTGCAATTAAATTGTCCACTGAAAGAGTGTTAACCTTTTCTCTTGTAGATACGCAATTTCATGCCAAAGCGCATTTATTCGATATCAGGAATTTGATTTTCAACACATTAATCCCATGCAAGTAAAACTGCAGCGTCTGCAACGCTTTGATTGTTTCTTGTTACGCTAACGGTCATACGACGTAATTTATACATGCGAATGTGAGAGATGTTTGTGTTGCAGTGTTTGTCACAACAATACTTAGTGCACTTAGTAGGAATAAATTAGACACTGCCCAGAAGGATGTTTCTATGAAAATGTACACGACTATACATACATTCTCAACTCCATAGATATGACGTTTGCCGCAGATCAAGCGGCTCTTGTAGGAACCGTCTAATCAGGGTCTGTTCTATTTGCTAATAGTAATGAAATAAAATAGATGTTTTCCGTCATGGCCAAAAATCACCGTGTTCGCATGCTAAAATAAAGTGCATCTAATTAACATTCTAAAATGAGCATTCGTGGAGTAAAGGGTTAATATATGTGTTACATACATGGTATTTCTATCACTTTGTTTAAGCACTATATTGGAAACCTTCATATTTTGGACACATACATCTTGATTTCTGAAGTAACTGTCAATCGCTGGTCCTGTACTTTGGTGCATTATATAACTTGTTTTTATATTGATATTTTATTTGCCGTCTCTGTGTCCGGGATCCATACTGGTTTCAAGTTTGGTTTTTTGTCCATGTTTGCGGTATAGTTACGACAATTTCAAATGCCTTGCAATTTCTCTGTAATAAGAACTTGTGAGTTTCTAACCCTTCCTCCGCTGTAAAAGAAAATAGTTCTCCTCAAATTTGGACCTGCACTTTTGAGAAACTATTGACTGGGTGTCAAACAGGTTGGATAAGACGTCGATCTACGTAGCGTCTCACCAACATCCAAGCTATTTGCAACTGCCAGTCAAGTGACTGTAACTATTCCAAATTTCAATAACTACTGAATATTCATAGACATAATAAATAGTAATAATGATGTGTGGAAAGTGGAAAATAGTAGTCATTTAAAAAGGTAAAGAAACAGATCTTTGAAATTCCATTAGCAAACAGAGCAGACCCTGGTCAGACGGCTCCAATACTGAGCCGTCTGGTCTGGGTCTACTCTGTTTGCAAATGCGTGAAAACACGTTTATATGAAGAAAAGGGTTAACGGGAGAAGACTGAGCCCTTCAGTCCATAAATACTCCTTTCTACGACTTTGCAAACAGTGTAGACCCAGATCAGACGGCTCATGTAGGATCCGCCTGATTAGCGTCTGCTGTTTGCTTATGAAATAAAAGAATTATGATTATATCATGCTACAGTTCCTGTCATGGGCAATATTTCATGTGCCGATGTGATAATTCTAATTAATATTCACGGAGTCATTATTTCTTATATAAATATTCATAGAGTAAAGGAATGTTACCGTTACCGTTATTTATGCAAATTTAAAAAAACAAACTTACTGCGAGTACTGTGAGCAAATAAATTATGTAAGTTTGTGTTATACTTTCTGTACTCTATCGGTCAATAGCTATCCATAGCTAATGTTTACTGTTATATGACATACCGACTTTAAATAAAAAAAATGTATTTGTACTGTATTGTCCATTTTACTCTGTATTTTCCTCTTCAAAAAAGTGTTATCTATTACAAGTTTTCCAAGTTCAATTTCCCTACTTTTTCTTTTTAAACTGAAATTATTAAAATGCAGCATGGATCATGATTAGATAAATTCATTATGCGTTACTATGGTCGGGATCTAAATTATTTGCGTAAATGTAACGTGATGATTTGAACGAAATGTAAACTCCGAATACGATTCATGTCTGAAATTAACGCGTACTGCTACCCACACTGTTGTTGTCTCGCGATGCGAGTGTATACACACGAGTGCAATATAGTGGTTACTGTTAAGCGCTACGAGGAAACGGATTAAGTGGATTAAAAGCAACAAAAAACTAACTGACCTTGGAATTTTCTTGTCAGGTAGATACATTTAATACATATTTATACTGCTGCATGTCTTTATGTAAGAATTTTGTCGTTTTTTGGACGAAAATCCTGCGAAAAGAATTCTTTCGCAGGCTACTGAGATAGTCCTATAAATAAGACCTGACGTTGCTATTTCACATTTTTATATTTGCTAGTACGTCAGCACGATAAATAATTATAAAATAAGGGGCATGTAGATACGTCTAAATATTTGGACTAGCTACTGAGAGTGTACTGAGGAACGTACAGACCTAAATCAGTCTTAATGCCTGTGTACTCTGCCGGGATATCGTTAAAACCGAAAGTAGCTCGATATCACCATTTAGAGTACACAATATTAGTCCAAATAATTTGACATCACGCAAGCTTATTTTTCATTCAAATTATCCCGTTATCATTCTTCATTTTGTTTTTCATCATTCATATTCATATTTATCTTTTGCTGCTGGCGTGAAGTCAAAACCGTATATGCCAAAACGGTGTAGTTATGCCAAAAGCCATTAATCGTGTGCAACTGTAGATTATTAGGTCCCAACACATGCAAAATATAATTTAAACAAATAATGTCGTTCAAAACATCACATTTACCTTTGGTTTTAATCCTGATAGTCACAAATATGTTCACACTTTCACTTTCGTTTTAGGCCGCCAATATGGCAACGGTACATGTACCCGGTTGAAACAAATTTACGGATTTCCGAAAAATGCTTTGAACGAATTTTTGTTTTACTTTTTACTTTTTTGAAATAATTCTAAAAAATGTGAAACACCCAGAATGCTTAGACTCAATCCTGGAAGGATTTTAAACCGGTGAGTGAGAATTGTGTTACTCGCAAGAGTCTAAAGGACATATATAAATTTCGTTCAAAAGCTAAATTCGTATATCGGTAATATAAACAAACTAACGGTTTTGTCAATTCAATTTGCTTTGGATTTTTGTGGCTATCAGGTAAGCTTTTATACCTTAGTTTATGCATCTAGATATGAGAAAACATGCATACTGTGTGACCGTATATTGAGTATAGGTAAATATTACGGATTTATTCAATGATTCTTTCCGATCAAGCGTTGAGCGGATTCTGCTATGGGAAACTGGGCATTTTGTATAAAACTTCGTATTTCGCAGGAATGATAAAAATTAAAAATAATAATAATAAAATAGAACAAAACAACAGATATAAAAGAATAAAAATGTGATGAAGAACGATAATTATGATATATTTCGAAATACCGAAGTTTTATATTGTAGAACTATACACATCTGTGAACTAGAATGTAAAATCCACATGAATATTCTTGGGAGAAATGGTTAAACTAACTGCATAGTCAAGACAAGTTAGGTCTTATTCATGAAGTAAATGTTTAAAACCAACTATGATTGACTACTGTTTAGAGGTGTATTGGCTAGACGATTGTAATAGTTGGTTTTGGTTTAAAAAATGGCCATGGAGGAATATTCCAAAAGATCTAATTTATAATACAACTCTGCTTATTCCCATCTCACGCATTCTACCATACGTGTTGAAATCTAGTAAAAAGTATTGATGAAAAAGTATATCCGGTCCGAAAGCCATGCAAATTTCATCAAAAGTTTTTTTTAATATTGGCGTTTGGTACGAAGTGCCTCAAGGCCGCAAATCATACTTTAGCACGTAACCCACCTTATGTCACTATGCTTTTTTCACCAACGCTTTTGGTTATGCCATAAAATATGCCTGATACAGTGAAATTACTCGTGGAAGTGGGTGCTGGTTTTTTTCGCCCATGACCCAGGTGAGAGAAAATCACATTTTTAACTTTTTTTGCGTGGTTCTGGTTTCCATTTCCACTACGAGGCCGTTGGTACCCGCTGATCTTTATCAACCTCCAACGCAGTGATCTCCCCTTATCGCTACCCTAAGGGAGATTACTGGAGGAGTTTGTTATCGTGTATGATGAAACGCTTGATTTGTTCACATTTAATAAGCGCCCAAGCAACCTTGACTTGCAAGTCCTTTTCCCTGCTTTATATAAAAGGCGTCTAGAGCAACTGGTGATATTTTAGAATTTAATTTTCCGATGTGTAGGTCTTGTATACGGATCGTTTTGGTATTGGATCCGTACGGGCAAAAAATGATACGTACGTGGTACGTATAGATTCGAATTTCTATCCGTACCGGCAAAATATTTGTCCTTACAATACGGATGTACGGATACTATCTGGAGCACTGAATTTTTAGAATTTAATTTTCCGATGTGTAGGTCTTGTATACGGATCGTTTTGGTATTGGATCCGTACGGGCAAAAAATGATACGGTCGTGGTACGTATAGATTCGAATTTCTATCCGTACCGGCAAAATATTTGTCCTTACAATACGGATGCACGGATACTATCTGGAGCACTGTACATAGGGGGTCACATTTTCTGAGGAATGTCGACCCCCGTCATTATTTTTCAAAATATAGCGACCTCAAGTCATAGTGCTTTGACACACGTTTATTATATGCTGTACAGCTCCTGCGAACTTAATCTACCTCCAGTATAATTCAAAGAAAGGGTTTAACTTTACTCGTAAAATATTTAACATTGGTCATAATTCTTACAGTTGTAGTGACCCCTGGTCATAGCAATTTCAGCCGTGCTTATTATATCATGACTAAATCGCCCAATGCTTATTGAACCCAAGTATTTTGTACATAGGGAGTCACATTTTTTGAAGAATATCGACCCCGGTCAGTATTTTTGAAAAATAGCAACCCCCGGTCATAGTGCTTTGACACACGTTTAATCGTTCATGATATGTTGAACAGTTCCCGCGAAATTAATCTACCTCCAGTTTATTTTAAACAAAGGGTTTAACTTTACTCGTAAACAATTTAACCTTAGTCATAATTCTTACAGATGTAGTGACCCCGGTCATAGCAAGTTCAGCCGTGTTTATCATATCGAGGCTAATGCGCGCCATGCTAATTGAACCAAAGTATTTTGTACACAGGGGTCACATTTTCTGAAGAATATCGACCCTCCGGTCAGTATTTTTTTTAAAAAACAAAATAGTGACACCCGGTCACTGTGCTTTGACACACGTTCATGATATGTTGAACAGCTCCCGCGAACTTATGTGTGTGGCTTTTCCTGCTTGACTTTACTCCTTTTTCATTTAATCTACCTCCAGTATAATTTAAGAAAGGGTTCAACTTTACTCGATTTTTATTATACGCCCGAAGGGACGTATTATGGTATGGCGCATGTCGTCCGTCCGTCCGTCTGTCCGTCCGTCCGTCTGTCCGTCTGTCCGTCCGTCCGTTAGCAATTTCTTGTGCAACTAACTCCTCCTTTATTTTTCAACAATTTCTTCAAACTTTCAGGAATGATAGATACTGATGTGTAGTTGTGCATATCAGTGAGATAACTCTCATATAATTTTTAGCTCCACTTTTTCAAAAAGTGGAGGTATTGTCATGACCCTCTCGTCGGCGTCGGCGTCGGCGTCGGCATTGGTTAACCTTTTTGTTAAGGTCCTTTTCTCAGAAACCATCAAAGATATTTGGTTCATATTTGGTATGTGTGTTTACTATCACATGGGGAACCCATTTCACAGGGGTAGGTAACTCTAAAATTAATTTTGTCATAGTTATGCCCCTTTTTCGACTTAGAATTTTCATTGTTGGTTAAGTTTTATGTTCAGGTCCATGTCTCAGAAACTGTCAAAGATATTTGGTTCATCTTTGGTATACATATTAACTGTCACAAGGGGACCCCATTTCACAAGGGTAGGTAACCCTAAAATTAATTTTACCATAGTTATGCCCCTTTTTCGACTTACACTTTTCATTGTTGGTTAAGTTTTATGTTCAGGTCCATGTCTCAGAAACTGTCCAAGATATTTGGTTCATCTTTGGTATACATATTAACTATTACAAGGGGGACCCATTTCACAAGGGTATGTAACCCTAAAATTAATTTTGCTGTTGTTATCTCCCCTTTCTGACTTAGACTTCCACTACACTATCCAGCACTAAAGAACGTGGAGCGCGCTGTCTGCGGACAGCTCTTGTTCATTCTGGAGTTATTGCCCTTTGATAGTTTCGGGTAGCAATTTCTTGTGCAACTAACTCCTCCTTTATTTTTCAACATAATTTCTTCAAACTTTCAGGAATGATAGATACTGATGTGTAGTTGTGCATATCAGTGAGATAACTCTCATATCATTTTTCATTCTGGGGTTATTGCCCTTTGATAGTTTCGGGTAGCAATTTCTTGTGCAACTAACTCCTCCTTTATTTTTCAACATAATTTCTTCAAACTTTCAGGAATGATAGATACTGATGTGTAGTTGTGCATATCAGTGAGATATCTCTCATATCATTTTTCATTCTGGAGTTATTGTCCTTTGATAGTTTCGGGTAGCAATTTCTTGTGCAATTAACTCCTCCTTTATTTTTCAACATAATTTTATAGAACAGCCTTCGGGCGTATATTGCCCCGTCTCGCGGTGCTCTTGTTTAACCTTGGTCATAATTCTTACAGATGTAGTGACCCATAAGTATTTGTACACAGCGGGTCACATTTTCTGAAGAATATCGACCCGGCCAGTATATTGTCAAAAATAGCGAACCCGATATTAACTCTATGATTCACGTTCATGATATGTTAAACAACTGAAAGACCTATGATAAAACAATATGTTTTATCATAGGTCTTTGAACAACTCTAGTATTTATTTATTTTTTAAAAAGGGGGTTCACGTTAATCAAAAAATACATTTTCCTTTGTCATAATTCTTGTAGATGTAGTGACCCCAGTCATTGCATTTTGACCGTGTTTATTATACTAGACTAATACGCACAATGTTAATTGAACCCAAGCATTGTGTACATAGGGGGTCACATTTTCTGAAGAATACTGACCCCGGTCAGTATTTTTGTTAAAAAAATAGCGACCCCCGGTCATAGTGCTTTGACACACATTCATGATATGTTAAACAACTCCCAGAAACTCAAATCTGTATCCAGTATAATTTAAGGAAAGGGTTTAACTTTACTCGAAAACTATTTAACCTTGGTTATAATTCTTACAGATGTAGTGACCCCCTTTCATAGATTATTTTTAGCCCCGTATATTATATAATGACCAATGCGCCCAATGCTAATTGAACTCAAGTATGTTGTAGAAAGGATGGGTGTCATTTTTTTCTGAACAATATCGAACCCCGGTCAGTATTTTTTAAACAATAGTGATCCCCGGTAATAATGATTTGGCCCACCTTCGTGATATTTTGAACAACACCAGCAACTTTAATTTGCCTCATGTATACTTTAAAGAAAGTGTTTCACGTATTTCGAAAAAAATATTTAACCTTGGTCATAATTGTTACAGATGTGTGACCCCTAGTAATATCATTTTGAGCCCCGTTTAATATATCATGACCAATGCGCGCAATGGACGCCAAGTAATACGACTTGTAATCATTGTTCGTACAGAATATCACACACATGCACGCAAGCAGGCACGCACACGCATGCACACACACACGCACATGCACGTACACAATCACTTATAAATAAACACCCTTCCGCACGCACCCACACATTCACACACCCCTACAAAACATCGGAATACAATTCCATTTATAGAGAATTTTGTCAATTATTGTCGAACAGATGCTGTTGATTTTCTTATATAAAGGTCAAACACGTGTGACATATACCATAGCAATATAGTGTGTACATTTGCAACAGGCCATTTTCCTCTGCAGATAATAAACATTAGATTAGTTGTTCATAATGTTTTTACTTTTATTTTAAACGAGCTTTGTAGAAAACCACACATCAAGGATTTGTTGCGTGTTTATTTTTGTCTAAAAGGACGAGTTTAATAGATCCAATAAATCACGAACACGAGTCTTATATTATATTTATAACATAACCTAGAGAAGATAGTTTTCCTTGTGTGTTCATCACCTATTTGTGGCTGCCTAGTAAGTCAAATGTATGACATCGAAAATATCAGCACCTGTTGAGTTTCAAAACAGTTTGCCAATCAGACTGAGATTAATCGTCAACTTTTATCCTTTTATATTCAATTGAACTTAATTTGCGTTTGTGTTCGTTTATTTTGTGAATTATTACGCAAAGGTACAAAATAAAATACACAAGTAGTAGTATTTGCCTTTATAAAAGAAGAGTTTACTTACTGTAAAGATTTAAAAACATAATTTGACAAGGAAGGTCGGTCGCTGTTAGAAGTATAGAACCATTTATTAGAGCGCACAGAAAAGGTTGTTATACTCAAAATGCATTGTAAATGTCCCCTTAAAATAAGTTATATTACCACTACTTCTACTAATACAACTACTACTTTCACCCCCTTTGTCACTTTTCTGCTAGTGTCAACATTTTTCAAAATATTGACAGATTCTAAATAATAAAGTGTTTCCGTTAAATTTCGTTTAACCCCCCTCCCCACGCTACCACACACCACACACACACATACCCACCCACCCGATGCTGCAGCAACAACAACAAAAACAAAACTGCAGCCGCAACAATATTAGGTATTCAACTATTTGCAATGGTTACTAATTTGTTAGTAATAGTTGGGGCGGGGTCAATATTTTATAGATATCGCGGAGGGGGTCACTATTTTTTAGAGGGGAGTCGATATTTTTCAGAAAGGGGGTCGCTGTTTCTGAAGAATCGTGACCGGGGGGTCAGTATTCTATGGGGGTCACTTTACTTCGTTACACCTGTAGGGCATTCGTAACTACTCGTATAAGTCGTCTAACTCCGTCAGGGTGTCTATTTCGTAGAAAATAGCCGAGGTGTTCCGAGTGCCTGCTTCAAATTTTCAGTGGAGGTCACAGGTACAATAGGTGACCGCCTTAGACGGATCACTATTGTTCTATCACTAGTTAACGCTGCCATTGGATGTCAATAAGTCAAAGACGAATTGGGTTTTAAATACGAAATATAACATGGCTATAAGTACATCAAGGACAACACAGTCAGTTCCACTACTTTTTAGCTCCCCAGAGCACAAAGTGCTCAGGGTGAGCTTTTGTGATCGTCTGATGTCTGTCGTCTGTCGGCTTTTGTCGTGCGTCGTCAACAATTTGAACTTTAAAAGTTTTCTCCTCTGAATCTACAGGGTTCTCAGCTTTCATCTTTGGCACATAGCATCACCTATAGGTCCTCTACAAAAGTTATATAAATTATGTCCCTGGGGTCAAAGTTGGCCCCGCCACGGTCCCAGGGGTGGCCAGTTTTCTCTAGCTGACTGTTGTTTTCTGTACAAGAAGCAGAATGCTGAGCTCACTTAGGTTAGGCATGGGGAAAACTTCAAAAATCTTCTTGTCAAAAACTACATGTCACAGAGCTTAGATATTTGGTGTATAGATTTACTTAGTATACCTTATTGACATTGGTTAATATCATAGTTCTGAGGTTAAAATTGGCCCTGCCCTGTTGGTTATACTTTAAAATAGTCTTTTACACTATAAAGGTTCCTCTGAGCTAGAAGGATTGCAGTCACTCCATCTGTGTTACGTAATCACTGGATAGGTCAAGTTCCTGGTCAAAACTCTATCAAGTTGTCTGCTTCAGAATTAGTGTTTGTTCACACTGTTTTTAACCCATTCCCTCATAGGCTATTTTCAGATCCTGCCTCTTGGAAAATTTCAGAATTGTGTAGATTTGAAACCATTGTGATAAATAGAACATTTACTCCTATGGAGCAAATGCTCTATTTATCACAATGGTTTCATAAAGTGACTATTATACCTCTTTGAATAAATCTACTGATAAGGAGCATTAATTAGAGAAAAGGAAAATTTCAGAATTGTGTAGATTTGAAACCATGGTGATAAATAGAGCATTTACGCCTATGGAGCAAATGCTCTATTTATCACAAAGGCTTTTTTCAGATCCTACCTCTTTGAATAAATCTACTGATAAGGAGCATTAATTATAGAAAAGGAACATTTACACCTATGGAGCAAATGCTCTATTTATCACAAAGGCTTTTTTCAGATTCTACCTCTTTGAATAAATCTACTGATAAGGAGCATTAATTATAGAAAAGGAAAATTTCAGAATTGTATAGATTTGAAACCATTGTGATAAATAGAACATTTACTCCTATGGAGCTTTTGCTCTATTTATCACAATGGTTAGCAAATGCTCTATTTATCACAAAGGCTTTTTTCAGATCCTACCTCTTTCAATAAATCTACTGATAAGGAGCATTAATTAGGGGAAATGAAAATTTCAGAATTGTTTAGATTTCAAACCATTGAATTAACTCATATACAAACCACATATAAAGTTACATACCGGTATGTGTCAGATCAGAATCCAAACTGTGTGCTAATTTCGGTCAAGTCATGCTAAGCAGTGATAGGGTTGTCATCTGTTAGAATTGTTGTCTGCTTATTCAAAGAGGTAAATCTGGGTCTACTCTGTTTGCAAATGCGTGAAAACATGTTTATATGAGGAAAAGGGTTAATTAGAGAAAAGGAAAATTACAGAATTGTGTAGATTTGAAACCATTGTGATAAATAGTGCATTTACTCCTATGGAGCAAATGCTCTATTTATCACAAAGGCTTTTTTCAGATCCTACCTCTTTGAATCAATCTACTGATAAGGATAATTAATTAGAGACAAGGAAAATTTCAGAATGGTGTAGATTTGAAACCATTGTGATTTACTCCTATGGAGCAAATGCTCTATTTATCACAAAGGCTTTTTTCAGATCCTACCTCTTTGAATCAATCTACTGATAAGGATAATTAATTAGAGACAAGGAAAATTTCAGAATGGTGTAGATTTGAAACCATTGTGATTAATTGAGCATTTACTCCTATGGAGCAAATGCTCTATTTATCACAATGGTTTCATAAAGTGACTGTTACAGAGGCGTAGAATAAAGGCTTTTTTTAGATCCTACATTTTTGAATAAATCTTCTGATAAGGAGCATTAATTAGAGAAAAGGAAAATTTCAGAATTGTGTAGATTTGAAATCATTGTAATAAATAGAGCATTTGCTCCATAGGAGTAAATTTACTCATATACAAACTACATATAAAGTTACATACCGGTATGCGTCAGATCAGAATCCAAAATGTGTGCTAATTTCAGTCAAGTCATGCTAAGCAGTGATAGGGTTGTCATCTGTTAGAAATTCTGTCTCTTATTCAAAGAGGTAAATCTGGGTCTACTTTGTTTGCAAATGCGTGAAAACACGTTTATATGAGGGAAAGGGTTAATTAGAGAAAAGGAAAATTTCAGAATTGTGTAGATTTGAAACCATTGTGATAAATAGAACATTTACTCCTATGGAGCAAATGCTCTGTTTATCACAATGGTTTAATAAAGTGACTAATACAGAGGCGTAGAAATGCGTTTTTATGGAGGAAACATAGCAAACAATTTCTTTAAATGACATCTTCTCTTAACCCTTTCCCTGTTCTATGTTTATTCCAAATTTCAATACCTACCGAGTATTCATTTACACAATAGTTATAAAGAAATATGGAAGGTGGAACATTGTAGACATTTTAGAAAGCAAAGAAACAGATATATCAAATTCTATTAGCCGGCAGAGCACAACCTGGTCAGACAGCTCCTATAGAATCCATCTGATACGGGTCTGTTCTGTTTGCAAATGCATCAAATCACATTTATATGAAGGAAAGGGTTTTAAAGGTCCAAAAGTTTATTAAAGATCGACTGCTTCCTGGCCTTTTTCAACAGAATTAAGACCAACAGGTATGGCACAGAGTTTGGATCCACAAAGGGTCAAATAACACCCCACAAAACAGGTGTCCAGTTTTGTTTAGAAACATACATGTAGTTAAAACTTTAAAAATATTTCCCTCTGGTGAGCGATTTCAGGGCCATCATGGCCCTCTTGTTTCTTATTGCTGTTATGAATACGGTATAGTCCGTGTTTTCACCCGATAACGACGGTAAACATGCGTAGGCCCTATTCGACTGGTACATTTAGTTGTCAACGGAACTTCCGTTGTTAACAATTCCTATTTGACTGGGCCAGCGTCAAGTTCCGTTAACAACAAAAGTCAACCCTTCATGAAGTGTGTTAGGTTGATCACGTGACTAAAAAGAGTCCACTAAAACGCTGACTGACCATATAAGATATATAGGAAACTGCTGACCACAAGACGATGTCGGACAATGTTGACGACTTAGATAAAGAACAGGCCAAAAATGCGCTGGTATGGGATAGATCTGGATCCGATAATTAAAATTTGATATCGCCCGAAATAATAACAAACTATAAATATCATGTTTAAAATAGTTTTAAATTACAAAATTATATTTAGCGGTTTATAATAATTTATTGTTTTGATTTAATTAGAATAGAAAAAAGTGTTATTGTAGGAGCACATGATCTAGATCCAAACATAACAATTTATATAATTTTATTAGATTTTACAGAGACATATACATACATGTATACTTATGTCTATTCCAGATTTTATTTCCAGGACATAAGTTCCTAAATAGTGATAATTAAACATTTGCAAACAGTTTTTAGCTAGATTAGTTTCTGAATTTTGATTAGGATCAAAACTGCGTTGTGTATTTGACCTAAACTGTTTGACAGCCATTTAGTAGTGGTGGAATAAATGTAGAAATTGCAGGTTTATAAAGAGACCGTATTTTCTTAATCGAGTTTCCTGTATACTTTGGTATATTTGGTGTGGTAAGGCTACCTAGTAAACGGTATGGATCCTGATGAGACGTCAGTTTATTCAGTGTCTCCTCTGAATATAAACTGTTTGATGCTTAGATTGTGAATATGATTTAAAAAGAAAATGCAATATGTTAACTCTTTCTCTATTTTTATTTCAAATGTCAATACATGTACTATGGAATATTCATGGACCAAATAATTATAATGAAATGTACAAGGTTGAACATTGTAGCCATTTTAGAAACTAACGACACAGCTCTATCGAATCTTATAAGCAAACAGAGCAGACCCTGATCAGACGGCGCCTATAGAAGCCGTGCTCATGATCTGATTCTGCTGTTTGAAAATGCGTGAAAACAAGTTTCTATGAGGGAAAGGGTTAATGATAGAATTTAAGTTATGGAGGCTTAAAGAGCTTACGTCATATTGATCATCAGCTTAAAGGTTACTCATGTCACAGAATTGATCACATTCCTCGCCTTATTAAAATTACAGTGTACAGTAATGCCTGTATAAGGGACTCTCAACGCTCGAAAACAACAGGTGATTGTTTTATGCAGGGCAAAAGTAATACTCAGAGCTGCATTATGTAGGAACCGCCTGTATTACTTTTGACCTGCATTAATCTACCACCTGATTTAAAGGTTAAAAATTAGATCTCTTTTTAATTGTCACTTAAGACATGTATTACTGTACCTTTATAGTATTTAAGGCAAACTTACAAAATACACAACAGAAATAATACTCACATTTTATTATGACAAGAATCAACAATATTAAACCATAAACGAAAATTGTCAGTAATGTAAATATAGCAACTAATCATGGATTTGAACCCTTTCCCTCAAATTATAAAGACTTTCACGCCTTTGCAAACAGAGTAGATCAGATTCTGTATGATCAGGGTTTGTTCTGTTTAGTTATGGAATTATAGTAGATCTGATTTAGCCATTTCTACCAATACTAAAAGATCCTTAACCCTTCTCTTGCTGAATTTTAAAATACATTTCTCCGTCTTTACCCATCACTGCTGTGGAGTGCACTGGTTGCACAATCAACTTGTAAATAGTGCAGACCCTGATGAGAAAGCTCCGGCAGGAGCTGTCTCATCTGGGTCTTCATTATTTACAGGTAGGTACATTGACGTGAATAGCAAGCGAAGGGTTAATACAGATGTTATTACAGAAATGTATAAATATGCATTATGCTATTATCTCTAATTTAAATATTCATCAGGGAGAGGGTTAATCCTTAACTCCATAAATACCCATGAGCTAAGCCTTTGCAAATAGAGTAGATCCAGATCCGACTGCTCCTGTAGGAGCCATTTGATCCAGGTCTGCTCTGTTTGTTTATGATACAATGTAGATCCAATAGTCATTATAGTATTTAATATACTTAATTTTAATGCTGTCATCATTTTTTATGTGAATATTCATCGAGTAATGGGTTAAATAAACAATGGCATTTACAATACATTATGGATAAAGGCATGGCAGCAAGTGTTTTTCTTATCGCTGGATTAACCTGTGAATCACAATGAGCAGTGGTATGTTTTAAAGAAATAAGCAAACATGTCTTTAACATGGTAATTTGGCGTAATAAATGGGTATCAAGGACATCTAAATTAGACCCCTATAAGCGATCTTTTTTCAGGAGCATCAACAGTGTTTATGGAACCATATGGTACATTAATCACATACATGTACGCAATAATTATGTATCGAAATACTTTTCTGCCCTTTCCCTTACGAATACTTATTGTTTTATCAGTTGTGGGGACTTGTCATTATTTCATTTTTTAAACATATGATATGATTAAATGTTGTCTTAACCCATTCTCTATTACTGACGTCTTTTTGATTCTCTGTAAAAAATATTTATTGAAACCATTGTGATAAATAGAGCAATGCTCTATTTGTCATAATGGTTTAAAAACTGCACAATTCTAAAAATTTTCTTTTCTATAAGTAATGTTCAATTTCTGTAGATTAATTCCAAGAGGTTGAGTCTAAAGGTAGTCAAGGAGGAAATGGGTTAATGTTATTGGAATCATGAATTAAATCAAAACATAATTTTATCTGAAAGAGAATGAAGTTGCATGTGCAATTGCCTGCATGCCACAATCTACAGAATTATACTGTTTCTACATAGGTGGTACAATAACATCAATGCAGTCTTTTTTGTCCATAAATTAGAGACAGTTGCATTTTAAAGCCGTCTGGAATGATACGACGTGACGACATCGATGAACCATTCAGCTGTAGATCCGACAAATCTCAGGTGCCTTGACATGTTGCTGGAGTGATGATGATAATGCAAAGTCCACTGCTGCCTCAATTGTGCTGGCCACCTTTTAAGTCCCTTCTAAATTGAGATGTAACCCATCTCATCCCAGAAACCGATGGACAGTACCTGTGAACACATAATATTTATATACATGTATAATAATGTATTACTAGGCCGTAATATAGAAGGCATATATATAACCCATGGTAGCTAAATGCAGGTCAAAATTAATGCAGAAATAATGGCATCATGAATATTAATCAGAATATATTCTATGCTCGGACATGAATATAGGAATGTTTTACCAAGGCAGAAATTGCACAATATTATCTATAATATATCACATGCAAACCGAGTAGACCCTGATCAGACGTTTCCTACATGACAATTAAAGGGGTTTCACTAAAATGCTTACCATTGATCTGATCATATAAGATATACATTGTGAAGTTTTGAAACCACTGTGATAAATATAGCATTTGCTCCCATGGTTTCTCGTATGGTTTCAGAAATATAATGAAATTTTCTTGAAGGATTGTTACCTTGGAGATAAGGTGTACAGTCGCAAGAATAGTTGTTTGATGTCGTCAGAGACCTATGTGTTATCATAGGTCTTTGATTTCGTCTGCTATTTCAACTGCTGTTTTCCTGCCTATGTCGTTGGCCCCAACAACCAGAGCAATAGCCTAACGTAAAAATAAAGACATGCATATTAGTAAAACTAGAAAATGGTGTCTGTAAGACACAGCGATGCCCCAATGTTGGTGATTGCCTAGCTGCACATAAAATTCCTTAGCTGCACATAAAATTCCTAAGTCATTTGACCTTGACATTGGGCTTGCGGGCAGCATGGACCGGGTGCGTAATGAAAGTATGGGTGATGTTTAGTGTGTATATGCAATATTCCATGCCAATAGCTATAGCGGTTAATGAGATATAAAACAATGAAAAAACTGTGACAATCAATTGCACATAAAATTACTAAGTCATTTGACCTTGACATTGGGATTTCGGGCAGCATGGGTTCTATTTGTAAAGAAAGTATAGATGGTATTTAATGTGTACAAGCAATTCCATGCGTATAGCTACAGTGGTTAGGGAGATATAAGATGATGAAAAACTGTGACAATCAACTGCACGTAAGAATCTTTGCTCTGTCAAAGTGTGAATGTTTATAATTAAACAAGTAATTAATGATCGCATTGCATGAAAGCAATGCCATTGTCCCCAACTAGGTGAACTCAAACTGTTATAAATCGATGAAAAATCAACACAGCGTAACAAAATTCAGACTTGATCTGTAATTTATTTATAATAAAGATGCATCACTTCAATAATGTTAGGGTTTATTAATTGTGTGATTATTCTTGCATATGAATATTCAAGAAGTAATGGGTTAAAATATTTGGATAAATCAGGAGAAAATCTGATATAGATAGATAGATAGATAGATCTAGATATAGATCTAGAGATAGATCTAGAGATAGATAGATAGATAGATAGATAGATAGATAGATAGATAGATAGATAGATAGATAGATAGAATGGTCGTGTTAGAAAAAACCTTAATAAAGCACCCTACCCACCCCATAAAATTAATGATACACGTTCCATTACATACCTGTGAGACAAACTGTAGACAATGTATTCGTTGATATAGCTGTTGTCACCTCTGTCACTGCTGTCAGAGCTTTCAAACAGCGTCAACATCATTGGAAATATCATTTTCGTTGTAAGTAACGTCTGTGTGAAGAGCTAAGTTTGTTTACAACGGAATGCGCATGCTCTACCGGAAGTATGTAAAGATGTTGTCAACATTTTGTATTCGACTGGCCCTATTCGACTGGTACATTTAGTTGTCAACGGAACTTCCGTTGTTAACAATTCCTATTTGACTGGGCCAGCGTCAAGTTCCGTTAACAACAAAAGTCAACCCTTCATGAAGTGTGTTAGGTTGATCACGTGACTAAAAAGAGTCCACTAAAACGCTGACTGACCATATAAGATATATAGGAAACTGCTGACCACAAGACGATGTCGGACAATGTTGACGACTTAGATAAAGAACAGGCCAAAAATGCGCTGGTATGGGATAGATCTGGATCCGATAATTAAAATTTGATATCGCCCGAAATAATAACAAACTATAAATATCATGTTTAAAATAGTTTTAAATTACAAAATTATATTTAGCGGTTTATAATAATTTATTTTTTTTGATTTAATTAGAATAGAAAAAAGTGTTATTGTAGGAGCACATGATCTAGATCCAAACATAACAATTTATATAATTTTATTAGATTTTACAGAGACATATACATACATGTATACTTATGTCTATTCCAGATTTTATTTCCAGGACATAAGTTCCTAAATAGTGATAATTAAACATTTGCAAACAGTTTTTAGCTAGATTAGTTTCTGAATTTTGATTAGGATCAAAACTGCGTTGTGTATTTGACCTAAACTGTTTGACAGCCATTTAGTAGTGGTGGAATAATTGTAGAAATTGCAGGTTTATAAAGAGACCGTATTTTCTTAATCGAGTTTCCTGTATACTTTGGTATATTTGGTGTGGTAAGGCTACCTAGTAAACGGTATGGATCCTGATGAGACGTCAGTTTATTCAGTGTCTCCTCTGAATATAAACTGTTTGATGCTTAGATTGTGAATATGATTTAAAAAGAAAATGCAATATGTTAACTCTTTCTCTATTTTTATTTCAAATGTCAATACATGTACTATGGAATATTCATGGACCAAATAATTATAATGAAATGTACAAGGTTGAACATTGTAGCCATTTTAGAAACTAACGACACAGCTCTATCGAATCTTATAAGCAAACAGAGCAGACCCTGATCAGACGGCGCCTATAGAAGCCGTGCTCATGATCTGATTCTGCTGTTTGAAAATGCGTGAAAACAAGTTTCTATGAGGGAAAGGGTTAATGATAGAATTTAAGTTATGGAGGCTTAAAGAGCTTACGTCATATTGATCATCAGCTTAAAGGTTACTCATGTCACAGAATTGATCACATTCCTCGCCTTATTAAAATTACAGTGTACAGTAATGCCTGTATAAGGGACTCTCAACGCTCGAAAACAACAGGTGATTGTTTTATGCAGGGCAAAAGTAATACTCAGAGCTGCATTATGTAGGAACCGCCTGTATTACTTTTGACCTGCATTAATCTACCACCTGATTTAAAGGTTAAAAATTAGATCTCTTTTTAATTGTCACTTAAGACATGTATTACTGTACCTTTATAGTATTTAAGGCAAACTTACAAAATACACAACAGAAATAATACTCACATTTTATTATGACAAGAATCAACAATATTAAACCATAAACGAAAATTGTCAGTAATGTAAATATAGCAACTAATCATGGATTTGAACCCTTTCCCTCAAATTATAAAGACTTTCACGCCTTTGCAAACAGAGTAGATCAGATTCTGTATGATCAGGGTTTGTTCTGTTTAGTTATGGAATTATAGTAGATCTGATTTAGCCATTTCTACCAATACTAAAAGATCCTTAACCCTTCTCTTGCTGAATTTTAAAATACATTTCTCCGTCTTTACCCATCACTGCTGTGGAGTGCACTGGTTGCACAATCAACTTGTAAATAGTGCAGACCCTGATGAGAAAGCTCCGGCAGGAGCTGTCTCATCTGGGTCTTCATTATTTACAGGTAGGTACATTGACGTGAATAGCAAGCGAAGGGTTAATACAGATGTTATTACAGAAATGTATAAATATGCATTATGCTATTATCTCTAATTTAAATATTCATCAGGGAGAGGGTTAATCCTTAACTCCATAAATACCCATGAGCTAAGCCTTTGCAAATAGAGTAGATCCAGATCCGACTGCTCCTGTAGGAGCCATTTGATCCAGGTCTGCTCTGTTTGTTTATGATACAATGTAGATCCAATAGTCATTATAGTATTTAATATACTTAATTTTAATGCTGTCATCATTTTTTATGTGAATATTCATCGAGTAATGGGTTAAATAAACAATGGCATTTACAATACATTATGGATAAAGGCATGGCAGCAAGTGTTTTTCTTATCGCTGGATTAACCTGTGAATCACAATGAGCAGTGGTATGTTTTAAAGAAATAAGCAAACATGTCTTTAACATGGTAATTTGGCGTAATAAATGGGTATCAAGGACATCTAAATTAGACCCCTATAAGCGATCTTTTTTCAGGAGCATCAACAGTGTTTATGGAACCATATGGTACATTAATCACATACATGTACGCAATAATTATGTATCGAAATACTTTTCTGCCCTTTCCCTTACGAATACTTATTGTTTTATCAGTTGTGGGGACTTGTCATTATTTCATTTTTTAAACATATGATATGATTAAATGTTGTCTTAACCCATTCTCTATTACTGACGTCTTTTTGATTCTCTGTAAAAAATATTTATTGAAACCATTGTGATAAATAGAGCAATGCTCTATTTGTCATAATGGTTTAAAAACTGCACAATTCTAAAAATTTTCTTTTCTATAAGTAATGTTCAATTTCTGTAGATTAATTCCAAGAGGTTGAGTCTAAAGGTAGTCAAGGAGGAAATGGGTTAATGTTATTGGAATCATGAATTAAATCAAAACATAATTTTATCTGAAAGAGAATGAAGTTGCATGTGCAATTGCCTGCATGCCACAATCTACAGAATTATACTGTTTCTACATAGGTGGTACAATAACATCAATGCAGTCTTTTTTGTCCATAAATTAGAGACAGTTGCATTTTAAAGCCGTCTGGAATGATACGACGTGACGACATCGATGAACCATTCAGCTGTAGATCCGACAAATCTCAGGTGCCTTGACATGTTGCTGGAGTGATGATGATAATGCAAAGTCCACTGCTGCCTCAATTGTGCTGGCCACCTTTTAAGTCCCTTCTAAATTGAGATGTAACCCATCTCATCCCAGAAACCGATGGACAGTACCTGTGAACACATAATATTTATATACATGTATAATAATGTATTACTAGGCCGTAATATAGAAGGCATATATATAACCCATGGTAGCTAAATGCAGGTCAAAATTAATGCAGAAATAATGGCATCATGAATATTAATCAGAATATATTCTATGCTCGGACATGAATATAGGAATGTTTTACCAAGGCAGAAATTGCACAATATTATCTATAATATATCACATGCAAACCGAGTAGACCCTGATCAGACGTTTCCTACATGACAATTAAAGGGGTTTCACTAAAATGCTTACCATTGATCTGATCATATAAGATATACATTGTGAAGTTTTGAAACCACTGTGATAAATATAGCATTTGCTCCCATGGTTTCTCCTATGGTTTCAGAAATATAATGAAATTTTCTTGAAGGATTGTTACCTTGGAGATAAGGTGTACAGTCGCAAGAATAGTTGTTTGATGTCGTCAGAGACCTATGTGTTATCATAGGTCTTTGATTTCGTCTGCTATTTCAACTGCTGTTTTCCTGCCTATGTCGTTGGCCCCAACAACCAGAGCAATAGCCTAACGTAAAAATAAAGACATGCATATTAGTAAAACTAGAAAATGGTGTCTGTAAGACACAGCGATGCCCCAATGTTGGTGATTGCCTAGCTGCACATAAAATTCCTTAGCTGCACATAAAATTCCTAAGTCATTTGACCTTGACATTGGGCTTGCGGGCAGCATGGACCGGGTGCGTAATGAAAGTATGGGTGATGTTTAGTGTGTATATGCAATATTCCATGCCAATAGCTATAGCGGTTAATGAGATATAAAACAATGAAAAAACTGTGACAATCAATTGCACATAAAATTACTAAGTCATTTGACCTTGACATTGGGATTTCGGGCAGCATGGGTTCTATTTGTAAAGAAAGTATAGATGGTATTTAATGTGTACAAGCAATTCCATGCGTATAGCTACAGTGGTTAGGGAGATATAAGATGATGAAAAACTGTGACAATCAACTGCACGTAAGAATCTTTGCTCTGTCAAAGTGTGAATGTTTATAATTAAACAAGTAATTAATGATCGCATTGCATGAAAGCAATGCCATTGTCCCCAACTAGGTGAACTCAAACTGTTATAAATCGATGAAAAATCAACACAGCGTAACAAAATTCAGACTTGATCTGTAATTTATTTATAATAAAGATGCATCACTTCAATAATGTTAGGGTTTATTAATTGTGTGATTATTCTTGCATATGAATATTCAAGAAGTAATGGGTTAAAATATTTGGATAAATCAGGAGAAAATCTGATATAGATAGATAGATAGATAGATCTATATATAGATCTAGAGATAGATCTAGAGATAGATAGATAGATAGATAGATAGATAGATAGATAGATAGAATGGTCGTGTTAGAAAAAATCTTAATAAAGCACCCTACCCACCCCATAAAATTAATGATACACGTTCCATTACATACCTGTGAGACAAACTGTAGACAATGTATTCGTTGATATAGCTGTTGTCACCTCTGTCACTGCTGTCAGAGCTTTCAAACAGCGTCAACATCATTGGAAATATCATTTTCGTTGTAAGTAACGTCTGTGTGAAGAGCTAAGTTTGTTTACAACGGAATGCGCATGCTCTACCGGAAGTATGTAAAGATGTTGTCAACATTTTGTATTCGACTGGCCCTATTCGACTGGTACATTTAGTTGTCAACGGAACTTCCGTTGTTAACAATTCCTATTTGACTGGGCCACCGATAAGTTCCGTTAACAACAAAAGTCAACCCTTCACGAAGTGTGTTAGGTTGATCACGTGACTAAAAAGAGTCCACTAAAACGCTGACTGACCATATAAGATATATAGGAAACTGCTGACCACAAAACGATGTCGGACAATGTTGACGACTTAGATAAAGAACAGGCCAAAAATGCGCTGGTATGGGATAGATCTGGATCCGATAATTAAAATTCGATATCGCCCTAAATAATAACAAACTATAAATATCATGTTTAAAATAGTTTTAAATTACAAAATTATATTTAGCGGTTTATAATAATTTATTGTTTTGATTTAATTAGAATAGAAAAAAGTGTTATTGTAGGAGCACATGATCTAGATCCAAACCATAACCATTTATATAATTTTATTAGATTTTACAGAGACATATACATACATGTATGCTTATGTCTATTCCAGATTTTATTTCCAGGGCATAAGTTCCTAAATAGTGATAATTAAACATTTGCAAACAGTTTTTAGCTAGATTAGTTTCTGAATTTTGATTAGGATCCAAACTGCGTTGTGTATTTGACCTAAACTGTTTGACAGCCATTTAGTAGTGATGGAATAATTGTAGAAATTGCAGGTTTATAAAGAGACCGTATTTTCTTAATCAAGTTTCCTGTATACTTTGGTATATTTGGTGCGGTAAGGCTACCCTAGTAAACGGTATGGATCCTGATGAGACGTCAGTTTATTCAGTGTCTCCTCTGAATATAAACTCTTTGATGCTTAGATTGTGAATATGATTTAAAAAGAAAAATGCAATATGTTAACTCTTTCTCTATTTTTATTTCAAATGTCAATACATGTACTATGGAATATTCATGGACCAAAAAATTATAATGAAATGTACAAGGTTGAACATTGCAGCCATTTTAGAAACTAACGACACAGCTCTATCAAATTTCATAAGCAAACAGAGCAGACCCTGATCAGACGGCTCCTATAGAAGCCGTGTTCATGATCTGATTCTGCTGTTTGAAAATGCGTGAAAACAAGTTTCTATGAGGGAAAGGGTTAATATGATAGAATTTAAGTTATGGAGGCTTAAAGAGCTTACGTCATATTGATCATCAGCTTAAAGGTTACTCATGTCACAGAATTAATCACATTCCTCGCCTTATTAAAATTACAGTGTACAATAATGCCTGTATAAGGGACCCTCAACGCTAGAAAACAACAGGTGATTATTTTATGCAGGGCAAAAGTAATACTCAGAGCTGCATTATGTAGGAACTGCCTGTATTACTTTTGACCTGCATTAATCTACCATCTGATTTAAAGGTTCAAAATTAGATCTCTTTTTAATTGTCACTTAAGACATGTATTACTGTACCTTTATAGTATTTAAGGCAAACTTACAAAATACACAACAGAAATAATACTCACATTTTATTATGACAAGAATCAACAATATTAAACCATAAACGAAAATTGTCAGTAATGTAAACATAGCAACTAATCACGGATTTGAACCCTTTCCCTCAAATTATAAAGACTTTAACGCCTTTGCAAACAGAGTAGATCAGATTCTGTATGATCAGGGTTTGTTCTGTTTAGTTATGGAATTATAGTAGATCTGATTCAGCCATTTCTACCAATACTAAAAGATCCTTAACCCTTCTCTTGCTGAATTTTAAAATACATTTCTCCGGCTTTACCCATGCCCTGTTATATAATTACATATATCTTCACTGTGTACAAGTATTTCGCTGTGAAATCACTGCTGTGGAGTGCACTGGTTGCACAATCAACTTGTAAATAGTGCAGACCCTCATGAGATAGCTCCTGCAGGAGCTGTCTCATCTGGGTCTTCATTATTTACAGGTAGGTATATTGACGTGAATAGGTATATTGACGTGAATAGCAAGCGAATGGTTAATACAGATGTTATTACAGTAATGTATAAATATGCATTATGCTATTATCTCTAATTTAAATATTCATCAGGGAGAGGGTTAATCCTTAACTCCATAAATACGCATGAGCTAAGCCTTTGCAAATAAGAGTAGATACAGATCCCACTGCTCCTGTAGGAGCCATTTGATCCAGGTCTGCTCTGTTTGTTTATGATACAATGTAGATCCAATAGTCATTATAGTATTTAATATACTAAATTTTAATGCTGTCATCATTTTTTTACGTGAATATTCATCGAGTAATGGGTTTAATAAACAATGGCATTTACAATACATTATGGATAAACGCGTGGCAGCATGTGTTTTTCTTATCGCTGGATTAACCTGTGAATCACAATGAGCAGTGGTATGTTTTAAAGAAATAAGCAGACATGTCTTTAACATGGTAATTTGGGGTAATAAATGGGTATCAAGGACATCTAAATTAGACCCCTAAAAGCGATTGTTTTCAGGCGCATCAACAGTGTTTATGGAACCATATGGTACATTTATCACAAACGCAATAATCATGTATCGAAATACTTTTCTGTCCTTTCCCTTACGAATACTTATTGTTTTATCAGTTGTGGGGACTTGTCATTATTTCATTTTTAAAACATATGATTAAATGTTGTCTTAACCCATTCTCTCTTACTGACCTCTTTTTGCTTCTCTGTAAAAAATATTTATTGAAACCATTGTGATAAATAGAGCAACGCTCTATTTGTCATAATGGTTTAAAAACTGCACAATTCTAAAATTTTCCTTTTCTATTGGTAATGTTCAATTTCTGTAGATTAATTCCAAGAGGTTGAGTCTAAAGGTAGTCAAGGAGTGAATGAGTTAATGTTATTGGAATCATGAATTAAATCAAAACATAATTTTATCTGAAAGAGAATGAAGTTGCATGTGCAATTGCCTGCATGCCACAATCTACAGAATTATACTGTTTCTACATAGGTGGTACAATAACATTAATGCAGTCTTTTTTGTCCATAAATTAGAGACAGTTGCATTTTAAAGCCGTCTGGAATGATACGACGTGACGACATCGATGAACCATTCAGCTGCAGATCCGACAAATCTTAGGTGCCTTGACATGTTGCTGGAGTGGCCATGCGTACACACGATGATAATGCAAAGTCCACTGCTGCCTCAATTGTGCTGGCCATCTTTTAAGTCCCTTCTAAATTGAGATGTAACCCATCTCATCCCAGAAACCGATGGACAGTACCTGTGAACACATAATATTTATATACATGTATAATAATGTATTACTAGGGCAGGCCGTAATATAGAAGGCATTTATAACATAACACGTGGCTTCAGCGTGACGTAACACTATCATTTATTTTTTGATAATCATGGGCATATAATCACTAGTGAATAACATTCGAACGACCGAATGACATTCGAACGATTCATACGCGCTGTCAAAACAAACAAACTGGCGGACGGTTGTCGACCTACCTGTCCACGATTGAGTCACGATAGATGGCAAAGGATTGTTGGCACTTGCGCCTTAATTTCGATAAAATTATACAAATTGTAATCGCTGTCAGGAATCATATACAAAATGTATGCCAAAAAAGACCTACCAGCTACTCTGACCCATACAATCAATTCTACATTTAAATTAAAATGCCTCCTCAACTTTGCATTTTCTTCACCGCATGTCCTTTTGTTTATGCAGATTTCTACTCATACAGATATCTCATCAATCAACAACAATAGTCATCTGAATCCAGCACAGCACAAACATATTTCAAATATGCTATACTCACTAACTCAGCTGATCGCGAAAATCTTCCTCCTGTTCCAACACATTTTATGCAGCAGTTCGTACTGAATCTTTTGTCCACTTCAAACATTTTCACTGAACTTGAATCGAGATTTTTTTTCTCGGTGAAAATGTCCATGTCCATGTGTATACATACAACACTAATGAAGGGCTTAATATACCAAAACGAAGGCGAATTTCGAATCTCATAGACAGTGAGTGTCGGACATGTTGGGACTGTATGTAGGTCTTCATGTAAATGGCGCGCTTTACATAGACACATGTTGTGTACAATGACGTCATAATGTGACGTGTTTGTAACTATGTATGTCAAAACTGTAACTCAAAAATTATTTTGACGTGTTTCTGTATGTTTTTGTATCATAAACTATCACAGTTAAATTGAATACCAGAGAGGTCTGAATTAGATCCTGGTTGATATGACAGTAAGTAAAAAATAAAGTTGGAAAATTTGGACCTACTTTGTCCCAGTTACCTAGCGAACCTAATAACACCTTTCATTCATCATTTCTATATGTAAGGAGAATTTATAACAATCCACGTTACTGCTGAAATATTGACTGCAAATAACATTTGTGTGTGTTATGTTATAAATAGGATCTTGCATTCGTGTTCATGATTATTGGATTTATTAAATTCGTCTTTTTAAAACGATAAAAAACTCGCTAAAGCTCGTTTTTTATCGTTTTAAAAAGACTCATTTAATAAATCCAATAATCAAGAACACTCATGTAAGATCCTCTATATATATAACCCATGGTAGCTAAATGCAGGTCAAAATTAATGCAGAAATAATGGCATCATGAATATTAATCAGAATATATTCTATGCTCGGACATGAATATAGGAATGTTTTACCAAGGCAGAAATTGCACAATATTATCTATAATATATCACATGCAAACCGAGTAGACCCTGATCAGACGGTTCCTACATGACAATTAAAGGGGTTTCACTAGAATGCTTACCATTGATCTGATCATATAAGATATATATTGTGAAGTTTTGAAACCACTGTGATAAATATATCATTTGCTCCCATGGTTTCTCCTATGGTTTCAGAAATATAATGAAATTTTCTTGAAGGATTGTTACCTTGGAGATAAGGTGTACAGTCGCAAGAATAGTTGTTTGATGTCGTCAAAGACCTATGTGTTATCATAGGTCTTTGATGTCGTCTGCTATTTCAACTGCTGTTTTCCTGCCTATGTCGTTGGCCCCAACATCCAGAGCAATAGCCTAACGTAAAAATAAAGACATGCATATTAGTAAAACTAGAAAATGGTGTCTGTAAGACACAGCGATGCCCCAAATGTTGGCGATTGCCTAGCTGCACATAAAATTCCTTAGCTGCACATAAAATTCCTACGTCATTTGACCTTGACATTGGGCTTACGGGCAGCATCGACCGGGTACGTAATGAAAGTATGGGCGATGTTTAGTGTGTATATATGCAATAGTCCATGCCAATAGCTATAACGGTTAATGAGATATAAAACAATGAAAGAACTGTGACAATCAATTGCACGTAAAATTACTAAGTCATTTGACCTTGACATTGGGATTTCGGGCAGCATGGGTTCTGTTTGTAAAGAAAGTATAGATGGTATTTAATGTGTACAAGCAATTCCATGCGAATAGCTACAGTGGCTAGGGAGATATAAGATGATGAAAAAACTGTGACAATCAACTGCACGTAAGAATATTTGCTCTGTCAAAGTGTGAATGTTTATAATTAAACATGTAATTAATGATCGCATTGATAGCAATGCCATTGTCCCCAACTGGGTGAACTCAAACTGTTATAAATCGATGAAAAATCAACACAGCGTAACAAAATTCAGACTTGATCTGTAATTTATTTATAATAAAGATGCATCACTTCAATATTGTTAGGGTTTATTAATTGTGTGATTACTCTTGCATATGAATATTCAAGAAGTAATGGGTTAAACTATTTGGATAAATCAGGAGAAAATCTTATATAGATAGGTAGATAGATCTAGAGATAGATAGATCTAGAGATAGATAGATAGATAGATAGATAGATAGATAGATAGATAGAATGGTCGTGTTAGAAAAAAACCTTAATAAAGCACCCTACCCACCCCATAAAATTAATGATACACGTTCCATTAGTACCATTACATACCTGTGAGACAAACTGTAGACAATGTATTCGTTGATATCGCTGTTGTCACCTCTGTCACTGCTGTCAGAGCTTTCAAACAGCGTCAACATCATTGGAAATACCATTTTCGTTGTAAGCAATGTCAGTTTGTTTACAACGGAATGCGCATGCTCTACCGGAAGTATGTAAAGATGTTGTCAACATTTTGTATTCGACTCGCTCCAAATTGTTGACGACAAAAATCTCTTGCGCATATGCCCCGCCCACTTTCCGTCAACAACGAAATGTACCAGTCGAATAGGCCCATTTTGTACATAAATACTTAAACTGCTCTGATCTAATATTTCGACCACTAAGGGCCTTTGTCAAAGATTATCATGTCAAAATACACGTCACATTTTTGTTACATGCATTCAGCCATAAAGGCCCTTAGTGGTCGAAATATTAGATCAGAGCAGTTTAAGTATTTATGTATTATATTAATTCCCTATTTTGGAATATTTACTTCATTGAACATTTTGTATTCGACTCGCTCCAAATTGTTGACGACAAAAATCTCTTGCGCATATGCCCCGCCCACTTTCCGTCAACAACGAAATGTGCCAGTCGAATACGTCCACTCGCTCCAAATTGTTGACGACAAAAATCTCTTGCGCATATGCCCCGCCCACTTTCCGTCAACAACGAAATGTACCAGTCGAATAGGCCCATTTTGTACATAAATACTTAAACTGCTCTGATCTAATATTTCGACCACTAAGGGCCTTTGTCAAAGATTATCATGTCAAAATACACGTCACATTTTTGTTACATGCATTCAGCCATAAAGGCCCTTAGTGGTCGAAATATTAGATCAGAGCAGTTTAAGTATTTATGTATTATATTAATTCCCTATTTTGGAATATTTACTTCATTGAACATTTTGTATTCGACTCGCTCCAAATTGTTGACGACAAAAATCTCTTGCGCATATGCCCCGCCCACTTTCCGTCAACAACGAAATGTGCCAGTCGAATACGTCCACTCGCTCCAAATTGTTGACGACAAAAATCTCTTGCGCATATGCCCCGCCCACTTTCCGTCAACAACTAAATGTACCAGTCGAATAGGCCCAATGTACTTCTGTTGTGCATAAGATTATATGGATTGAAAGGGGGGAAATCACGATTTTCTCATGCTGACAGAATGCTAATTCCCCCAAAATGTGGACTGCGCAGATTTTTATGGCTCACTGCACGTTGTTTACTTATATGCCTGGATATATAAGTAAACAACAAGCAGTGAGCCATAAAAATCAGCGCAGTCCACTTTTTGGGGGAATCAGCATTCAGTCAGCATATAACCTTGCATGAGAAAATCGTGATTGACTGTCGCATGTAAAGTACATATCTTAGTTAGATGGACTGCAGCAATGCCGACACCCCTAAATCGTGGAACGTACCAAAATGTAAAGTACATTCACGGCTCACTGCTCGTTGTTTACCTATACCATGTGCACACTCGTATAAATAATGCACAGAGGCTACCGAAGATATATATATATATAGAAGCCGAGCATAGTGTGAAATTATGATAATAGAGGTCAGCAACGTCAGGTGAATCTTGCTGGATTATAGGAGACCAGTAGATTTATTTTAGAATTATTTTTCAGTCAAACCCTATCGTAATTATACCTTTAGAGGTTATTCTAATGAGTACTAGAAAGATAGGGTTTGGAGAAGAAATACAAAACATAATACAAAACCTAAATCTAGATAAACACAGGTCTTATGGGTAAACAACGAGCAGTGAACCGTGAATGTACTTTACATTTTGGTACGTTCCACGATTTAGAGGTGTCGGCATTGCCGCAGTCCATCTAACTGAGGGAAAAATCATGATTTTCTTATGCGTGTTTTAATATATAAAACAGACAAATGCCGATTCCATCAAAATGTGGACTGCGCTGATGTTTATGGTTCACTGCTCGTTGTTTACTTATATCTACAGTTATGACTTGCACAAACAATATACATGGCAATTCATTTATATTTACAGGCCGGCCTAAAAGGCATGTGTATTTTACTCTTGTAAGTTATGGAATGGTGTTAAGTTTGTATTACATATATTACATTGAGTCGTGCCATGAAGTTGTGTATGGCCGTGACTCTGTATACACTGACCGGACGAACGGGCGAGTCCAATCAGGAACAGTGTATACACTGACCGGACAAACGGGCGAGTCCAATCAGGGCCAACGCTATAAAAACTGATCGATAAAACACTAAAATGCGTGTAAAATAGAAGAAACCCATGCACCTGTGACACACAGGTCGTTTGGATTTACATTGTTTAGAAAGTTCAAAATGCACTGAAAGAGTTAATTGGCTAAATAATCTTTATCGACCATTCAGCTATTCAATATTGATATCAAATATAATCAAAGTGCATTAGAAAAGGGTTACTTTTATACATACAATGTAGCTGAACTTCAAACATTATACATATATTTTGCATACTGCGTATTTACATTGTTGAATAGTAGAAGAAAGTACATTGATGAAAATGGCCCATTGTAAATACAACAATACCGCCTAATTACAGACTCTCAAAATGGCAATAATTCATATTAAGTATCTTTTCATACAGAAAATGAACAAGTGTCTGCTTTAAAATTTGAGGCAGACGAAAATGTGTCTAGCAGACGAAAAGGCTAGCACTGAAGGGGTTAAAGTTGTCCCTTGTGTCGAAGCTATAATGGTGAACTAATCTGTTTAACCCTTTACTCCATAGGCTATTTTAGACCCAACCTCTTTGAATAAATCTACCGAAAAGGAGCACTAACTAGAGAAAAGGGATTGTTTTTAGAATTTTGTTATTTGAAACCATTGTGATAAATAGAGTATTTGCTCCTATAGAAGTAAATGCTCTATTTATCACAATGGTTTCAACAGGTGGTTTTTACCGAGGCGTAAAAGATGTAAATATAAAAGTCGAAGATCATAGTCTGTAAAAGATGCCAACCTGAAGAAGAAGACAGAGACAGAAAGGATGACAGCTAACATGACGTCGTATCAAACAGAAGCAGACATGCATGTGTTGTTGATTTATTAGGCTAGCTGATAGAAGATGGAGACAGAAAGGGTGACAGTCCTAACATGACGTCGTAACAAACAGAAGCAGACATGCATGTGTTGTTGGTTTATTAGGCTAGCTGATAGAAGATGGAGACAGAAAGGGTGACAGTCCTAACATGACGTCGTAACAAACAGAAGCAGACATGCATGTGTTGTTGGTTTATTAGGCTAGCTGATAGAAGATGGAGACAGAAAGGGTGACAGTCCTAACATGGCGTCGTAACAAACAGAAGCAGACATGCATGTGTTGTTGGTTTATTAGGCTAGCTGATAGAAGATGGAGACAGAAAGGGTGACAGTCCTAACATGACGTCGTAACAAACAGAAGCAGACAATGCATGTGTTGTTGGTTTATTAGGCTAGCTGATAGAAGATGGAGACAGAAAGGGTGACAGTCCTAACATGACGTCGTAACAAACAGAAGCAGACATGCATGTGTTGTTGGTTTATTAAGCTAGCTGATAGAAGATGGAGACAGAAAGGGTGACAGTCCTAACATGACGTCGTAACAAACAGAAGCAGACATGCATGTGTTGTTGGTTTATTAGGCTAGCTGATAGAAGATGGAGACAGAAAGGGTGACAGTCCTAACATGACGTCGTAACAAACAGAAGCAGACATGCATGTGTTGTTGGTTTATTAGGCTAGCTGATAGAAGATGGAGACAGAAAGGGTGACAGTCCTAACATGACGTCGTAACAAACAGAAGCAGACATGCATGTGTTGTTGGTTTATTAGGCTAGCTGATAGAAGATGGAGACAGAAAGGGTGACAGTCCTAACATGGCGTCGTAACAAACAGAAGCAGACATGCATGTGTTGTTGGTTTATTAGGCTAGCTGATAGAAGATGGAGACAGAAAGGGTGACAGTCCTAACATGACGTCGTAACAAACAGAAGCAGACATGCCTGTGTTCTTGGTTTATTAGGCTAGCTGATAGAAGATGGAGACAGAAAGGGTGACAGTCCTAACATGGCGTCGTAACAAACAGAAGCAGACATGCATGTGTTGTTGGTTTATTAGGCTAGCTGATAGAAGATGGAGACAGAAAGGGTGACAGTCCTAACATGACGTCGTAACAAACAGAAGCAGACATGCATGTGTTGTTGGTTTATTAGGCTAGCTGATAGAAGATGGAGACAGAAAGGGTGACAGTCCTAACATGACGTCATAACAAACAGAAGTAGACATGCATGTGTTGTTGATTTTATTAGCTGTTACTGCTATGATGTTTATGCCATTTGAAACAATAACAGAGGCAGTAATCTGGAGCTAGATTTGAAAGTTTGACATGTGAAGGTTGAGTAGCTTTGGGTTTAATAACCAAGTCAGCGAGTATTGTTAAACCATTTTAACGCCATGGGTGAGTTTGTGAATACCTTGCAATCTCATTCTTAGAAATTCCAAATTTCTTTCACTGATGTATCTTGAAAAGGTGGAGTGTCGCATACTCTTTTGCGTCTCTGTAACTTTTATCCTGATCTTGGCCTTAATTTAAGTTAAAGTTTGTCTGGAAATTTGTCTCAACAATATCTTCTAAACAATTTGGTTAAGATTTCCAAAGTCATAGTGTGGGTGCATCTTGTGTAGGCAGAATACCACATACTACTTTGGTGTCCCTGTGACCTTGACCATGACATTGGCCTCAAGTACATGTAAATGATTGAAATAAACAAACCACTCATTTGCTGCTAAGCTGGTGTCGCTGTAAACAGAACGGCACAACATCATAGAACGGCACATGCCACTGCTGTTACATGTATTCTGCTGTGAGATTTCAGATGTACAGAGTATGAGCATTTGACATGCTAAACATTTTTTTTTAAATTTTCTTTGCAGACCCAAACGTATGCCCCCAGATAATGTGTCCCATGGACCGCTTTATTCTTCCTAGCTGCAGAAGACCCTCTTTCATTACTGGGCTAGACGGAAAGACGAAATGTCGCGGCTGCTACAAAGACATATGCAGTAATATATTTCTTATATGTATTTTCCTATAAATGTCATATTCCTCTTGTAAGCACTGAAAGCATGTTGAATACTAGGCAATATACACTGAAAGCATGTTGAATACTAGGCTGTAAACACTGAAAGCATGTTGAATACAAGGATATATACACTGAAAGCACGTTGAATACTAGGTAACATACACTGAAAGCATGTTGAATACTAGACAGTATACATTTACACTGAAAGCATGTTGAATACTAGGCTGTAAACACCGAACGCATGTTGAATACAAGGCTATATACACTGAAAGCACGTTGAATACTAGGTAACATACACTGAAAGCATGTTGAATACTAGACAGTATACATTTACACTGAAAGCATGTTGAATACATGTACTAGGCAGTAAACACCGAACGCATGTTGAATACTAGGCAATATACACTGAAGCATGTTGAATACTAGGCAATATACACTGAAGGCATGTTGAATACTAGACAGTATACACTGAAAGCATGTTGAACACTAGGCAGTAAACACTGAAAGCATGTTGAATACTAGGCAGTAAAAATGAAAGCATGTTTAGTACTAGGCAATGTCGATAGATATCAAGTATGGTTTTGGAAAACATCAGTTGTTCAGCCAGAGAGGTTGTGGTTGTAGTTTACTTATTTGGTAATTTGGCAATGACATATCGCTTTTGTACGAATAGTTTGTATCCAAATGAGATGGTCAGTGACGCTAGACTTGTATGGAAAATAACATTCCATAAACTTAACTGCTCAACCACGTATGCATTAGTTTCGATCCTTTATTTCACAAATATCGTCAGCGTCAACAAATTATATATATCTGTAAACAATAAAAACATATATGTATTCTTTGTATTGTAAAATGCATCAGAGAATTATGTTAGAGAGGCTCATAAACAAAGCTAAAATTGTTTCATGAAAGTCAATTTTATTTGTCTATATTCCTTGTATTGATCAGTGCTATTCCAAAAATCACATCTTGCATTTTCAATCAACGAATGCACAAAATGTTCCTAGATAGCTAGTTGGATATTATGACAACATGTCGAATTTCAAATGAGTGCTATTTATATAATTGACAGGCCATCAAATCATAGATTATGGATAATGTACGTAAGCCTATGGCAAATTATCAAGTTATATTTTAACCCTCTACTCCATGAATATTCATGTAAGAAATAATGACATCATGAATACTAATTGGATTAATTGTTACAATAGCACCAGGATAGGGGAATGTTTGGCCATGGCAGAAACTGTAGAATTATACCTATATGATACCATAAGCAAACAGAGCAGAGTCTGATCTGGGTCTACTCTGTTTGCAAAGGTGTAGAAAGGCACATTTACCATTCATTGGGTAAATCGTTAAATATTGGCAGCTGTGCATGACAGTAATAAAATCCAACTGTTATACACTCAGATTCTATTTTGTAGAGAATGACTATGGGGCATCTTGTTTCATTTGAAGCAGACAGCAATATGAGTAGACTAGAAACTCTCAGAGTGTTGGAAACAAGCAGAACAGTAGATAACGAATGCATGGTGAATACCATCACAACCTCTCTGAACTTTTCATCGAGGTTTCGAATGTTAAGCAGGCATAAAACGCAACCATAATACAGTGTACACCTTGTACATATAGCTTGTAATACAGTGTACACCTTGTACATATAGCTTGTAATACAGTGTACACCTTGTACATATAGCTTGTAATACAGTGTACACCTTGTACATATAGCTTGTAATACAGTGTACACCTTGTACATATAGCTTGTAATACAGTGTACACCTTGTACATATAGCTTGTAATACAGTGTACACCTTGTACATATAGCTTGTAATACAGTGTACACCTTGTACATACAGCTTGTATGGCTAGTCATTGAACAATAACTACTTTTACTTTGTACTTTTATGACTTAAATGAACAATAACTAAATATTTTCCTTGTACTTTTATGACTGTTCGTTGGACAATAACCAAATGTGTTCATGTACTTTTATGACTATTCGTTGTACTTTTATGACTGTTCGCTGTACAATAATTACATGTTTTCGTTATACTTTTATGGCTGTTCGCTGTACAATAATTAAATGTTTTCCTTGTACATTTATGACTATTTGCTGTATAATAATTAAATGTTTTCATTGTACTTTTATGACTGTTCGCTGTACAACAATTACATTGTTTCGATTTACTGTCATGACAGTTCGTTGTACAATAATTACATAATATTTTCGTTGTACTTTTATGACTGTGTGTTGTACAATAATTACATTTTTCGTTGTACATGTACTTTCACAGCTAGTCGTTGCACAATAACTAAATGTTTTCGTTGCTATTTTCAGATCGTTCTGATTGAGAGCAAATGCCAACATTGACGGAACCTTAAAAACAGTTAATCTGTAACTGAAGAAAAAAAATTGAAATAAAAACAAAATGGTTTTTTTGTATCGTTTCCTCCATTTTCACAGATTCCGCATGCATATGGTCTATAAAGACAAAATCAAGGCGATATAATCAGCCTTGACTAAATGCAACATCTATAACCTACATACATGTATTCAGAAAATCATTTATTTTCAAAATGAAGCTTTAACTTATAACTGGACTTCAATGCCTTGAATTTCAAGGGACCATGTTCGAGATAAAAGACATTCTTTATGCAAAGTTATCCGATTTCTGATATGGAGAATTTCTCCAGTTCACAGCTGAATGCAAGTCTAAAGTTATGCTGAAAGTTCCTGTAGCTGTCACGTGCATTTCTAGATATGCGTAGTGATGCATTTTAGAATAATTCTGTATTGTAAACTTTTGAAGGACCGAACATTCCTTTCACTTCGAGTAATCCCGAAGTTTAAGTTATCCGAGTTGGGGATATCGACTCCAACCGTATATGTCTTCCATAGGTCATCATGGCCCTCTCGACAAGCATGATTCTGGTTTCGTAAAATAATCTTGCTTTTGTCTTCGTAAAGGAAGCCTGACTCAGGCTCCGTGAAAGAAATATGACAACATCGTATATTAAGTAGGTGTCTTATTAAAAAAAATGGCTGCGCAATAGAATCCTGATTCTGTCTCCGCTTAAGAAATACGACTTGGGGTTTGGATAAGATGCAAGGCTCTATCCATGAACTCCCAACCATGATTATGACTACGTAGCGGAAGTTTCGCCCTGGACTTCGTCTATGAGGTATAGTTGTCAAGGGGTCGATACAGTGAACTATTCATAATGCAGAGGGACAATGACTAGATCATTCGGCTGATCAATGACTAGTAATAGAACATTTACCTTAATGTAACAATAAACTGAATAAGTTTGCTATCACCTAAATAAACTTAATATCAAATTTCAACCACGGGTTCTAGAGGATAATACTTTAGATATTTAATTTGATTAGTTCTGCTTCAAGGTGCAAGTCTTTCAAGAACTCGCAGCTGACTTTTAATCATGGCGCAATAGTGCTGGAATGAGTGGTAAGATCGATCTCACTTATTTCATTTTTGGTCTCTGATACACTAAATGAGTTTTAATCGTTTAGAATTGTGTTGCATTTGACGTTCACACAATACATGACCCAGAAGAAATTACTGGTAAAACCGAACTTACACTTGGATGGTGTTGCTGGAAGATGAATCCAGCTACTTTTTACGAGTTCATCCAAACGGATGTCCCAACCATTAAAGTGATCAATAACGTCGTCTACATAATTGTCTATTATAGAAGGCATTTTAATACTTTCCTCATCATCTTACAGACCGAAGCACCAGATTTCGTCCACTAGAATGCGAACAAGGCTTTGGAGCTATGAGAGCTTTACATGCATACCGAATACATTCATCTTTCGTCTTGATCTGCAAGTAACCTGTTAAACGATTAGTTTTAGAAAGAAACTTTGCATTTGATAAACGACAAAATATCTCTTCTGGAGTTACAGTAGACTCTGAATCGACACCAGTCAATGTAATTTCATTCAGTCGTTCCATACTCTGATAGTACAAATTGTATTCCTTACAATCACATCATATGGTGATACTTCCGGCTAACACCCCCTCCAGCCTAAGCATATCTTCAATATCTCGAATGCATTACATAATTCATGTGATAGGGTCTCGATCGCATTGGCATATTGCTAATAAGTTTTATGTCAAGTTCAACAAGGTGTGGGAACATTGAAAGCAATACCATAGTCCTATGCCGGTCGAACTATGTCACAATTTAGTGAAAAGCCCGTACGTGCTTCGCATTCGTACAAGAAGCTGTACATCATACTTATTGAATCAAAAACATGTACATGTATATCACTTCTGACACATAATATTCAATCAAAGATCACAAACATGGGTATTTAGTTCCATGACACTATCCCTTAGTGTTTTCTTTTTTTAAAAAAGGCAATTTTTACCAAACATCATAAGTCAAAAATGGATAACTCTGTTAAAATTCATAGAAAAGTTATGGCTGCTGCCAGATACTGTCATCTAATAAGGCCAAACAGGTTTTTTTGTGAAGTGTCAACTCCAAAGTTATAAACCTATTCACAAAAAAGATCAAGTTGAAGGACCATAACTTTGACAACAAGTGTTCCACCAGACCGAGATTCGAACTAAAACTGTAGCTCGTCTACATTTAGCTTTATTTTAAATATAAAGTTAATATCCCAAACTAATTCCAAAAAAGGCCCGGACAATTGAAAACCTGACGAAATATTCAAGTTCAAGTGCCGTAACTCTGGCAAAAATTATTCAGCCGTACAGAGATTTTATCTTAAGCTATAACTCATTTAGATTTAGCTTTATACCAAATGTAAATAGTCTGAAAATGGGCGATCCTTAGAAAGCAAAAGTAGAAATGCAAAAAGAGAAACTTGCAGACTCGATTCAATTGAGTCTGTTCATGAGTAGTAATTAAAAGTGCAACACTACTCACGCTCCATAGAACCGGCTTAAGCAGTAATCAATTTTCAAAACTATTAACATCAAAACTAATGATCCTGAAGGACCAGAAAAGTTGTTGGGTTTTTGTGGGTTTGTGTATGTGTGTGTGTGGGGGGGGGGGTATGCTTTATTCTCCCCGTCATAGGTATGTGACGGTCGGGAAGGACCATCCCTCATCATACCTTACAATCTTTTGGTATGTACCAACTATAAACATAATACATGTATCTTAAACGACTTCCAAGAAATGCCCGGACAATGTAAACTTTTACCAAATAAATCAAGTTCAAGGGTCATAACTCTAGCAAACATTAGCCAACCGAACTAAAATTCGAACTTAAGTTGCAACTGATTTAGATTTAGATTTATACGAAATATAAAGTTGATATCTCGAACCACTTCTAAAACCGTCTGGAGAATTGAAAATTTGACGAAAAATGTCAAGTCCAAGGGTCATAACTCTAGCAAAAAATATTCAACAGGACTCAGATTCGAACTTAAGCTGTCACTCATCTAGACTTAGCTGTATACCAAGTATAAAGTTAATATGTCAAACAACTTCCAAAAAAGTCCGGAATGAAGGACAGACATACGGTCTCACGGACTGAATAGTATGTGACTGTTCAAAATAGTCACATAAAATGAAAATTTACTCACAAAAAAAAGAAAATTACACAGTATTTTGTTCTCAGTGTCTAACCATCAATCCGTGTGAGCCGACAGACAGACGAACGTTTTACATATGGACACTTGCTGGGTATTTCTTTTGTTTAAAACTACCCAACGAGGGCATAAAAGTACCAAACAATACAGACGGAATGAATAGCATTTACCGTTACCTATTGTTGTACATACCCAACGGGTGCCCATGCGTTCGCCCGGACGGACGGACAGACGCAATAAAAAAACTATATAGTCCCCTTCGGCTTTGGCCGAAGATCTGTGTTCCTGGAACATCGGTAAATACATCAGTTTAACTATCTAACACAAGTCGGAGTTAATTTTCATATCATCTACTAGGAAGATATATTGTCAACTATCGCCCATTCACGTGTCCATTTGCAGTCTCACATTCTCCCGATATACTCTCTTCTGGTATATATTCCCTGCACATGAGTGGTTAAAGGACAATAATTAAAACTGGCCCCTCCTTTTCTGAATATTAATTAAATAATAAGTTTGATCAACTTTATCACTGAAGAAAGGTATTTGTATGACAAACAGTGCAGACTCTGGTCAAAGGGTTCCACCGGGAGCTTTTTGATCTGGGTCTACACTTACACACTCGAATACTCTAACGATATCTACAAGAGTCATTAGATCAGAGTCTGTTCTGGTTGTTAATGGAATTATATAGATCTGTTAATACTTTTGCCAATTACCAAACATGTTGTTACAATGTATTAATATCAAACTTTACCTGATATTGTTTCGTACAATACAGGAAAACCTCTCTATAACGGCCACTAAATTACATCAAGTATTTTGCGTTAAAGGCAGGTGGCTGCTTAAAGCAAGGTGAAAGTAAAACAGAATGCTCCTATAGGAGCGTTCTGTTTTACTTTCACCTTGCTTTAAGCGGCCACCTGCAATAAATACCAAATACTTAACACAATTTAGTGGCCGTTATAGAGAGGTTTTACTGTATTTATTTATTACAGGAATGTTCATCAAGTAAAAGGTTTAAATGATCAAAACAATCGTTAAAGTGTTTACAATCGTTAAAGTGTTTTCAATCGTTAAAGTGTTTACAATCGTTAAAGTGTTTACAATCGTTGCTTGTAAAACTTCATATATAGATGTGTGTGTGTTTCCTCGTTCATTTATATAATAATATATATGCGGAGGTGATAGTGTTATTTAGACAGAGACATGTTGTCTTTATAAACTGGATTGATGTAGATTTGACGTTGGGTAACGTGGCGTCTTATCCTGATACGGTATATTGGAACAAAGTCCTAGTGATGTTGATTGCACGCAGATAATAGCTACCTAGAATGCAACGGTTTAATTGTTTGGGTAAAATAACTCGCTTACCTATCTCCCTTTTCCTAATTTCGTTCCGTAGGAAAATGTTGACGGGGTTTCACTCGGGTTGTGTTAGATAAATGTTGTTTTAACCCTATTCGTCTTACTGTCATTATAAACACAGGGGTCTGGACAGAGCAGATCAAGAACTAATGATGCCTACAAGAGTCATCTGATCAGTCTGATCAGCTTGTTGATATAATTATATAGATCTGTTAATACTAGTGTCAATTACCAAACATGTTGTTACATTATATTTATGTAACACTTCACCTGATAATGTTTCATACAATAATTACTGATTACATGAATATCCACCAGGTAAAGGGGTTAAAGGATCAAGGATCAAAAGAATCATTCAAGTGTTTGATATCGTTGCTTGTAAAACTTCTTATATAAATTTTCTTTCATGAAAACATGTATGTATCAATGTTTATGTACATGTATATATGTTAATTTGTTATGCTCTTCTTATATGGAGGATAAACTACTAGTAATAATAATGTGTGGAGACTATAAAAGCCAAAGCGTACACTGTTGAGCTAGAGCTAAAAATCCATTTTAGCGCCATATCCCTCTTACTATCTTGCGGATCGACATATAATACATGTCCCAGTAAAGTGTTTGACTAGTTTCATAAGATGACGCACGGTGTCCATAGATGTCTACAAGAACAGTATGAAAGACAGGGAAAATTTGTTTCGAGTGTTAATTTGTTTATATTATAATAGTTTGTGCTTGCTCATCATATGCAGTGGAAATAAGTATTCAAACAATTAACATTGACTGGCCACCTTGCAGTTGGCCCGGGTCCTCGGTGCAGTGTGTGACATTGCAGTGTGTAATGATTCTTTTGAAAGTATCATAGAAATAATATGTTTATAAATGTTAATTAGCTAAATAGCTATAATCGCATAAGAAAGGTTCTGATTCTGGTAAAAAATTGTTGGAACAGATCGTTATAAAATTCGATAAGAAAAAAGAGCAGTTCATATTCAGACGTCTGATCTGGGTCTACAAAGGCTTTAAAGGGCGATCAATAGAGTAAATGGTTAACCAGTCTTCTCTTTCAAAAGACATTGATATTTCTTTTGTCCTATGTATATGTCTATCAATAAATAATCGGCCACGTGCGTTTGTGTATATTCAGGTCACGTGTTGTGTTGTGGATCCAAATGTAGTCGTATCAGACTGGTTTTGTAATATTCGCACGCATGGAACCTCAAACAGGATATTTAAATCCGCTTGATTTACTTTACATGTAGTGTTTACAAATAGCCGACTTATAACCTAGTGATTAGACGGTAAAATGTGAAAGTCGGAAGAATATGTATGTATAGATTCCGGACTATAAAAGTACAAAAATGAGTTATGCAGGAAACACCACATACAGAACAAACAGTCGCCCGAACAGCAACACAAGGAAACAGCAAATGTACATAACTATAAAAACATCAAGAGACGCACAAAGACAAAACAAACATACAATAGGGGGAAGATGGAAGTACCGCCTTGGAACGGTCAGTGACAAAAGTCACTTGGGGTTAAACCGGTTTATGGGCGCCCATTCTCACACTTAATCAATCCCCACCCTAAAAGACAAACAGTGTAAATAAATGTATCCCCTCTCCGACTAATCTACAACAACCGCGATGGCAAATACAGTGGTAAAGTGCATGTATAACGAAAACATTTAAGTGAACAAACTGCACCCACCTATCGCTAGTGTACTCAATGATTGAGCTGCAAACAGAGTAACTGTAGAAAAGTAATAAAGAGTACGACAAAAACGAAATAGTACAGATATCGAACGTCCTCCTTCCGATTCTGGATTTAAGAGGTCGCCTTCATAGAGTACTAAACCTTTCTTGTCGGTGTACATGCAAAGAGGCCAGCGTGATTGCCAACTGTAAAAGGGTTGACAACCAAACATGCAGTGTGTTGTAGTACTATAGGATCATATCCCTTTTTAGCTCACCAGAGCACAAAGTGCTCAGGGTGAGCTTTTGTGATTGCCTAATGTCCGTCGTCCGTCGGCGTGCGTCGTCCGTCGTCCGTCGTCAGTCGTGCGTCGTCAGTCGTCAACAATTTGAACCTTTAAAAATCTTCTCCTCTGAAGCTACAGGGTTCTCAGCTTTCACCTTTGGCACATAGTATCATCTTTAGGTCCTCTACAAAAGTTATATAAAGTATGGCCCTGGGGTCAAAATTGGCCCCGCCCCAGGGATGCCTTGTTTTCAATAGAAACATATAGTAAAATTTGAAAATCTTCTTCTCTGAAACTGGAAGGCTCTCAGCTTTCATATTTGGCTCAGAGCATCATGTTCAGGTCCTCTACAAAAGTTATATAAATTATGTCCCTGGGGTCAAAATTGGCCCCGCCCCAGGAGTGGGCAGTTTTCAATAGAAACAAATAGTGAAATCTTTGAAAATCTTCTTCTCTGAAACTGGAAGGCTCTCAGCTTTCATATTTGGCACACAACATCATGTTCAGGTCCTCTACAAAAGTTATATAAATTATGGCCCTGTGGTCAAAATTGGCCCCGCCCCAGGGATTGGGCAGTTTTCAATAGAAACAAATAGTGAAATCTTTGAAAATCTTCTCCTCTGAAACTGGAAGTCTCTCAGCTTTCATATTTGGCACACAACATCATGTTTAGGTCCTCTACAATTTTTTTTATAAATTATGGCCCTGGGGTCAAAATTGGCCCGCCCCAGGGGTGGGCAGTTTTCAATAGAAACAAATAGTGAAATCTTTGAATATCTTCTTCTCTGAAACTGGAAGGCTCTGAGCTTTCATATTTGGCACATAGAATCATGTTCAGGTCTTCTACAAAAGTTATATAAATTATGGTCCTGGGGTCAAAATTAACCCCGCCCCAGGGGTGGGCAGTTTTCAATAGAAACAAATAGTGAAATCTTTGAAAATCTTCTCCTCTGAAACTGGAAGGCTCTCAGATTTGGTATTTGGCACAAGGCATCATGTTCAGGTCCTCTACAAAAGTTATATAAATTATGGCCCTGTGGTCAAAATTGGCCCCGCCCCAGGGATTGGGCAGTTTTCAATAGAAACAAATAGTGAAATCTTTGAAAATCTTCTCCTCTGAAACTGGAAGTCTCTCAGCTTTCATATTTGGCACACAACATCATGTTCAGGTCCTCTTCAAATGTTATATAAATTATGGCCCTGGGGTCAAAATTGGCCCCGCCCCAGGGGTGGGCAGTTTTCAATAGAAACAAATAGTGAAATCTTTGAAAATCTTCTTCTCTGAAACATGAAGGCTCTCAGCTTTCATATTTGGCACATAGCATCATCTTCAGATCCTCTACAAATGTTATATAAATTATGGCCCTGGGGTCAAAATTGGCCCCGTCCCAGGGGTTGGCAGTTTTCAATAGAAACAAATAGTAAACTCTTTGAAAATCTTCTTCTCTGAAACTGGAAGGCTCTCAGCTTTGATATTTGGCACAAGGCATCATGTTCAGGTCCTCTTCAAATTTTTTTTATAAAATATGGCCCCGGGGTCAAAATTGGCCCCGCCCCAGGGGTGGGCAGTTTTCAATAGAAACAAATAGTGAAATCTTTGAATATCTTCCTCTCTGAAACTGGGAGGTTCTCAACTTTCATATTTGGCACATAGCATCATGTTCAGGTCCTCTACAAAAGTTGTATAAATTATGCGCCCTGGGGTCAAAATTGGCCCCGCCCTAGGGGTAGCCAGTTTTCAGCAGAAACATGTAGTGAAAACTTTGAAAATCTTCTCCTCTGATTGTCTGGTGAGCGCTTCAGGGCCATTCTGGCCCTCTTGTTAATGAATGTTTTAACATATTTGATGAACAAAGTGAGAAAGTGGGTATGTCCAATAATTTTCCGAAGTTTGTAAATCACATCACCATACAATTCAGGATGTGAAATACCGTGTCGCAGAAGTGCCTTGAGATTACATTGGTACTTGCCAATAAGTGAGAGCTAGATTTCGATAGTAAAATTTAGAGAAAGTTTTTCTTAGTTTATGGTGTCTATATCCTTGCTTAAGCAGCTTTTCGGTTAAAATGAGATTTCGACTGTTAAAATCGTCAATTGATGAACAAGCTCTAGCAAAACGGATAAGTTGAGATATATAAACCCCGTAAGATGAGGCACGGGGAACATCTCCGTAAAGATGAGGGAAATTTACAATATTAAAATCAAAATCATCTCTTTTGTCATATATTGTAGTAGAAATCATTCCATTATCAATTTTAAGGTCTAGATCAAGAAAAGCTGCATAATTGTCGGACGGGTTAGCTTTATTCAATTTGAGTTCTTTAGGATAAATTGTAGGAATCAGAGCATCAAAGAAAGGGTTATCTAAGTTAAAAATATTATCCAAATATCGAGAGGTTTCATAGAAGGCTTTTATAACATAAACCACGCCGGCCTTTACCTTTACATTTCACAAAGTTTACTTCTCTACATTCAACCTTGCCAGACGTTAAAGAATCTTTATAAAATTGACATTTCAGCAATACAATTTTCGAAAGATAACAAATATATATATAAACAAGAACAGATATGAAACCAATATCGAAAACAAGAATCATATTAAATGGCGAGTAGTTACATTTGCAAGCGAATAAAGCTACAATGGTGGAATACATGTCCGCATCATAATGTTGATTGTAAAACATAACACAATAATGCCTTTATTAGACCCTTTCCTCATATAAATGTGTTTTCAAGCGTTTGCAAACAATGTAGACCCAAATCAGACGGCTCCTATATCAGGGTCTGCTTTAACTGCTAATGGAAGTTCATAGATCTGAATACGCAGTTTCCGTAATATATTTAATAAATAATAAATTTCCATTTTATTGATTCTGTCCATGAATATTCATGAGATGAAAACAATCTTGAATAAATCTTAAACAGGGAAAGGGTTGGGAAAAGGTAAATATGCAACTGCCGTATTTACATACATATAATTATATATTTTCCACATATTTAGTTTTTATAAAAAATAAAATTTACGTCTAATTGATTTGCCATCAAATATTGAGAAGTAATTATTGTTAACCCTTCTACTCCCGATGATACATGCGCCTTTCTACGCCTTTGCAAACAAAGTATATCCAGATCAGACGGAACCTATGGAACTGTCTCATCAGGATCTGCCTTGTTTGTTTATGATATAATATAGATTTGATTCTACAGTTTCTGCCATGTCCAAAAACCCATGTGTACAGGTGCTATTATATATACGTAATGATCAATCTAATCAATATTTATAGTGTCATTTATCCCTTGACTCCATATATACGACTTTCTACGCCTTTGTATACAGAGTAGACCCAGATGAGACGGCTCCTATAGGAGCCGTCTGACCTGTGTCTGCGACCACCTAAAAGAGGTATAGTTCTGGGTGCTAGATGCAGGTGGTAGCTTAATGCAGGAAAAAAGTAATGCAGAAAATCCTTGAGGAGCTTTCTGCATTACTTTTGTCCTGCATTAAACAACCACCTGCTTATAAAGACACACATTTTTGTTCATTAAGTGGTCGCATTAGAGGGGTTCTACTGTAATTAATTGCCATATATATTAACATTTTGCCCATATAAACAATTCGTTTCTTAGGCAATATTAGTTATGTTTTCCCTAAATGGAAAGATAGTGCCACGCGCTCTGTATGGGTTACATACAGTGTTATATTGGAATATTTTTTATGCCCCCGTTGACGATAGTCATGGGGCATTATGTTTTGTATATGTCCGTCCGTCCGTCTGTCCGTCTGTCACGCTTTTAGGTGCAGTTGGTTGTCACAGTTTTTCAAGTGTTATAAGTCCGTAATTTCTAAACTTATACACATGAAACTTCACATACACATCAATTACCATCTGTGCTATCATTTTGGCATCCCACCCATGCTGCCCTCAAGCCCAAGGTCGAGGTCAAATGACTTGGAAATTTTACGTGCAGTTGGTTGTCACATTTACGTGCAGTTTTTTGTCACAGATTTTTCATTGTCTTATATCTCCCTAACCACTGTAGCTATTGCCATGGAATTGCATATACACATTAAACACCATCCATACTTACATTGCACACCCAGCCCATGCTGCCCGCAAGCCCAAGGTCAATGTCAAATGACTTGGAAATTTTACGTGCAACTAGGCAAGCACCTACACGGGGACATCACTGTGTCTTACAGACACAATTTTCTAGTTTCGTATTCAATTTTAGTTAAGGCTAAAAAACTTTATATGTACATTAGGTTAAAATATCAAACAATACAACCAACTGTTCACTATAATCTATATTCATGTTTAACGCCATGTTGGACTGAACTTGTCCAGACCCCATACTTATTTAAAAACTGATATTAAAATGCCTCACTGTTCATTTTTAAAAGTAATATATGGTATTTTGGGTATCATTTTTGTATGAATAGTGTCAGTTGAATAAATGAACGTATGGATATTAATTACAGTACATCTAGCTTCTAGTAGCTTTTTGGCAAAATGGCAAAATGGACAAGCGACAGAAACTGTAGAATCGAAACTATATCAGGAAACAGGGCAGAGTCTGATCAAGTTGTCTGATCTGCATTTACTTTGTTTGCAAAGTTTGCAAATACGAAAACATTCACGGGAATCTCTGTTAGGTCTTACAAATGCTTGTCCATTCTCCTAAATTCGTTCATTTTTGCTCGTTAAAGAGTTGTGAGAGTGGTTTCCCTTGAGGTTTGCTTCCCTTGAAAGATAAACAGACGGCGCCTTCTTTGACGTCATTGTGTGTTATGCATCTGTAAGTCTGCAGGATGACATTTCCACTATGTGACACCATTCTGTCGGAGGTAAGACTTTTTCCTCATATGGATATTTTGTAAATCATACATACAAACTGTGTCTATTTAATGAAGAGATTTTAGCGGTATGCTTTATATGAATTGTGCAGGATTACTTTTACCGATAACATTGCTAACAAAACTGCCCAGATCCCCAGCGAAAAAATCGTTTGTATTGACTTTCTAAATTTATGTCTGCGCATAAGTATGTGTGGTGAAACATTGGAATGCGTAGTCGTTGTCACTCTCAGTCGTTGTCACCTTCAAGGCCTGCTTCAAGGTAATGATTCTCAGTGTCTAGCAAGCTTATGCATCGGTGAACCCATAATGTAAACAAATTAACATGCGGTAGATTCTACATCTTGTCAAATAGGGCCGGTCAAATAGTTTGACAATTCTGTATCTTTTCACACATCAACACATATGTCCATTGAATATAACCCTTCACTAAATGGAAAGTAATAATAAATTGAGTAGTCAATAATTGACCCCTATTTATTGTCCCCTAAGGCTATTCAAACCATGTACCCTATAAATACGCCTTGCAAACAGAGTATATCCAGATCAGATGATTGCTGAAGGAGTCATCTCTGCTCTGTTTGCTTATGAAATAAACAGTTATGATTCTACAGAGTCTGTCATGGCCAAAACTAACTGTGTTCATGCATACATGTGCCATTAATAATAATATGAAGAACAAATAATTATAATCATTATTCAAAATATCATTATATCTTACATTATTCATGTAGTAAATGACTGACCAATGAAACAGTAGGACACTACAGCAGTGAGTATTCATAACAAACTGTTTTATTTTCCAATGTAAAAAATTGCAAATTACTCTATAAATAAATCAAATTGATCTTGTCAGATCCAAATTTCTCTGCACTTATGTATTAAGTTCCAAACTTAATGTGTACTAACATAATAAAAAGGGGGGGGGGGGGGGGGGGGGGGGGGGGGGAGGAAGGGTATACATTTTTGCATTCTCTTAATATTGAATTCTCTTAATATTGAATTCTGCATAAACAATAAATACTAAGAATTCTCATGTTGATCTTATATGCTTAACTCACCGTACATAATGGACAACCACCATTCAGCATGTCAGTCTAGTACAATTTATTGAAGTGCATTCGATGGATGCAAAGCCTTGAAAGGCGTTTAATGACATATGGCATCTGAATACAATCTAGGTTTACTATTTCTGACATGAACAGGCTTTGTAACCTTAGCTTTCGTTTAGTATATATGAGCAAATAAGTCTACAAAATATAGCAATGTGTAAAAAGAGCATATGAATATACAAATATCAGTCACTGTACACATGACGAAATCATGTGACCAAAATATGAATGACGGCTGTACCCAGAAATATGTGGAGGGGGGGGGGGGGAAACTTGGGGAGGGTACGGGAGAGGTGTCCCCTCCTAGTAGTCTGAATTGTTTTGGTATGCCGCATTAAATGGTACAGTTTCCTGCTATCTGAATCACTCTATCAAGAATTTTATGTTATATAATCGGCTCCTTTTACGCCATGGTCTCAGTGTAGACTTAAAGCATGATGAATGATCACCAAGATTTCAATGTATGGACTTCATACAAATTATCCTAACACAGAAGTTGTGATCAAGGCTAAAGTTTTTTGGACTGACATGTGATCATGATTTTTTTCCAGTGACAGACAGACATGTGATCTTGGTTAAAGTTTTGGCGTTTTTTTGCAATGGACGGACAGACATGTGATCATGACTAAAGTTTTTTGCCATTGACAGACAGACAGACGTGATCATGACGGTTGTCAGACGTTTCGCTACCCATACCATTTCGCTATATATATATATATAGTCATTTCGCTACCCACCGAGAAGTCATTTCGCTACCATGACCATTTCGCTACCTGTACGTTTCGCTACCTATCGAATTTAATAGGAATGGTATGGAACTTTTTAATACTGTAATAACTGTAAAAGTAAACACATAAACTTTAAAAAAAATTATTTAAAAAATAATACGTGTATTATTACCGGTGTCCCTTTTAGACTTAATGCTGATTTATGTAAGGCAACCAATGTTTACGTATTTACACGTGTCAATATTGTCCACTCTGAGATCACAGGTACCGCCTATAAGCCGATTAGATATCTGTATCGGTATGTGACACTGATTGAATTAACATGGACACATGCTACATTCATTTTTTGCTTATTGCTTTTGGTCTTGTTCCATTGATATATAATATGACATTTGCATTACGATCAAATGAAAATACAATTTACTGTTTAACCCTTTCCCACATATAAACATGTTTTAACTCATTTACCAACAGAGAAGATCCAGATCAGACGGGTCCTATATAGGATCAGCGTCTGCTCTGTTTGCTAATATAATAAGTTCTGATTCTTTACTGTTTGAAATGGCTACAAAATTTCCACCATTTCATTATATCGATTTTGTCAAAAAATATAAAGAAGGTATTAGTGAAAGTTGGGAATTTTTATTAGATACAGTTTGGAACTAGATGATCTCACACAATTATAATTATGTGTAAACAGTCAACTAAGTTTCGGATGCTACACATAGAACAGTCCTAATTGTTAGTTTTGTGATATACTTACGTTGAACATATTTCCGAACAGCTATATCTTATATGTGAATTAACTTATTTACTGTGAAAGTTTCATTCGGATCCAAACTGTTTGCCTATGCTGCTACGCTTGGTATTTCAAATTGGTAAAAGTATGTTTTTCATCTGTTAAACTGTTATTGTCCAGATCAATTAAATCTGTGAATAATTATAATTAATTGGGTGACAGGGTAGCGAAATGACTTCCCGTAAGGGTGCGAAATGACTGTAGCGAAATGGTCAGGGTAGCGAAACGCTGTGTAGCGAAACGTCCGTAAACCATCATGACTAAAAAAAATGTTTGCCATTGACAGACAGACAGACTGATATGTGATCATGATTTTTTTCCATTGACAGACAGAAATGTGATCTTGTTTAAAGTTTTTTTGCCATTGACAGACAGGCAAACAGACATATGAGCTTGGTTAAAGTTTATTGCCATTGACAGACAGACAGACATTTGATCATGCATGATTAAAGTTTTTTGCCATGGACAGGCTCGGCATTCTTCATCTCAGAACTAGCATCTGCTTACGTCTTAGTTTAAGGACATGCATGTTGATCTACCAAGATTGGCAAGAACACAGTTAAAAGTAATAAAGAAAACAGTTTTTTTTTTATACGCCCGCCTTCAGACGTGACATATTGCGTCCGGGCGGGCATCTCGATTTGTGTCCGGATGATAACTTTAGTTTTGTATGTCCGATCTTCATGAAACTTTACATGTGCATTGATATCAATGAAGGCAGGAACACTATTGATTATGGGCTTTACCAGACCAAGATCAAGGTCACTTTTTCTAAAAATAGATTGTTTTTCTGTAGAATTTTCCTGTTTCCGGACAATAACTTAAGTTCTGTATGCCCGACCTTCATGAAACTCCACATGTGCATTCATATCAGTGAGGGCAGGAACCCTATCAAATATGGGCTTTGCCCGACCAAACAAGGTCAGAAGGGCATCTCGATTTGTGTCCGGACAATAACTTTAGTTCTGTATGTCCGATCTTCATGAAACTTCACATACACATGCATTGATATCGATGAGGGCAGGAACCCTATTGAATGTGGGCTCTACCAGACCAAGGTTAAGGTCACTTTTCTAAAAATAGACTGTTTTTCACGATAACTTTAGTTCTGTATTCCCGATCTTAATGAAACTGCGTATGTGCATTCATATCAGTGAGGGCAGGAACCCTATCGAGTATAGGCTTTGCCCGACTAAACTAGGTCATTTTTTCTAAAAATAGATTGTTTTTCTGTAGAATTCTCCCGTTTCTGCACAATAACTTTAGTTCTGTATGTCTGATCTTCATGAAACTTCACATGTGCATTGATATCGATGAGGGCAGGAACCCATTTGAATGTGGGCTTTACCAGACAAAGGTCATGGTCACTTTTTCTAAAAATAGATTGTTTTTCAGTAGAATATTTCCTTTTCCGGACGATAACTTTTGTTCTGTATGTCCGATCTTCATGAAACTCCACATGTGCATTGATATTGGTGATGGCAGGTACCCTATTGAATATGGGCTTAGCCCGATCAAGGTCATGGTCTTTTTTTCTAAAAATAGATTGTTCTTGATTAAGGGCTTTGCACAACCAAGGTCAAGGTCACTGTTCTTAAACTTTACATTTACCCGAAACTACATGTGCATTGATGTCGATGAGGGCAGGAACCCATAATTGAATATGGACTTTGTCCGACCAAGGTCAAGGTCACTCTTCCTAAAAATAGATCTATATTGTTTTTCCATAACATTTTTTTTGTTTCCAGATGATAACTGTAGAATTATCCCCCCTTACTTTATGAATTTCTGTGAATTTTTGCTTGTCCGCACTCTAACTCAAACAAATGTAATCCAATCCTTTTCAATTTTGTCGTAGCATGAATATTACCATAATGTCTCAGTCAAGTTCGATAGCCAGCATGACACTGACACGCATGAATATCTCCCCTTACTTTATGCCGCCTGATACGGAGCAATGGCCTTTCAACTTCCAGACTTTTGACAGGCGTATATTGTGACATTTTGGCACTCTTGTTTGAAAATCATCTTCATTTATTTGATAAAATAAGAAACATAAGTATAACAGTTGTCTAATTAAATATATTTACTTTTAAAAGAAAATGAACATTCTTTCATTCATTGATCACGAATCAAAATCCTTTTGATTTTTCAAAATTAATTGATTTTATGCAATATGACTAAAAACTATTATTTTCAAGATTGGCTAAAGGTAGAAAACAAGATTTTCTGTAAGAATAACTGAAACTGAAAATGCAAATTTGTACATAGATTATTTGTACATAGATTATTTTGTTTTTCTGAACATTACCAAACTATATAAAAAACAAAATATCCAAATATACACACTAACTAACCATAGCATCGTTCTGTCTTCTAAATGTGAAAACAACCCTGATCAAAACTACAAACATCAAATGTTACAGTTTAATAGGAGGGCCATGATGACCCTTAATCCCTGACCTGGTTTTAACAGATTTATGTATATGTCACAGTAGAAATGGCAATTCAGGACAATCGTTGATTCTCCTAGGACAAGTTGTGATAGCAATCTCTCCTAGGACAGACTCCGATCAAATTTAGGTAATTTGGATCTAGAAGGTTTATGCTCGTTAAAGGCTTGAAATGAATGTTTTCTATGTATCCTGTGTCTTGCTGCATTTGTCTTCCGTTAGTGAATATTCACGATGTTATAAATTCTTTCATGATTGTCGATCAGGGAATGGGTTAATAATGTGAATTTATACTTAATGATTGAGTGAGTGAGTTGGGTTTTACGTCTGACCAGCATTTCAGTTATATGCAGACGGCACTTAATGATTGAACTAATTAAACTAATTTGGGTCCCTGATCATTTGTGTTTGTGAAATTCTGAGTAAAAAGGTGGTTTGTAAGAATGTTAATCTTGTTCTCTTAATCTTAAAGCATATTAGTCTTAACTAGTAGAATTGCCAATTATCCTAGAATAGATTAGGATTGGAGCCTGTCCTACATATCAATGATTTTTACCATAAGACCTTGACCTTTGGCCTATTTTGCAAAAATCTTTAATTGCCTATAACATTGGAACCAATAGACCTAGGGCTTTCATACTTGGTATGACCATGCCAACATATTTTGCCCTTCTGACCGTGATTTTAACCTTTGACCTACTTTTGCAAGTCTTTAAATGCATATAATATTGGGACCGATAGGCCTTAAGGGCTTCCATACTTGGTATGTATCTTTCCTGTCTTAAGACTTTCCAACGTTTCCAATGTTTTTTACCATGTGACCTTGACTTTGACCTACTTTTGCAAAAATCTTTAAATGCCTATGATATTGGACAAGATGGGCAAAGGGCTTCTATACTTGGTATGACCTAAGTTGCTGAATACTGGTACATGTATTTGGTTGCATTTTTGTTCTGATATTGATGCAATTAAGTTTAAATTGGAAATTGAATGATTTATTTTGTTCAATATGACACGTTTTAGACTTAACTTTTAAACAGGCGAGCATCAGGTGGCTTTGACACCATTTCTGGTTTTAAATTGCAGGCATTTTCACTTACATGTAGGCTGCTGCACTCTGATTAGCCAATTGGTTTCCGTGCAATATCTCCTCAAGGAATGGTCCAATTTTCACCAAACTTGCTCAGTGTACTTGAAATCCAATAACCTCATGTGGGTTTTGTGGTTGGCATATTCTGCACATATTTATTGATGATGATACAAACTGGATGGCTGATTATTACTGTGACATATCCTCAGAAAGATTGGTCCGATTTCTATCAAACTTGCTCATCATATGTTTATTGTTCAAGTACCTAGTGCAAAGAGTACCCAGTTATGCAAACTACATTCATATTTAATTATGCTGCTGCAGGTCTGCATTAGGAAAATCAGGCTTACAATATGTGATACCTCCTATGCGGGTGGGGCCCTTCGTCAACAGTAGTCTAGTTTCTTTGATGTCACAGAGCCTTTTCAGGGCCCTGTTTCTGCATACAAACAATGTATCTATGCTAAATCCCGCATTTCTAGTATAGTTACATAGTACAACTCAAGTACGTATGTATTAAAGCATATAAAATATCAGGCGGTTATGAAGTCTTCTATATTCTCTGATGAGATTATAAAACAGACTTGATTTGCCATTTCTGTCGCTTGGTCAGTATGGAGAGGAAGACGATCATATGTTTGCTGTAACTTCCTAATGCGTTAGTTTTCCTCTAACCACTAATTAAATAGTTAACACTATTTACATGGGAATCTCCTTCATTGCATAAGTAGGTCACTGGAGCTAAAAATAGATTTAATAAACAAGTTCTTTTTAACAATATCTCCTCCTCACCTACTAAACTGAATATGACCAAACTTCAAAGAATGAATTGTTCTGGGCTGTTGCTTAACAGGGTCACCAGAGTTAACAACAGATTTTAATGACCAATCTTTTTGGATGGTCACTATGAGGAGTTTTACTGTAGGTGCCCTCATGTTCTATTTTCTTTACTCTTGTTCTATACAACTGATTTTTTTTCTGTCACACAAACACTCAAAATCCATATACATGTATATATGTAAGCTGTCTCTTATCATTTTCAGGGTATATTCATGATGGGGGCATTGGACTGGATGTGAAAAAATGGCAGAAAACAAAAGTAGACAAAACAGCCCAGAAGTTGAAGAAATATTACCAAAAGATATTCTGGCACGAATTCCAGCTGGGTGATCCCCTGTTTCAAAAATTCTGTCAAGTGTTCTAAATACCTTTGTTATGTTTGGTGTTCTCATTTATAGTGGTAACCATGTCTGAATATCACAAAAAATATTTCTGCCCACGTTTGCTGGATTACATCGTCATTGTTGGGAGTCGTCACCCAAATAACAACAACAATGTTGCTCAGACTCCTGAGTTGCTGCGACGTTACCCACTGGAAGACCATGCAGACTTTCCATTACCTACAGATGTGATATTTTTCTGTCAGCCAGAAGGATGTATAAGTGTTGGTCCGAAACGCATGAGCTTAAGAGAGACAACATCATTTGTATTTACATTAACAGAGAAGGATTCTGGGAAGGTTCGCTATGGTATTTGTGTAAATTTTTTCCGCCCATTTGAGAAGTATCGAAGTGAAAGGAAGTCTGACAGACAGTTTAGTAGTGGTAGTAGTGATCGACAATTCAGTGCTGGCAGTTTCTCTGAGGCTGGCAGCAATATTCTGAGTGTGCAGCACAGTGAGTCTTTAGACAACAGGTCTCCAAGAACTAGTAGAAAATTGAAAACTGCTTCACGGGTTAGAAATAACACTTTAACGTCACTATGCATCATTAGCCATCACCCATTTTTCTCCACATTTCGTGAATGTTTGTTTATATTGCGGCGACTCATTGATGCCTGCCATGACAGAAGCTGCTCCAAGAGAATTGGTGGTTCAAGAAATATTTCCAGGTAAAGTATACTCTTTTTTTTTTTTTTTTTCATTGTTGTTTGGCCTGATCATTAGCTAGTTTGACCCGAGTGTATGGAAACAAGGGGTTGCAAGCAAAAGGTTGTACTTGCAGAACATTCTCAATTTGACATGGGTGGAAACTGAAACATCGGGATTAAGTTCAAACTAGTTCATAAAGCAACAGCTCATTTTGCAAATAGAATTATATGTTCATGCAGCAGTTTAAAAAAGAAATAGAGGATCTTACATGAGTGTTCTTGATTATTGGATTTATTAAATGAGTCTTTAAAACCATAAAAAACTCGCTAAAGATCGTTTTTTATCGTTTTAAAAAGACTCATTTAATAAATCCAATAATCATGAACACGAATTATAAATGCAAGATCCTATTTATAACATAACAAACACAGATGTTTTTTGCAGCCACTATTTCAGCAGTAACGTTGATTGTTATAAATTCTCCTTACATATAGAAATGATGAATGAAAGGTGTTATTAGGTTCGCTAGGTAAACTGGGACAAAGTAGGTCCAAAATTTCCAACTGTTTTTTGACTTACTGTCATATCAACCAGGATCTAATTTAGACCTCTCTGGTATTCAATTTAACTGTGATAGTTTATGATACAAAAACCTACAGAAACACGTCAAAATAATTTTTGAGTTACAGTTTTGACATACAAAGTTACAAATACGTCACATTATGACGTCATTGTACACAACATGTGTCTGTGTAAAGCGCGCCATTTAAACGAAGACCCACATACAGTCTACACGTCTGACACTCACTGTCAATGGGATTCAAAATGCGCCTTCGTTTTGGTAGTTTTAGCCATTCATCAGTGTTGTATACACATGTACATGGACATTTCCACCGAGAAAAAAATCTCGATCATCAAGTTCAGTGAAAAAGTTTATTGAAATGGACAAAAGATTCAGTACGAACTGCTGCATAAAATGTGTTGGAACAGGAGGAAGATTTTAGCAATCAGCTGAGTATAGCATATTTGAAATATGTTTGTGCTGTGCTGGATTCAGATGACTATAGTTGTTGCTTGACGAGATATTTTATGAGTAGAAATCTGCATAAACAAAAGGACATGCGGTGAAGAAAATGTAAAGTTGTGGAGGCATTTTTTTACTGCAGAATGGATGATTTGGGTCAGAGTAGCTGGTAGGTCTTGTTTGGCATACATTTTGTAGATATTTACCGATAGCGATTACAATTTGTATTATTTTATCGAAATTAAGGCGCAAGTGCCAACAGTCCTTTGCCATCTATCGTGATTCAATCTTTGATAGGTAGGTCACCGTCTGCCAATTTGTTTGTTTTGACAGCGCGTATGAATACAGTTAGGTCGTTCGAATGTTATTCACTAGTGAATATATCCCCGTGAATATCAAAATATAAATGATAGTGTTACGTCACGCTGAAGCCACGAGTTATGTTATAAAGAAAAGTAAATTATGCCTCCAAAATCTTCATCTAAGGGCATACATGTATTTTTAGCTCACCTGGCACAAAGTGCCAGGTGAGGTATTGTGAGGGGGCAGTGTCCGGCGTCCGTCGTCGTGCGTCGTGCGTCGTGCGTATGTGCGTATGTGCGTCGTGCGTCGTCAACAATTTACTTAAACATCTTCTTCTCTGAAACCACATAGCCTAGAGCTTTGATATTTGGTATGTGGAATCATCTAATGGTCCTCTACAAAGATTGTTCAAATTATGTCCCCCGGGCCAAAAATGGCCCCGCCCTGGGGCTTATCAGTTTTTCTTAGGAAAATCTTTAAAAATCTTCTCCTCTGAAACCGTAAGGCCTAGACCTTTGATATTTAGTATGTAGCATCATCTCATGGTCCTCTACAAAGATTGTTCAAATTATGACCCCCGGGCCAAAAATGGCCCCACCCCGGGGCTTATCAGTTTTTCATAGGAAAATCTTTAAAAATCTTCTTCTCTGAAACTGTAAGGACTAAACCTTTGATATTTGGTATGTAGCATTATCTAATGGTCCTCTACAAAGATTGTTCAAATTATGACCCCTGGACCAAAAATGGCCCGCCCCGGGGCTTATCAGTTTTTCATAGGAAAATCTTTAAAAATCTTCTTCTCTGAAACCGTAAGGCCTAGACATTTGATATTTGGTATGTAGCATTATCTAATGGTCCTCTACAAATATTGTTCAAATTATGACCCCCGGACCAAAAATGGCCCCGCCCCGGGGCTTATCAGTTTCTCATAGGAAAATCTTTAAAAATCTTCTTCTCTGAAACTATCAGGCATAGACCTTTGGTATTTGGTATGTAGCATCATCTAATGGTCCTCTACTAAGATTGTTCAAATTATGACCCCAAAGACAAAAATGGCCCCGCCCCGGGGCTTATCAGTTTTTCATAGGAAAATCTTTAAAAATCTTCTTCTCTGAAACCGTAAGGCCTAGACATTTGATATTTGGTATGTAGCATCATCTATTGGTCCTCTACAAAGACTGTTCAAATTATGACCCCTTGACCAAAATGGCCCCGCCCGGGGGCTTATCAGTTTTTAGCTCACCAGAGCACAAAGTGCTCAAGGTGAGCTTTTGTGATACCCCTGTGTCCGGCGTCCGTCGTCCGTCTGTCCGTCTGTCCGTCTGTCCGTCTGTCCGTCAACAATTTCAAACGACTTCTTCTCTGAAACCGACTGCCCAATTGTAACCAAACTTGGTCAGATACATACTGTGGGTGGGTGCTTCAAAAGTTGTTAAAAGATAGTGGGCGGGGCCATCGGTCTTGTTGCCATGGCAACCGGACACAATATCTAGACAAATCTTCTTCTCCAGAATGACTTGTTGGATTTGAATATAGTTTTCACCAAAATGTTTCTCAGTTGATAGACTTTAAAAGTTGTTAAAAGAATTTTGATCGGGCAAAAAACATGGCCGCCAGAGGGCTTGGTCAATATTTCCATATATGGTAATATGGAATTTTCATAGGAAAATCTTTAAAAATCTTCTTCTCTGAAACTGTAAAGCCTAGACCTTTGATATTTGGTATGTAGCATGATCTTATGGTCCTCTACAAATATTGTTCAAATTATGACCTCTGAGCCAAAAATGGCCCCGCCCAAGGGCTTATCAGTTTTTCATAGGAAAATCTTTAAAAATCTTCTTCTCTGAAACTGTAAGGCTTAAACCTTTGATATTATGTATGTAGCATGATCTTATGGTCCTCTACAAATATTGTTCAAATTATGACCCCCGGGCCAAAAATGGCCCCGCCCAAGGGCTTATCAGTTTTTCATAGGAAAATCTTTAAAAATCTTCTTCTCTCAAACTGTAAGGCCTAGACCTTTGATATTTGGTATGTAGCATGATCTTATGGTCCTCTACAAATATTGTTCAAATTATGACCCCCGGGCCAAAAATGGCCCCGCCCAAGGGCTTATCAGTTTTTCATAGGAAAATCTTTAAAAATCTTCTTCTCTGAAACTGTAAGGCCTAGACCTTTGATATTTGGTATGTAGCATGATCTTATGGTCCTCTACAAATATTGTTCAAATTATGACCCCCGGGCCAAAAATGGCCCCGCCCAAGGGCTTATCAGTTTTTCATAGGAAAATCTTTAAAAATCTTCTTCTCTGAAGCTGTAAGTCCTAGACCCTTGATATTTAATATGTAGCATGATCTTATGGTCCTCTACAAATATTGTTCAAATTATGACCCCCGGGCCAAAAATGGCCCCGCCCAAGGGCTTATCAGTTTTTCATAGGAAAATCTTTAAAAATCTTCTTCTCTCAAACTGTAAGGCCTAGACCTTTGATATTTGGTATGTAGCATGAAATTATGGTCCTCTACAAATATTGGTCAAATTATGACCCCGGGCCAAAAATGGCCCCGCCCAAGGGCTTATCAGTTTTTCATTGATATTTGGTATGACTAACATGATCTACTGGTCCTCTATAAATATGTAGCTGTGGCTTGTGGTCCTCTGCCAAGAATGTTTAACTAACGACCCTGACCACTGGGCGAAACTTGGCCCTGCCTCAGGGCTTATCAGTTTTCTCTGAAATCATAAGGCTTAGACCTTTAATTAATGGCATACTGCTTTGGCTTGTGGTTCTCTACCAAGGTTGTCCACATGATTTCTTGTGGTCAAAAAAGGCCCTGCCCCTGGGGTTATCTCAGGTGAGCGCTTCAGGGCCTCATGGCCCTCTTGTTCATAAAAAGCTTCTTCTCTGAAACCGTAAGGCCTAGACCTTTGATATTTAGTATGTAGCATCGTCTAATGGTCCTCTACAAAGATTGTTCAAACTATGAACCCCGGACCAAAAATGGCCCCAGCCCCTGGCTTATCAGTTTTTCATAGGAAAATCTTTAAAAATCTTCTCCTAAACTGTAAGGCCTAGACCTTTGAAATTTAGTATTTATTATCATCTAATGGTTTTCTACCAAAATTGTTCAAATTATGACACCTGGACCAAAATGGCCCTGCCCCTGGCTTATCAGTTTTTCATAGGAAAATCTTTAAAAATCTTCTTCTCTGAAACCGTAAGGCCTAGACATTTGATATTTGGTATGTAGCATTATCTAATGGTCCTCTACAAATATTGTTCAAATTATGACCCCCGGACCAAAAATGGCCCCGCCCCGGGGCTTATCAGTTGCTCATAGGAAAATCTTTAAAAATCTTCTTCTCTGAAACTATCAGGCATAGACCTTTGGTATTTGGTATGTAGCATCATCTAATGGTCCTCTACTAAGATTGTTCAAATTATGACCCCAAAGACAAAAATGGCCCCGCCCCGGGGCTTATCAGTTTTTCATAGGAAAATCTTTAAAAATCTTCTTCTCTGAAACCGTAAGGCCTAGACATTTGATATTTGGTATGTAGCATCATCTATTGGTCCTCTACAAAGACTGTTCAAATTATGACCCCTTGACCAAAATGGCCCCGCCCGGGGGCTTATCAGTTTTTCATAAAAAGCTTCTTCTCTGAAACCGTAAGGCCTAGACCTTTGATATTTAGTATGTAGCATCGTCTAATGGTCCTCTACAAAGATTGTTCAAACTATGAACCCCGGACCAAAAATGGCCCCGGCCCCTGGCTTATCAGTTTTTCATAGGAAAATCTTTAAAAATCTTCTCCTAAACTGTAAGGCCTAGACATTTGAAATTTAGTATTTATTATCATCTAATGGTTTTCTACCAAAATTGTTCAAATTATGACACCTGGACCAAAATGGCCCTGCCCCTGGCTTATCAGTTTTTCATAGGAAAATCTTTAAAATCTCCTGTGAAACTTTGAAACTTGTATGAAGCATATATAATGTTCCTTTATTTAGATTGTTCAAATTTGAAACTCAAGGCCTAAAATTATGGCCCTTGGTTTCATATTGGCCCCAATCTGAAGCTTACTTATTTTTACATAGAAATACAGTTTATGCATATGTCTATAGTAACCAGGTGAGCGATTTAGGGCCATCATGGCCCTCTTGTTTTTGTTCTGCCTGTCTGGCCAAGTCATAACTTTAGAACTTTTACTGATGTATGGAGACTTCATATGTTAATGGATGTAGACTTACATGTATCTCATGAAGCTGCAAGTTTTTAGTGGTGTTCTGTCAAGGTCAATATCATACTTGCAAGTCAGAGGTCTAAGTGTCTGTTATTTTGTGCCCAGTTTTTATCAGGATCATAAGTTTTACAGTTTCTTGAGAACTGGAGTTCCAATTTGTTTGGCCAATGAAGTTGATTGTATACATGTGCATGTATAATGTATTTACCGGTAAGGAGTGTAATTCAGGTCACTGGGGTCAAGGTCAGGTGAGGGTGGCAAGGAACGTTAGGCAAAAGGACACTCGGACATTTGCATGGTGTGTAGACTAAGATCGGGAAGCATGTTTGTGAATGTCTGTCTATATTCTTGTGTTGCATACTCTATATTTAAAAAAGAAAGGTTTCTTGCCGAAATATATCTTGCTGAGTTATGGTTCTCGTATTGTCTTCAGTTTGCTAACAGTCAAGGTTCTCTTATGGTCTTCAGTTTGCTAACAGTTGGTTCTCTTATGGTCTTCAGTTTGTTAGCAGTTTTCTTTATCAGGAAGTTGTTCATTTAGCTTTATATTGATCCCATAGTCCAGCAGGTCTCACACAGAAGAAATACATGTACATAGTTAAAAGGTTACTAGTCTTCATTTACATATATATATATTGATTGACTGCTGCTTTAGAGTGTTATTCAGAGCATCACAAATGTACTGTTTATACTTAAAGTATCTCACTTTGTTAGACTGTTGACAATTTAGACCAGATTCACCCTTATCTATATTATTTCAGATTCATCAAACAGCAATCTCAGCCAGTCTGTGATCAGACAGCTCAAAAAGGAGCATTCTGTCTGGGTCTATTCTTTTTGCATTTATAAGCATCAAAAGGTGTCTCTTACGAAAAGTGTTCATAATGCATATATACACAGTGTTCCTAGAAAGGGACATAGGCATATGGTGTTGACTCAGATCATAAGGTTCCTGAAGAAGCCCTGAAAAGGGTCTGTACTGTTTAGTTAAAAAATTACTTTGTGAAGTTGATTAGAATTCATTATGTACACCCCTTCAAATAAATGTTTGACACATAATACATACAATATAGTGGTATACATGTATTTGGGCAAAGGGGCAAGTGCACTTTGAATATAGTATGGCGAGTTGGCAAGACTTTTTAGTGTACTTTGAATATATATACAGTCAAAACTGTCTCAGCGACCGTCCCTTAATAGCGACTTCCTGTCTTATGTGACCCTAATATTTCCTCCCAATGCATTTTCCTATTTATTGAGACTGGGGATAACGACTGCCTGTGTTACCTGACTAACGACCGTAAATCGCAGCTCCCGAAATCCTAATCTGCTAATTAATGTGCCTGTTTGTAGCGACCCTGTAATTGCGGGTCATTATCGAGTTTTAACTCTCTTGTCTAGATGCGATTTGTTTAATCTTACCTGCATTGGTCTTGGAACAAATTACGACATACCACAACTTTTGCTATTAATCAAAAACAATTAAAAATCCATTTTATTTCACTTTCCTAACCGTTATTATGCTAACACACACAAAACAATTCATCTGGTCACAAGTTTTGAAATATTGGCCAAATTTCCCTTAATCCTGGTGAATGATTGTTAAAAGCTATTTGCATATAGAATCACAGATAGGGGAGTGACCTCGGGTTTAAATTTGCAACATCCTGTAACCCTTTGCCTGTTACGAAAGCTTGCAGATGCTTCTTTATTAAAACTTCACAAATTCGCTAATATTTCTAGTAGACATGTTGACTGAGTATCAAACATCTTGGATCCCGATCAGGCTCCGAGTTACTCGGCGTCTCATCCGGATCCAGTTTGTTTGCATACATGACATGACGCTCACGACAAGCAGGTTAAGGGTTAAAAGTGTCATTGATGTCTGGCGAGAAACACCACACCTTTTTGTAACACGAGTGAAAAAAAATCAAACAAGATTGGTTACACGTTTACAGATGTGTATGTGATGCTAGACGTGAATTAAACACACATGCTCATGTATTATTATTATGTCCACGGAATTGAATTGAGGAATACATACGCAGCACCAAAAGTCAGTATAGAATATTTGTCCAATTCATTCTTTCTTTCTCTTTTTTGTAAAAAATGTCTCCTCTTGCTTTTGTCGTAATTAAGATAAGTCAAATACGTGTTACATCTAATTTCACATTAGGGAATTCATAAGGGTGGGTGAATTAAAACTGAACAGTGCACATATAAAATTATCAAATATTAAATGTCCAAGGTTATTACTATTATTTAGAACACGTAACATCTATTCCATTTATGTGTAATAATTCTGTTCACTTTTATAATATAGAACCACTGAAATGAAGTTATAAAATTTAGAGAAAAAAACTGCATGACTGTCTTATGTGACTACCTGTCTTATGTGACCCTCTTGGTTTTCTCCCACTGAAGGTCACATAAGACAGGTTTGACTGTAGTTTATATACTACTCAAAATTTGATAGGAATCACTTAATAGATGGTATATATTTCATAGGGTATTAATATTTTCTTGATTTTTGATTGTTATTTTGCAACTTTTGACATTTAAATGTGTGTTTTTATACCCCCACAAACGAAGTTTTTTTTGTGGGGTATACTGGAGTCACCATGTCCGTCCGTCTGTTCGTCAGTCCGTCCGGATCATAACTTCCAAAGTATAAAAGCTATTGACTTCAAACTTCATATGCAGATAGATCACATTGACAGCAAGCGCAGTGCACAATGTTCGTAACTCTGTCTTCAGTATCTTTGAAGTTATTGCTCTTTGTTATTTTTCTCAAGACCGGGCTTGTCCGGATCATAACTTTCAAAGTATAAAAGCTATTGACTTTAAACTTCATATACAGATAGAACACATTGACCACAAGTGCAGTGTCCAAGGTCCGTAACTCTGTCTTCAGTATTTTTGGAGTTATTGCCCTTTGTTATTTTTCTCAAAATCGGGTTGTCCGGATCATAACTTTCAAAGTATAAAAGCTATTGACTTCAAACTTCATATACAGATAGATCACATTGACCACAAGTGCAATGCACAAGGTCCATAACTCTGTCTTCAGTATTTTTGGAGTTATTGTCCTTTGTTATTTAAGTCAAAATCGGGCTTGTTTTAATAAATTATTATTTTTTTCCGGAGCTTTTCGCTGTTATACCTTAACAAAACTTTTTTAAATTTTGCAGTATTGTTGAACACCATCTGAAGTTCTGCACCTGCGACAAAGGTTTTGAATGAATGATCTCCCTTTTAGTAATTTAACAAATGAAAATTTAGCAGTCGGGAGCTTTATTTCTATAACCCCATCACTGTGTCAAATGTGCTAGTGGGGGTATTAATCACCTTTAGTGGTAGTTCTAGTTTATTTTATTTTTAGCTCACCTGAGCAAAGCTCAGGGTGAGCTCTTGGGAGACTTGAATGTCCGTCGTCCGTCGTGCGGTGTGCGTCGTGCGTCGTGTGTCGTCAACAATTTGCTTGTGAACACTCTAGTGGTCACAATTGTAGTCTAATCTTCATGAAACTTGGTCAGAATGAATGTCTTGATAAAATCTCGGACGAGTTCGAAAGTGGGTCAAGTTGGGTCAAAAACTAGGTCACTAGGTCAAATAGTAGGAAAACCTTGTGAACCCTCTAAAGGTCACATTTTTAGCCCAATTTTCATGAAACTTGGTCAGAATGATTGTCTTGATAAAATCTCGGAGGAGTTTGAAAAATGGGTAATGTGAGGTAAAAAACTAGGTCACTAGGTCAAGCAGTAGAAAAACCTTGTGAACACTCTAGTGGTCACAATTTTTGTCCAATCTTCATGAAACTTGGTCAGAATAAATGTCTTGATAAAATCTCGGACGAGTTCGAAAGTGGGTCAAGTGGAGTTGAAAACTAGGTCACTAGGTCAAACAGTAGAAAAACCTTGTGAACACTCTAGTGGTCACAATTTTAGTCCAATTTTCATGAAACTTGGTCAGAACGAATGTCTTGATAAAATCTCGGATGAATTCGAAAGTGGGTCAAGTGGAGTTAAAAACTAGGTCACTAGGTCAAACAGTAGAAAAACCTTGTGAACACTCTAGTGGTCACAATTTTAGTCCAATCTTCATGAAACTTAGTCAGAATAAATGTCTTGATAAAATCTCGGATGAATTCGAAAGTGGGTCAAGTGGAGTTGAAAACTAGGTCACTAGGTCAAACAGTATAAAAACCTTGTGAACACTCTAGTGGTCACAATTTTAGTCCAATCTTCATGAAACTTGGTCAGAATAAATGTCTTGATAAATTCTCGGACGAGTTTGAAAGTGGGTCAAGTGGAGTTGAAAACTAGGTCACTAGGTCAAACAGTAGAAAAACCTTGTGAACACTCTAGTGGTCACAATTTAAGTCCAATTTTCATGAAACTTGGTCAGAACGAATGTCTTGATAAAATCTCGGATGAATTCGAAAGTGGGTCAAGTGGAGTTAAAAACTAGGTCACTAGGTCAAACAGTAGAAAAACCTTGTGAACACTCTAGTGGTCACAATTTTAGTCCAATCTTCATGAAACTTAGTCAGAATAAATGTCTTGATAAAATCTCGGATGAATTCGAAAGTGGGTCAAGTGGAGTTAAAAACTAGGTCAATAGGTCAAACAGTAGGAAAACCTTGTGAACACTCTAGTGGTTGCAATTTTAGTCCAATCTTCATGAAACTTAGTCATAATGATTGTCTTGATAAAATCTCAAATGAGTTTGAAAGTGGGTTATGTCGGGTTAAAAACTAGGTCACTAGGTCAAATAGTACGAAAACCTTGTGAACACTCAAGAGGTCACATTTATAGCCAAATCTTTATGAAAGTTGGTCAGAATGATTGTCCTAATAAAACCTTGGACACATTTGAAAATGGGTTATCTGAGGTCAAAAGTAGGTCACTGGGTCATATCTTAGAGAAATCTAGTTTACACTCCAGTGGCCACATTTTTATCAAGGTTGAGTGTGATCATGGGTTGGGTGGGAATAAAAAGTAAGTCACTAGGTTAAATCTTAGAAAAATTACTTTAGAGAGCACATTTTTAGCCCAATCTCCATTGGTCAGAATCATTGTCTTGATAAAATCAATATACTAAATCTTTGAAAATCTTGTTCTGCAGAACCACTGCTCATGATCCATTGCTCATGATCCACTATCAACATTGTTCATATATTGTCCCTAAGGTCAATATTGACCCTTCCCATGGGCTACCCTGCAAAAATCTTAAATCTATGGTAATCAGGTGAGCGATTAAGGGCCATCTTGGCCCTCTTGTTAAGTATTGATTTATCACTGAAGCGTGACACTGGCTGGATCTAGATAGGGGTGACTTTTTATACGCCCGAAGGGACGTATTATGGTATGGCGCATGTCGTCCGTCCGTCCGTCCGTCCGTCCGTCTGTCCGTCTGTCCGTCTGTCCGTCCGTCCGTCCGTTAGCAATTTCTTGTGCAACTAACTCCTCCTTTATTTTTCAACATAATTTCTTCAAACTTTCAGGAATGATAGATACTGATGTGTAGTTGTGCATATCAGTGAGATAACTCTCATATCATTTTTCATTCTGGAGTTATTGCCCTTTGATAGTTTCGGGTAGCAATTTCTTGTGCAACTAACTCCTCCTTTATTTTTCAACATAATTTCTTCAAACTTTCAGGAATGATAGATACTGATGTGTAGTTGTGCATATCAGTGAGATAACTCTCATATCATTTTTCATTCTGGAGTTATTGCCCTTTGATAGTTTCGGGTTGCAATTTCTTGTGCAACTAACTCCTCCTTTATTTTTCAACATAATTTCTTCAAACTTTCAGGAATGATAGATACTGATGTGTAGTTGTGCATATCAGTGAGATAACTCTCATATCATTTTTCATTCTGGAGTTATTGCCCTTTGATAGTTTCGGGTAGCAATTTATTGTGCAACTAACTCCTCCTTTATTTTTCAACATAATTTCTTCAAACTTTCAGGAATGATAGATATTGATGTGTAGTTGTGCATATCAGTGAGAAAACTCTCATATCATTTTTCATTCTGGAGTTATTGCCCTTTGATAGTTTCGGGTAGCAATTTATTGTGCAACTAACTCCTCCTTTATTTTTCAACATAATTTCTTCAATCTTTCAGGAATGATAGATACTGATGTGTAGTTGTGCATATCAGTGAGATAACTCTCATATCATTTTTCATTCTGGAGTTATTGCCCTTTGATAGTTTCGGGTAGCAATTTATTGTGCAACTAACTCCTCCTTTATTTTTCAACATAATTTCTTCAAACTTTCAGGAATGATAGATATTGATGTGTAGTTGTGCATATCAGTGAGATAACTCTCATATCATTTTTCATTCTGGAGTTATTGCCCTTTGATAGTTTCGGGTAGCAATTTCTTGTGTAACTAACTCCTCCATTATTTTTCAACATAATTTTATAGAACAGCCTTCGGGCGTATATTGCCCCGTCTTGCGGTGCTCTTGTTATGGTTTTAGTGCATTCTTGTCCGAAGTGAAATGATTTTAAAAGCTACATGTAGCCAAAAGTGAAAGGATCTTTTCAATATCGTGTGTGGTGCCCATTGGCATTGATTACTGCCTGGCATCGTCTTCTCATGCTACTGATTAGCCTGCGGATGCTGCCTTGTGGGATTCTAACCCACTTCTCAAGGAGGGCTTGTCGTAGCTCCTGGATGGTGGTAGGCTTAACAGGGCGTGCAGATATTGCAACCTGAAGCATGTCCCAGACATTTTCTATGGGGTTGAGGTCTGGAGACCTCGCAAGGCCAGTCCATCCTGACAATTGTTTCAGCTTGGAGGTACTCATTGGTCACTCTGGCTCTGTGAGGTCTGGCATTGTCGTCCATTAAAATGAAATCTGGGCTTACTGCACCAGCATATGGACGAACGTATACATCAAAGACCTCTCTGACGTATCTCTGAGCTGTCAGGGTGCCGTTTTCAATGATATATGCAGATCGGTCTTCTCCTGCATACTGACCCCTGCCCAAACCATTACTGAGCCCCCACCATAATGATCATGGTTTGCGATGCATACTGGTGCAAAACGCTCATTGGTTGTTCTCCACACCCTGGCACGCCTATCTGTAAAGTCAACACAGAATCTGCACTTGTCTGTGAAAAGTACCGGTGTCCAGTCTTTCAAAGTCCATGTTACGTGACCTTGGATCCATTGGAGACGTGCCTGGATGTGGTTGTGAATCAATGGAATACGAATTGCAGGTCGTCTAGCCCTCATGCAAACACCATGCAGTCTGTTTCGAATGGTTTGTGTTGAAACCCGAACCCCTGTTGCATTCTGGAAGTCATTCTGGATGGCCGTGGCGTTCATGAAGCGATGACATCGGGCTTGTACCACAATAAAACGGTCTTCTGCCTGAGTAGTAGCCCTCCGACGACCTCCCCCGTGTCTGTGGATAACATCACCATGCATTTGGAAGCTGTTCCATATCCTCGCTACAACGCTCTGCGAAACGCCAAGTTGACGTGCCACATGACGTTGTGACGCCCCTGCTTCCAGCATCCCAACCCCTCTGTTCATTTATTCCACGCTAAGACGTTGTCTTACATGATAATTAGCCATTTCAAACAACTTTCAAGATGAATGGTTGAGCTACAAGTGTACATCTGAAGCATGTACACAAAGCACATGTCAAGGTGCACCCCACTTTTTCATGGGTATTGCTTTTCCCGTGCAAATTGTAAGCAGACAATAATGGAGTTAAAATTAGATATTTATTGGTTTTATTGCCAGTATGGAGAAAAGAGAATGGGTAGGAGCCATAACAGATAACACAGGCTATTGAATAATTATTGATGGATGTCAGCTGAATGGCAGTGCATTCAGGCAAAGTTCTCCTCTCTGAGCCAAAAATCAATATCGTAGTGTTCACACACTGGTCAATATTTCTATGGTGGTTTTCTCCTGGAGGTTTTGTTTCATTGCTGTCCAATGCTTTATTTTGCCAGAGGGAGTACAGTTGCATTTAGTATGTTCAAAATAGTTTGCATTTTGGTGTACATTACTGCACTTGTATGTTATTTCTTGGCTTAACAGAAGCCTTTGAATGGCACTTGGGTAAAGCATCAGCCAGTTTAGCTTAAAGAGGAAGTCTCTAAAATGAACGCATATTTTCAGTAATATCATAAAAAACTCAAAGTATTCGGTATGCTCAGTCATTATCATGAAGATTGTCAATTTTAACTTATTTTAAAAAATGCCCCTGTGGTACAAAATAAACCGTTTTCATCGATAAATGTACTGATGTACAGTAGTTATAATTTTTGTTCTATAACCAAATATTTTCGGCCTTTGTCGAACAGTTAACGAAACTAAAAAGCGAGCCGAATAAATCGGGTCTTCTCCCTCAGCTCAATATTGGGAGAAATCATCAGGTTTAGGGGGACTTTTTCTCCCAAATCGCCCTCTAGCTTGATCTTTGACTGGTTATCGGGAACAGCAAATTGAACCGTAACTGGTTAATTGCCATTTTCATCATCTGTCTGATACTGTATAGGATAAAACCAACATCATATATTCCAGAAATTAATCACATTTGGGCTGATATAAACCTTGAAATAACTCTTTGACATCCTGCTTGATTCATTTTTTGTCTAAAATCGTTACTATTAATTTCAAACTTAACTTCGGGGTAGATTTATGTGAGTAAACTGTAAGTAAGAATTATAAGTGTTTACCTTTCAAGTCTCGACTTCGGCTAGACTGTTCTAAAGTAAAATTAGCCACTGATCCCTTAGGAAAAAGGAAGGCAGTTAACTTGCAGTGTTTTAGCAGTGTTTTTCAGAGCCAGTAAAACGCAGTTTTTTAGCAGTTTGTTCTAAACCAGTTTTTAGCAGTGAAAGTGCAGTGAAATCGGCTGAAATATTTAAATGAGCTAGCAGTCATATGAGGTCATAAAAAACTGCAAAATAACTGGCTTACCAGTTATGAACCAGTTAAATGACATCATGAAACTGGAAGAAAAACTGTCCAAATTTTTTCAGCAGTTAAATTACATCATAAAATACTGGAAGAAAAACTGCAAAATAACTGGCCATTATTTTTAAGCAGTAAAATGACATCACTGAATACTGGAAGAAAAACTGCCAGTATTTTTTCCATCAAAAGTTTTTTTAACATTTTATATACTGTAATGGAAAAACATAACATACGGCTAAATGAAAATTATTATTTATGCTGCAGTTTTCAAAAGGTTCACTCTTAATTTTTAAGAATAAGTTAATTGCACCATTACTGGGCATCTACAAAACACTAACAGATGGCATACAGAGTAGATCCTGTTAAGACAGCTCTCTTACAAGCCCTCTAAACTTGATCTATATTATTTGTACAGAACACATGTACTCCTTTTCAACACAGATGTTATACTACAATAACTGTACAAAATACATGCTCTCTTGTAAGTTGTAGTCTTGTTTTTAGCCATTTGAATAGATATTTACACCTAGCAAAATTACTTTAACAAATCAAAAGATCCAGAGTGCTGTCTATCTTCTTGAAGAGTTAAATTGCTCCATCCCGAAACTGTCCCCACAATCTTATGCAAGTCTATGGTCTTTTGAAAAGATGGCGACAAGTTTTTGCACCTTCATTTTTAGCTCACCTGGCACAAAGTGCCAAGGTGAGCTATTGGGATGATCCTATGTCCGGCGTCCGTCGTCGTGCGTATGTGCGTCGTGCGTACGTGCGGGCGTCAACAATTTACTTAAACATCTTCTTCTCTGGAACTACAAAGCCAAGAGCTTTGATATTTGGTATGTAGTATGATGTAATGGTCCTCTACAAAGATTGTTCAAATTATGTCCCCCGGGCCAAAAATGGCCCCGCCCCAGGGCTGATCAGTTTTTCATAGGAAAATCTTTAAAAATCTTCTTCTCTGAAACTGTAAGGCATAGACCTTTGATATTTGGTATGTAGCATCATCTAATGGTCCTCTACTAAGATTGTTCAAATTATGACCCCTGGGCCAAAAATGGCCCCGCCCCGGGGCTTATCAGTTTTTCATAGGAAAATCTTTAAAAATCTTCTTCTCTGAAACTGTCAGGCATAGACCTTTGGTATTTGGTATGTAGCATCATCTAATGGTCCTCTACTAAGATTGTTCAAATTATGACCCCTGGGCCAAAAATGGCCCCGCCCCGGGGCTTATCAGTTTTTCATAGGAAAATCTTTAAAAATCTTCTTCTCTGAAACTGTCAGGCATAGACCTTTGGTATTTGGTATGTAGCATCATCTAATGGTCCTCTAAAAATATTATTCAAATTATGACCCCTGGGCCAAAAATGGCCCCGCCCCGGGGCTTATCAGTTTTTCATAGGAAAATCTTTAAAAATCTTCTTCTTTGAAACTGTAAGGCATAGACCTTTGATATTTGGTATGTAGCATCAACTTATGGTCCTCTACTAAGATTGTTCAAATTATGACCCCCAGGACAAAAATGGCCCCGCCCCAGGGCTTATCAGTTTTTCATAGGAAAATCTTTAAAAATCTTCTTCTCTGAAACTGTAAGGCATAGACCTTTGGTATTTGGTATGTAGCATCATCTAATGGTCCTCTACTAAGATTGTTCAAATTATGACCCCCAGGACAAAAATGGCCCCGCCCCAGGGCTTATCAGTTTTTCATAGGAAAATCTTGAAGAAATCATCTTCTCTGAAACTGTAAGGCATAGACCTTTAATATTTGGTATGTAGCATGATCTAATGGTCCTCTACTAAGATTGTTCAAATTATGACCCCTGGGCCAAATATGGCCCGCCCCGGGGCTTATCAGTTTTTCATAGGAAAATCTTTAAATATATTCTTCTCTAAAATTATAAGGTATAGACCTTTAATATTTGGTATGTAGCATTATTTAATCGTCCTCTACTAAGATTAATCAAAATATGACCCCCGGACCAAAAATGGCCCCGCCCAAGGGCTTATCAGTTTTTCATAGGAAAATCTTTAAAAATCTTCTCCTCCAGAACTGTAAGGTCTAGGCCCTTGATATTTGGTATGTAGCATCATCTAATGGTTTTCTACCAAGATTATTCAAATTATTACACCTGGATCAAAAATGGCCCCGCCCTGGGGCTTATCAGTTTTTCATATGAAAAGCTTTAAGAATCTTTTTCTCTAAAACTGTAAGGCAGAGACCTTTTATATTTGGTATGTAGCGCTATCTACTAGTTTTCTACCAAGATTGTTCAAATTATGTCCCCTGGGTTGAAAACTTCCCCGCCCAGGGGCATATCAGTTTTTTATAGGAAAGTTTTTAAAAATCTTCTCTTAAAAATCTTTAAAAGTCTTCTCTGAACTTGTAAGGCATAGACCTTAGATATTTGGTATGTTGCACTATCTAATAGTCCTCTACCAAGATTTTCAAATCATGAACCCCGGATCAAAATTGACCCCACCCTGGGGCTGAACAGTTTTTCATAGGAAAATCTTTAAAATATCTCCTCCTCCAAATCTGTAAGGACTAGACTCTTTATATTTAGTATGTAGCATCATCTGATGGTTTTCTACCAAGATTTTTCAAATTATGCAATCTGTCATTGAAATCATTAATCTGTTACGAACAGGTGAGCGATTAAGGGCCATCATGGCCCTCTTGTTCTGTATGACAACTACCCTTTTTCTTCTCTTTGTGTGTCAGGCTTGTTGATCTGGACTATAGGCACAGCTGTATCCCCAGTCCTGCAATAACAAATGTTACTAATAACATAAACATTATCAAAATTATATTAAATCTAATTCTTCCTCCCTGTTTATGTTTTATACACTTAAATTCAACAACCTATAATGAAAGATTTATCATGTTTTGACTGACCTATTTACATACATGTCCAATTTATTGACAAAATTTCATAAATCTGGATATTTAACTTTTTACATCATACACTTCTATGGCTTTGCAAATGGAGTAGACCAAGATCAATCCTGTAAAAGATAACTAATCCCCATCTTCTCTATTTGCTTTTGGAATAATATATTTTCTGCCTTAGCCAGAATTTGTGTTCATAATTTTATGCCATAATGAAATATAATCTAGTAATAATGTGACGCAACTACTTCCATGAACATTCATCGTGTAAAGGGTTACATCTCAACAAATCTTATAGGTCTGTTCCCAACTAAAACAGGTAAGAATATTATTTTACTTGCTATACTTTCATTTTCATTGCAAACATGACTGCTGGAAAAAAGTAAACACATTCAATTTTCTTTTTTAATAAATCTGGTTATTGGTTGTATTTTCATGTCTCTCCCCATGAGATGTATGGGTACAGGGACTCTGGTGTTGCATGGTTGATCATTGTCACGTTAAACAGAAATAGAGAGTAGAGGGGTGAAGAGCTAGCTAGAATATTACCCCACCCACCCACTTACATGAAAATCGAAGATAAACAATATTGAATAATAAAAATCTAATTAGTCTTAATTTATTAGAATTGATAATTAACTCACCATGGCAATTATGGAATTTTAAAAGCATAATTCAGCTGTGTTCTATCAACTGTCATGCTATGTAATCGACAACTGGGCACATTTTTAAAACTAGAAATATTGACAGTTTGTAGTCACCATATTGGTTTCTTCCCAGTATTGCATCATGGGTAATTTACATAGTTGCCAAGACTCAACAAGTTGTCAAGACTCACAACTGATCTTAGGCATTTACAATTAAGGCTATTTAGCATTTTATTTTACATTACCTTGCAACCGATCCTTTGGGCTGGAAAAAACAGCTAGGACAGTATTAAGTTGTTCTTCGCTGCATAGACATTCTATTAAATTCCAAGCGGGCTATTTTACATGAAGGCATAACCCATATGTGTAACGGTTCTGCCATGGAGTTGCCAACTTTAACGTTGGTCGTTACTTTTGAGCCACTACAGATAGAGACTTGATTCTTGGCATGCATAAGTATCTCATAAAGCAGCACAATTTGAGGGGTGACATGTTAAGGTCATCCTTAAGGGTCAAAGGTCAAATGTTTGTTTGTTTGTCAGCAACTTCAACCTTGGGCATAACTTTTGAATCAGTAGAGATAGAGACTTGATATTTGGCATTCATGTATATCTCTTGAAGCTGCACATTTTCAGAAGTGACATGCTAGGGACAAGGTCATCCTTCAAGGTCAAAGGCCAGCTATATACATGTAGGGCAACTAACTTACTTTCGAACCAATAGAGATATAATGACTTTATATTTGGCATTTACATGTGTATCTCATGAAGCCTAGCTCACAGTTTGAGTGGTGACATGACAATGTCAAGACCATCCTCCAAGGTCAAAGTACAAATGTTTAGGTATTACATTTGCTATACTGTGGGGGCATATAGTGTATATATAGCGTTTTACAAACACATCTTGTAACCTTAGATGGAGTTGTTTGTTATCTATATTTCATTGGTTAATAATATAAATTAATTGACCAACGTAATAGGGGCGATGCTACATGGGGAAGGGGGTATATATACCGGACCAGTGAATGGAGATAATCCAGAATGATCAGTGTCTGCACTTTTCCACATTCAAAGAGGCAACTTGGCGCCATGCCAGGCAACAGGGCGCTAGCAAATAAGGATCGAACGGGTGATGCGCCAGCTATTTCTTACTAGCTGGATCACTGATCGTCAGCTTGATATTGAATGATCTACATTGTCATTATACTATTAGTAATAAAATATGCTAGCTCGAATTTGTTTTCCATTTCTATAGTAGATATAGGATTCTATACCTATAACTTTTAAAGGTTTACAGTTTTTATCATGCAGTAAAATGAAAACTGCTATAAACTGGTTCTTCTGTTCAAATAAAAGCAACCAGAAAACTGCTCCAAGAAAAGTACTGCTATTTACTGCAAATTAAACCATTTTTTCAGGTAGCAGTTATGTTTTACTGTTAAAAACTGTCACAAATGAATGGAGCTATACATGCAGTTTTTAGCAGTCATTTGAAAACTGCAGTAAACTGCTCACCAACAACTGATGTCCATGATAAAATACTGCTAAAGAAGGCAGTATTTTCAAAAAACTGCTATTTCACTGCTAAAAAACTGCAGTTTTTAGCAGTTCTTTTTCCTAAGGGATGTTACAGATGTGTACGGTCCAAACAGAGCAAATTCGAATGCCCGTCCATTTTACCATATTTTTAGCTCACCAGAGCACAAAGTGCTCAGGGTGAGCTTTTGTGATTGCCTGATGTCCGTCGTCCGTCGGCGTGCGTCGTCCGTCCGTCGTGCGTCGTGCGGTGTGCGTCGTCAGTCGTCAACAATTTGAACCTTTAAAAATCTTCTCCTCTGAATCTACAGGGTTCTCATCTTTCATCTTTGGCATATAGCATCATCTGTTGGTCCTCTACAAAAGTTATATAAATTATACCCCTGGGGTCAAAATTGGCCCTGCCCCAGGGGTTTTCAGTTTTCAATAGAAACATATAGTGAAAACTTTGAACATCATCTCCTCTAAAACTAGAAGGTCCTCAGCTTTCATATTTGGCACATAGCTTCAACTTCAGGGCTTCTACAAAAGTTATATAAATTATGCCCCTAGGGTAAAAATTGGTCTCACCCCATGGATTGCCAGTTTTTTTAAGCTGACTACTTAAACAGCCCATAGGATCACTAGTTATGCATAGGAAAAACTTTAAAAGTATTCTTGTCAGAAACTACATGTCCCAGAGCTTAGATATTTGGTGTATAGATTTACTTAGCATAACTTTATGGGTTTTATAAGTATCACAGTTCTTGGGTTAAAATTGGCCCTGCCCTGTGTGTACAGTCTTCTTCACTTCAGAAACGACAGTCTAAAGGTTTCTCCTTAATATATCAGCCTGCAGAGCTCAGACCTTCTTATATAACCACCCTTAGCCTGATCAGTTGAGTAGAAATTGTGTTTAGACAAATAACACACTCTCATTTAAGATTGAGAAAATTGTGGATAGTTCTTAATATGCAGAACACTCTTAAAGCTTTTTTTCATACCTATGCCCTTCATTAAGCTACCAGATATCAATATAGAGCATATCTGTTGTGAATTTCAGCTTAACTCTTTGCATGCTGGGTAATTTTGTCATCTGCTAAATGGTTGTCTGCAGCATATTCATAAGTTATCCGTACTAGACAATTTCTTTCTAAGTTTTTCAGAATTCAGACTCATTGACAAACAGTTCAGATCACATTATATTGGCCCTGATCTGGATCCAAACTGTTTGCATAGGTCATTAGTGGTGGGAGAATCCCACTACACACTTTCTTTCTAAGTTTTTCAGAAGTTCAGTCTCATTTACAAACAATTTGGATATCAGATCAGGCCCCACATTATGTGGGCCCTGATCTGGATCCAAACTGTTTGCATAGGTCATTAGTGGTGGGATAATCTGCCTCTAGCATCCAAAGAATTAATACAAGTTCCAGTGGTCTATGCTCTATCCATTCTTTCACTACATTCTTTCAGCATCATGTTCTGGTCCTCTACAAAAGTTATATAAATTGTGTCCCCGGGGTCAAAATTGGCACCGCCCCTGGGGTGTTAAGTTTTCAATAGAAACATATGTGAAAACTTTGAAAATCTTCTCCTCTGATTGTCTGGTGAGCGATGTCAGGGCCATTCTGGCCCTCTTGTTTGTAAAAGTACTGGTATACACTACACAGAAATGATGAAAACTAGACAAAATCATTGGTTTAATTATGTCTCCCCCATTTATGGGGGTTGGGAAGATATATTGTTTTTGCTAGAATTGTCTGCCCGTCCGTCTGTTTGTCACAAACTTGTGTCGCCCGTATCTCTGAAACCAGTAGGGCTCGAGTCACCAAACTTCACAGGAATGTTCTCCAGCATGAGTTGTTGTGCACCTGGGGTTATTAAATTGTCTCCTCCTGATAAATTTTGAGTTATTGCCCTATATGACTTAAATCAGATAATCTTTGTGTCATGTGTATCTCTGAGGCCACTAGGGCTAGAGTCACCAAACTTCACAGGAATGTTGACCAGCATGAGTTAATGTACACCTGGGTTTTTTAGCTCGACTATTCGAAGAATAGTGGAGCTATCCTACTCGCCCTGGCGTCGGCGTCCGCGTCCGCGTCGGCGTCTGCGTCACACTTTGGTTAAGGTTTTTGTTAAAGTCCACTTTTTGCCTCTAACCTTTGGAATAAAGCTTTGAAACTTGGAACACTTGATCACCATCACAAACTTCATCTGTAGGTAAGAGTACATAACTCTGTCAAGCATTTTGACTGAATTATGGCCCTTTTTAACTTACAATTTTTGGTTAAGGTTTTTGTTAAAGTCCATTTTTGCCTCTTACATTTGGAATAAAGCTTTGAAACTTGCAACACTTGTTCACCACTTTGATCTTCATCTGTAGGCAAGAGTACATAACTCTGTCAAGCATTTTGACAGAATTATGGCCCTTTTTGACTTAGAATTTTTGGTTAAGGTTTTTGTTGAAGTCCACTTATTTACATAACCCTTTGAGATAAAGCTTTAAAACTTGGAAAACTTGTTCACCATCACAAACGTCATCTGTAGGTGAGAGTACATAACTCTGTCAAGCATTTTGACAGAATTATGGCCCTTTTTAACTTAGAACTTTTGGTTAAGGTTTTTGTTAAAGTCCACTTATTTACATAACCCTTAGAGATAAAGCTTTAAATCTTGGAACACTTGTTCACCATCACAAACTTTATCTGTAGGCAAGAGTACATAACTCTGTCAAGCATTCTGACAGAATTATGGCCCTTTTTAACTTAGAACTTTTGGTTAAGGTTTTTGTTAAAGTCCACTTATTTACATAACCCTTTGAGATAAGGCTTTAAAACTTGGAACACTTGTGCACAATCAAAATCTTCATATGTAGGCAAGAGTACATAACTCTGTCAAGCATTCTGACAGAATTATGGCCCTTTTTAACTTAGAACTTTTGGTTAAGGTTTTTGTTAAAGTCCACTTATTTACATAACCCTTTGAGATAAGGCTTTAAAACTTGGAACACTTGTGCACAATCAAAATCTTCATATCGAGGGTTGAGCGCAAGACTGTAGTAACTCTATTTTATGAAAGTTTACAGGAGAAGCAAAAAACATCCTTATTCGTGTAAAAATCGTAATAAATTCAAAACCTTTGATATTCATGCATTAAAAGAGAGATAAATAAATCCAGGCTGAGTTAAATAAATTAAGCTCCAGTACTTTTTGATATTTCTGTATCTTGATGAGTTACTACAGTCTTGCGCTAAATTTGGCAAATATTGGGGGTTTATTTGCCTGCAAGACTGTAGCAACTTGAGTTACGACAGTCTTGCATGCACAGCTTGACAAGAATAAGACAAATAAAGTCATGCAAGACTGTTGTAACATTTTGATTAAAGAGAAAAAAAATCCATCAGGGCATTTTATTTAGAAAAATAAACTATATTTTAACTAACTTTGGCTGTTTTTTCATCATATAAACATCAGTTTTATTTTGAACAGCATGTCATTCGGACCCGACGTGAGCCTAAAAGTCTTAAGTTATGAACCATCTTTTAAACACATACACACACACTAAATAATAGCATTATATCATATATACATTTGTTGCATGATCAAATGTTTGATGCTAGTCCTTATTTCACTACCATGCCCTATGGTATGGTGATTCTAACATCTCACACCCTAGGATTTGGTGAAGCAAAAGAAGGAAATATGAACCCATTCCGACATTGTATTATGAGTTGCAACAATATATATAAGCTCCTCCCATATAAATATATATCATTTTAATCATTCTGATGCTATCCTAAGCATATATTCAAGCTAGTACAAATAAGTTTTGACCCTGATCAGAAGCTCCTGAAGGAATTGTCTGACCAGACTCTGCACTGTCTGTATATAGAGGGCTTGGTGTAAATATATTGCAACTCCTTCACTAAAGTCAAGTATAGTTTTCCACCAAACCTTTGATATACAGTCTGTCTTATCTAAATCTGAACTTTAAACTGAAGAAACATAACTATCTAAGTATTTTAGTAATGATGATGAGGCATGTGTCAAAAATAGTTGGAAGCTATTTTACAATGTAGCTGCTAGTGTGTGGCAGTGAAAACTTACCAGTCACTATACTTATATACTTATGACATCCAAAATTAATGCTGTTTTTTAAATATATATATATTTAGGCATCTTATAAGCAATTCTATTGTCTGGTTATAAGCATTTTCTTCATTTATCATCTTTCCTGTAAATCACACAGAACCTTAAAGCTTACTGATGAGGTAAAATTAGTATTGTGTTGTTGGAATAATGGGCGTCTTTTGTTGGTTATCTGTCCCTGTCCAACTAGGTGACGCTGCCACTGAGTAGGTCCTTTGATACACTTTTTTTATCCATTATTGATTGATTTCGAACTGATTACACACATGATTTAATGTCGAGAATAACTAAGGATTTAACATTATAATTGTATGCATTTTCAAGTTTTATTTTGTTATCTAGCTTGCATGTTTTTAAAAATGCAGATAAGTGATCAGTTTTACCCAAAACCTAAGAAACCGACAGAAATGCATGACTGAACTTACTAACCACATTTCAGACCGCTACTTAAATGTTAAAATGTCTTTTTTAAATCATTTAACCCATAATACGGTATGCCTTTTAATGACTATGCAAACAGAGAAGACCCAGATCAGACAGATCATTAGGGAGCCATCTGATCAGGATCTGCTCTGTTTGCTATGATATAATATAGATCTGATTTCACAGTTTCTGCCATGCCCAAAATTTCCTGTGTTAATATATGATTACATAATTAATATTCATGATGACATCATTTCTTACATGTAAATTCATGAAAAATTAATACAATTTGGATAATATCAGAAGCTATTATAATAAAAAGTCACCAATAAGAATGATAGTCATAGAATGACTTAAAGAATTTATTTTTAATCTAGAGTGTTGCATCTGAATGATGTTTACAAAACAAACAATGCAGACGCTGATGAAAAACCTCTAGAAAGCACACATCAGGGTCAAAATTAGTAGATGTCTTATAGACTGGTGTCCTACATTTTGTAAGGGTTAAATATTTTAATTTTATTTGACATCTGAGGTGATTCTGATATAAATTAAGGTCGTGGGTTCGATCCCCGGCCACGACAGACCAAAAGTCGTTAAAAGTTGGTACTAGTAGCTCCCTCGTCTACGCTCAACATTAAAAGGTGTAGTTCTAGGATTGGTTGGCCCGTTGTCAGGATAATGTGACTGGGTGGGATGCCCTTGCCATGTGCCCGCGGCAGGGGTATTTCAGTGAGGCAGCACTATAACTTGTCCCATGCGGGTGCCGTCTGCAAACAACTGAAATACTGTTTGGTCGGACGTTAACCCAACTCACTCACTCACTCTGATATAAATTAGAAATATATTCGGAACACAGCAAAAGCACAGTGTATTGGGTCAAATAGTATGAATTCTAATCAGTCATAATACTTTTTTTACAATCTAATCTGGATTAAACTGCCTGAACATTTTAACCGTTTACTCCATAAATATTCATGTAAGAAATGATGGCATCATGAATATTAGATTAATTTTTAAATGGCATATTAACACATGAATGTTTTGTAAAAGTATGAACTATAGAATTAGATCTTGGTCTACTCTGTATGCAAAGGCATAGAAAGTCATTTTCATGGAGGAAAGGGTTAAAATAGTTATTTTTCATAATGTTATATCTTGTTTAAGTGTATTATTTGTAGAATTTCAATGTGTATTTTTATCGCAATTTGCATGCACTATTTGTGGGCGAATTTCACCTAATAATTTCCATACAAACTGACCAAAGTTTTACTTGTAATAATTAAAGTAAGTATGGACTCTCAAATGAACAAACATGAAGAAATATTAAAATAAAAGCTACAGTGTATATCTAACAAACAAGGGCATACACAATATCATTGAAGTCAGATTTTACATTGTGACAGGGGAAGTGTAATGTCCAGTCCTAAAAGTGTAATGTAATGTCTAACCCACCCTCTTTTTCTCTCTGTTTGTGGAAAATGGTTAAAAGAACTGTATTTATGTTCAAAATTTAGGAAGTTTTCATTTCATCTACATGATTTAAATCATTTTGTTGATCAATCTTATCATGAATAAACACATACAATGACGATTGATAAAATCAGAAAATATTTGGGTGTGGGACCTGCTCGGTGCATAAGCACCACCTATAATTGAATTTGGGGAGATAACCGACAAAAGACGCCCATTCAATGTTTCTGCATCAGTTGGTTCAACTTATGCTCATGTTCTACATGAGAATTGGTCATCATTAAAATATAAGTGATATAATAATTAATATATAATTATTATATCACTCACATTCTACAAATGCTTAAGTTAGCTAGATTAGGTTTGGTCCTGATTATTAAAAATCTTATTCATGTGGCCCTACTTAGAATTTTTCAACATAAGGTTAACAAGATTTATTCACTATAATCAGGCTAGAAGAATTAAGTAACATATTCCATCTTAAGATACCTTTTGTTAAATTTATAAGGCAAACAGTGCACACCCTAATCTCAGGGCTCATTCAACAAGCTTTAAATATGGATATACACTGTTTGAAAAACAACAAATTTTCTCAAGGGTAGAAAATAAAAGAAGGACAGGCATAATAGAGCTTGAAGAATGTAGGTAAAAATGCCATAGGTAAAAAATTTAATATGCCATAGGTAAACATGCCACAGGTAAAGTGGTAAAAATACCATAGGGAAAAATGCCAGAGGTATATAAATAAACAATTTGGTAACATTGTATTTATAAAAGGAAAACTGTGTGAAAAAATATGTTATAATATCATATAAAATTATGGTAATAATCAAATTCGGTAATTTAAAACCATTTAAATGTTATATATAAAATCATTTTTATTATCATAGATTCAGACCCCAAATCAAAGGAACTGAACTATCAATGTACTACAGATTACTTGCAAACTGTGAATTTGAGGGTAAAATATGAATGGGGATGTCAATTAACCTATTCACTCACAATACCGCATTTCCCCGTACTCAGTAAACAGAGAAGACCCAGATCAGACAGCTCCTATAGGAGCTGTCTGATCAGAGTTTGCTGTTTGTTTGCAGATTGAAATTGATAAATCTAGCACTGTCTAGTATCTAACATAGCTTCAGGGTTACAGATAAGGGGAGTATTGGAGTATTTACCCAATTAAAATTGTGGAAAAAGCAATTGTTTTCAAAACAATGAGTAACAGAAAGCAAATATATATAGCAAAAAGCAAACAAAATTTAGAATACCTATTAAGAATATGAATAATACCCAATTACAAAAATTGTCAATACCCAATAAAAAATTGCAAAAACCCAATTCTGTTAAAAATCAAGGAGTAAATACCCAATTGCATCAAAACCTTATCTGTAATAGGCTGGGTCCTAGTAGTGGTTACCGTAGCATCCCCCCCTAGACTTTTTTTCATGGGTACCAAATTGTTTGTTGGGATCCTTAGAACACATTTTGAGCATGCCCCCAAAAATAAGTTTGTCCCAGCTATGTTTTATTTAACGGTTTCCATGGTAACCCGAGGTAATTTTCGAAACTACCTTGGTTCAGAAAATGCGCCATAACTTTGTTTTTAGAAGCAATAGAAGGACAAAACAAGTACCAAAGTAAAGCAGAGACATATAGCTTGAATATGATATATGATTTTATTAATATTCATAAATGCATTCTTATGAATATTAATGAGGAAGTAAAAAATGTGATTTTTTTAGAAAAAAGGAGTTTGTTGTTTAGTCTGAGAGGCTTATTAATGCACAGAAATTATTGAATTTAAGTTTAAATTGTTCGTTGGAGTCCGCAGAACACATTTTGAGTATTTTTCCAAATAATTTTGTCCCATCTATGTTTTATTAAACGGTTTCCATGGTAACCCGAGGTAAATTCCGAAACATCCTTGGTTCAGAAAATGCGTAATAACTTTGCTTTTAGATGTAATAGAAGGACAAAACAAGTACCAAAGTAAAGCAGAGACATATAGCTTGAATATGGTATATGATTTAATTAATATTCATAAATGCATTCTTATGAATATTCATGAGAATGTAAAAAAATGCGTTTTTTAGAAAAATGAGCTTGTTGTTTAGTCTGAGAGGCTTATTAATGCACACAAATTATTGAATTCAGGTTTAAATTGTTTGTTTGGGTCATCAGAACACATTTTGAGCATTCCCCCAAAGTAATTTTGTCCCATCTATGTTTTATTGAATGGTTTCTATGGTAACGCGAGGAGGTAAATTTCGAAACATCATTGGTTCAGAAAATGCATAATAACTTTGCTTTAAGAAGCAATAGAAGGACAAAACAAAAACCAAAGTAAAGCAGAGACATATATCTTGATTATGATATATAATTTTTATAATATTCATATATGATTGCTTATGAATATTAATGAGGAAGTATAAAAATCCGCTTTTTTAGAAAAATGAGTTTTTTGTTTAGTCTTAGAGGCCTATTAATGCACAAAAAGTATTGAATTCAGGTTTAAATTGTTCGTTGGGGTCCGCAGGACACCACTTGAGCATTCCCTAAAATAATTGTGTCCAAACAATGTTTTTAACGGTTTCCATGGTAACCCGAGGTAAATTTCGAAACATCCATGGTTAAACAAATGCGTCATAACTTTGCTTTAAGAGGCAAAAGAAGGACAAAACAAGAACCTAAATAAAGCAAAGACATATAATTTGAATATGATATGTAATTTAACTAATTTTCATAAATGTATTCTTATGAATATTAATGAGGAAGTAAAACAATCCAATTTTTGTTTAGAAAAAAAGGAGTTTATTGTTTAGTCTGAGATGCCTTGTTTGAAGCGAACCCCCATCTGTTGGATGCAACTGCCGGTGCTAAAGAAGTGAATGAGAGAGAGAGAGAGAGAGAGAGAGAGAGAGAGAGAGAGAGAGAGAGAGAGAGAGAGGCCTAATGCTCGTCCCTGGGGCTGTCGGAATCAAGTGAGGGGATCTAATAAAACATCCCAGGTCGATTTTCATTTGAAACAGGAGGCCTAAGAGATACCCAGGGAACCCTTGTCCGTAAGAGTTTAGCGGACATGATCCACCCAGTTGCCGGGCTGGCACAAAAATCTTCGTCCAGGTCAGGCAAACGGGAAAGAAGTCCCGTGGAAGTAGAAAGAGACTCCCTAGACTTAATTAGGTTAGGGAGGTCCACTTTTTCGACTGACACTAGCACGGAAGAGGATAGAGGACCCCTGTGAATAGGATTCGGGGGTCTAGGGCAGACAGAGGGTGGGATGATTCTAAAACAATCTTCACACGTATTCTCAACAGAAAATATTGATGTTCAGAATCATCTAAAGAAAAAGAGGACTAAGTCCCGTCTAAATCTGAGTGAGAGGCTTCCACAAAGTCTGATTCCCTTAAAAAATAGGACCATCCCTAGGAGCCATAATGGACAAAGTGTCTTCCTGCTCTCCCTCAGAATCCGCCCTGGTGAACGCCATGGATGGCAGAACCCGGGAAGAGTGGGACCCGCCACAGACACAGAAGTGTGGACTGTGGGTTCACGTGAGAGCTATTCTCCCTCTAGGTGAAGCTTGCTGGTTCCCAGAATTAGTGTCGGCTATCGAGAGCGACCAGCCGGCGAATCTGAGGAGGCAGAGCGATGTCTTCGCATAGAAGAGTAATGGTAAAACCTCGATCTGCGATGAGAGCGGTGCGAGTGCCGGTTCCCATTAGAAGAATAAGGTTTTTACGCCTCCAAGGTGGTGGGTGGGATGGGGGCTGGTGAGTCCGAAGTGTACTCAGAAGATGAAGGGTAATTGCAGGGTCTAGACGACCAAGAACGTCTAGACTTAGCCAGAGCAGCTTCCTGTTGACTTTCACCACTGTAATGCGGTGTAGAGACAGAATGCCCTGTAGAAAAGATTGGACTGGTAGATTTACCGGTCCACTTCGGTATCCTCCTGGTCCAAAGGACCAGACCGGGCCACCGGAGGACCGTTGGAGAGCAAACTTAGGACACCGGGCCAAAGAATACACAGTGACATCTTTGGGTGGGGGCTCGGTAGACCGGTCTGCTGGTGACGTCATGAAACGGAAGCACTAACGCCAGGACACCGGGAACGGGGACGGATAACTGGGCCTAGATTCAGCGGGACCAGGCAAAACTCTTCACACAACAAGCGGACCGGGAGACCTGGCAACAATAGTACCTGGGACCAGAACAAAGGGCACCATTCAAGTGGTAAACGGGGAACCCGCACCCGGGCCAGCAGTTGGGTGCCGATCTGCAACTAACAACTGGGGAATCGACTGCACCACAGGGGCTGTTGACGAAAGATATTTTAAAGAAGAAGCAGGCTTCTTCTGAGCTTTAGAGGACAGTGATTTGTCTGTTGCGAGGGAGTCGCTGACCAAAGAGAAGAATACTTCTTCCGTCGGGCAGCAAGCTCCCACGTCTCCCCTGTCCAGAGGGATGAAACTGGACAGGGAACTGACGCGGAGCATCCGCAGCAGGCCAGACACACTTAATGAGTTGTCCAGCCTGTCGCGAAATGCTCGCAAGAAGCCTTGCGTTGCTCTGGCATGCTGTGGTAAATAATCAAGCAAATGCATAAGACATCGCGAGTAAGTTAGAAGTCACGCAAGGCTAATATGGGTAAACATAAGCTGATGATTACAGTCGAGATGCTATATATTTTCTGTTGCATTGAAAAACACCCATAACAGTAATATTCTTCATAAAACATGCATGAGGCTCAATTCCTCTGCTGTAATTTCTTACAAGAAATGTGTTGTTCACATACATGTATATTGCAATATAATAGAAAAACTTACTTTCCTACAACAGTTTACATTCTCATTAATATTCATGATTTTGAAATAATATTCATTATCTACATATTTATATACATGAACATCAATATCGCTGTTTCAGTCAGTATCAAGCTCTATACTGGTTAACTAAAATAATCTCAGATAAAAAGAACAGCTCATTCAAGTGTGTTTACTTTACATCTCATTAATATTCATAACTATGCATTAATATTCAAGAACCCAAAGTAATGACCCTCTGCTCTTGTCAATTGTTGTTCAATATCTGGTATTTTACGTAAAATAAATAATAGAAAAGATAGTACACTCGAAACAATGCTAAATATAGGGCTTATGTTAAATTGCTTATTCATTTATGCACGTTATATGCAAATTAGCTTAAAAATACATGTTTTAGAAATATTACATGAACCAAAGATGTTTTCCTTTAATTTTTTGTTGATATTAAAACATTTAAATCTGAATTCAATAACTATTTGTATATTATTAGGAGTCTCAGACTAAAAACAAACTCGTCAAACTAAAAACGCATTTTTTACTTCCCCATTAATATTCATAAGAATGCATTATAAGAATGCATTATATGTATTAATAGAATTACATATCGTATTCAAGCTATATGTTTCTGCTTTACGTTGGTTCTTGTTTTGTCCTTCTATTGTCTCTAAAAGCAAAGTTATGAAGCATTTTCTTAATCAAGATAGTTTCGAAATTTACCTCGGGTTACCATGGAAACCGTTTAATAAAACATAGCTGGGGCACAATTATTTTGGGGGAATGCTCAAAAAGTGTTCTGATTACCCCAACGAACAATTTAAACCTGAATTCAATAATTTTTGTGCATTAATATGCCTCTAAGACTAAACAAAAAACTCATTTTTCTAAAAACGCGGATTTTTATATTTCCTCATTAATATTCATAAGCAATCATATATGAATATTATTAAAATTATACATCATAATCAAGATATATGTCTCTGCTTTACTTTGGTTTTTGTCTTGTCCTTCTATTGCCTCTAAAAGCAATGTTATTATGCATTTTCTGAACCAATGATGTTTCGAAATTTACCTCCTCGCGTTACCATGGAAACCGTTCAATAAAACATAGATGGGACAAAATTACTTTGGGGGAATGCTCAAAATGTGTTCTGATGACCCCAACAACCAATTTAAACCCGAATTCAATAATTTGTGTGCATTAATAAGCCTATCAGACTAAACAACATTAGCTCCATTTTCTAAAAAACGCATTTTTTTACATTCTCATGAATATTCATAAGAACGCATTTATGAATATTAATTAAGTCATATACCATATTCAAGCTATATGTCTCTGCTTTACTTTGGTACTTGTTTTGTCCTTCTATTACCTCTAAAAGCAAAGTTATTACGCATTTTCTGAACCAAGGATGTTTCGGAATTTACCTCGGGTTACCATGGAAACCGTCTAATAAAACATAGATGGGACAAAATTATTTGGGGAAATACTCAAAATGTGTTCTGAGGACTCCAACGAACAACTTAAACCTAAATTCAATAATTTCTGTGCATTAATAAGCCTCTCAGACTAAACAACAAACTCCTTTTTTCTAAAAAAATCACATTTTTTACTTCCTCATTAATATTCATAAGAATGCATTTATGAATATTAATAAAATCATATATCATATTCAAGCTATATGTCTCTGCTTTACTTTGGTACTTGTTTTGTCCTTCTATTGCTTCTAAAAACAAAGTTATGGCGCATTTTCTGAACCAAGGTAGTTTCGAAAATTACCTCGGGTTACCATGGAAACCATTAAATAAAACATAGCTGGGACAAACTTATTTTTGGGGGCATGCTCAAAATGTGTTCTAAGGACCCCAACGAACAATTTGGTACCCATGAAAAAAAGTCTAGGGGGGGATGCTACGGTAACCACTACTAGGACCCAGCCTATAACCCTGTAGCTTAATTATTCCATCTTCCGTGTTAAAATATAAGTTTTTTCTCCATGATTATTCAGTAGGTATTTGGAAATCAAAGTAAATATAGAACAGGGAAAGAGGTAAAGATCAAATCTAATTATGTTGTTCAGATTAAATGCAATGTGTTAAACTTAACCTTTTAATGAGTATGATGTTTTCTGATTTAACCCTTTCCCTCATATAAACGTGTTTCCATGCATGTGCAAACAGAGTAGATCCAGATCAGACAGCTCCTATAGGAGCCATCTGTTCAGGGTCTGCTCTGTTTGCTAGTGGTATTTGAAAGATCTGTTTCTTTACTTTCTGAAATGGCTACAATGTTTCATCTTCCATATTTCACCATAACTATTTTATCCATTAATATTCATTAGGTATTGAAAGCACTGCCACACATCATTCATACACTGTTTGTTAGGGGTATTTATAAGAAAATGAAGAGATCCAAAATCAAATGTGTAACAGTGATCATAGGTTTCATTGGTTGGTCAATTTGCTGGGCATTCTGGACCGAATTTTTGTCCCCACCCCTATGATTTTCTTCAAGTTTACCATTTTAAACAAACAAAATTACTCAAAACTTAAATATAGGTTTTCCTTTCATAAATTCAAAATACAATGTTACCAAATTGTTTTTATATATATCTGGCATTTTTACTTATGGCATTTTTACCTCTGGCATTTTTACCTATGGCATTTTTACCACTTTACCTATGACATGTTTACCTAATACCTAGAAATAATATATATGGCATTTTTACCACACCCCAGCTAAACTTACCAGTACCTCAGAAGTTATGTACATTACTTGTTTAGAAATACACAATCAATCAACTGGCCACTACACTCTTCTTGTTCAGTGCAATTATAGTATCAGTTTGATAAACTCTGATAAGATGAGATCCTTCCAAAGTAAAAACAGCAAGCAAAAAGAGAAAATTGCAGACTATTTTGTTCATGAACATTAATTAATAATTAGTGCAACAACGCTCATGCCCCCTAGCATCGGCTTAAGTGGTTTCAGTTTTCAATACTTAAATCACTGAAATTGATGATCCTGAAGGACCAGAATATATATAACAACACTGAGAATGAAGTACGGGGTGACCTTTTTATGGCCACCACACAAGCACTTTACATCTGCTGTCATAATTTAATAATTATGATGTCACGATATTAAGTTACTACACTTTTGCAAGTTAGTTAACATGTATACTTGTAGCCTTTGTGCCTGCAATACAGTAGCAACTCAAGTTACTACAGTATTGCAAGTCAAAGTTTGTGTGTTTTATTACTAATGTTCTTGCAAGACAGTAGTAACTTGAGTTACTACTGTCTTGCGTGCAAGATGTTTGTCTGTTTGAGTTACTACATATCTGCATTTTCAGAATATCTATCTAAATAATGGGAGAATAGCTCTGGAATTTTTTCAGGTTATGTACTACTATAAAATAGTGTAAAAAATCAAAAAAAGTCATTTTTAGTAAAAAGTGCAGTTACGACAGTCTTGCGCTCAACCCTCGATATGTAGGCAAGAGAACATTACTCTGTCAAGCATTTTAACAGAAATTATTGCCCTTTTTTACCTAAGTTTTTCTCTTTCATTAAAGAGTTCAAAGAGATCCTCCATCCAGAATACTATTAAAGATATTTTACTGAGACTGATTACAGATCCTACATCCAGAATACTATTAAAGATATTTTACTGAGACTGATTACTTGCTTCTAGTATCATTGGACACTATTTTAGTCCACTATCAAGCATTTTTACACTAACAATTCTGAGAATAGTCGAGCGCGCTGTCCTGTGACAGCTCTTGTTGAATTGTCTCCCCCTGATAATTATTGTCCCTGATATGATAACTTTAAATTAGAGAAGTTTTGTGTCGCACGTAGCTCTGAAACCAGTAGGGCTAGAGTCACCAAACATCACAGGAATGTTGACCAACATGAATTATTGGGCACCTGGAGTTTTTGAATTGTCTCCCCCTGATAACTTTGGAATTATTGCCGCTGATGATTTAAAATTAGACTTTTTTTTGTGTCGTGCGTATCTCTGAAACCCCTAGGAATGTTGACCAGCATGAGTTGTTGTGCACCTGAAGTTTTTGAATTGTCAATCTCCCCCTGACAATTGTTGAGTTATTGCCCCTGATATGATAACTTAAACTTAGAGAAACTTTGTGTCACGCGTTTCTCTGAAAATAGTATGGCTAGAGTCACCAAATTTCAAATAAATGTTTTCTAGCATGAATTGTTGTGCACTTGAGGTTTTTGAATTGTCTCCCCCTAATAATTTCACAGTTATTACCTCAGATGATATATGAGTATATATTCATGAGTATTTGTGTTAAATACGAATTTGGTATAGAAGTTGACTTGTACATGTTTAACAGCACAGAATAACCATCACAGCAAGTCGAAGGGAAGCAAATATTTTCAGCTTAACTTTCTTTCCCTATTCTCAGGGCTCAAGCTTGAGCTCTCCATCAGGGAAAAGTTTAGTGGTATTAAGGGAGAAGTTTTGGTCCTGATTTTGTATCTCCCTATATGTTCTATATATTTAAACTTCTCCCTCAACTCAAAATAGGAAGTCAGCAGGGTTAGGGAGACTTTTTCATCCAAATCGCCCTCTTGCTTGAGCCCTGATTCTATATCTATTCGAAGTTTCCATACCTACTTAATGTTCATGGCCAATATTGTTATAATGAAATATGGAAAGTGGAAAATTGTTGCAATTTTACAATTAAAGTAAAGAAACAATTCTTTCACATTCCATAAGAAAATGGAGCAGACACTGATCAGACGGCTCCTATGGAAGTCATCTGATCTGGGTCTACTCTGTTTGCAAATGCATGAAAAGTTGAAAACACGTTTGTATGAAGGAAAGTGTAAAGGCGGTTCATGGTAAGTGAAATTTTGAACTAGTTCGAACAATGAACCGAACCACCAATGATAAATGTAGTATTAACCGAGTAAGTTCTACAGTTCCTTCTTGGGTAAAAATAATGTGGCATCATAAATTTTTGATAATGATTATTTATAAGGTCACGAAATCTTGAATTATGTTCAAGTGGGAATAGCATAGAAACAGTTTGGATCCAGACAAGACACATCATAATGTGGTGTCGCATCAGGATCCAAACTGTTTGATACTGACCATATTTTTTTGCAAAGGAATGAGAGAAATAATTATTGTATTTTAAGAATTAAAGCAGATGACAATTATTGCAGACAAAAGATTATTTAGCATGCAAAGAGTTAAATACAATGTTGTGTTGGTACAATGTACTGTAGTTTGTCAGTTATGTTATACCCATTCATATACATGTATACAGTATATGAAAGTACTTATGGTCTGTAGAGAAGAGTAATTGATTGGATGATTAGTGTAGCACTGGTTTTCAAATGTCAGCAGTCAGCACAATTATTTACTAATCTTCATTGCAATAATTGTAACAGCTGGTGGGCCTCATGTACATGTAGTTCCCTGGGTCTTTACCCATCTACAGGCCTTTTTCTAGTGTCTACACGCGTCCGTTAAAAGGACCCTTCCCAGTGCAAAATATGTAACATTTTTTTCCATTTTGGGTAAAATATAAAAAAAAAGACCAAATTTTGATTAAAATGCTTAAACAAAATGCAAAATAAGTTAAAATGGGACCAAAAATGCTTTCCAAATCAATGAGTTTTAGTGCGAACAATTTCTGAATAATTGAAATTCATTTCCCCCAAAATCGTCAGAAAAAGGCCTGATCTACTAACCCTTTCCTCCATAAATACACTTTTCTATGCCTCTGTAAAAGTCACTTTTTATGCACCCCCAGATCTGATCTGGGGGGGCATATTGTTTTTGCCCTGTCTGCTTGTCTGTCCGGTTGTCTGTTTGTTTGTCAGCAACTTTAACATTGGTCATAACTTTTGAGCCAGTACAGATAGAGACTTGATATTTGGCATGCATATGTATCTCATAAAGCCGCACATGTTGAGGGGTGACATGTCAAGGTCATCCTTCAAGGTCAGAGGTCAAATATATGGGTCAAATCACCGATTTTAACATTGGCCATAACTTTTGGACCAGTAGAGATAGAGACTTGATATTTGGAATGCTTGTGTATCTCATGAAGCTGCACATTTTGAGGGGTGACATGTCAAGGTCAATGCCATCCTTCAGGGTCAAATGTCAAATTGTCTGTTTCTTTGTTACTTTAACATTGGTCATAACTTTTGAGCCATTACAGCTAGTGACTTGATGTTTGGCATGCATATGTATCTCATAAAGCTGTACATTTTTAGGGGTGACATGTCAAGGTCATCCTTCAAGGTCCGAGGTCAAGTATATGGGTCAAATCACTGACTTTAACATTGGCCATAACTTTTGGACCAGTAGAGATAGAGACTTGATATTTGGCATGCTTGTGTATCTCATGAAGCTGCACATTTTGAGGGGTGACATGTCAAGGTCAAGGTCATTCTTCAGGGTCAAAGGTCAGATTGTCTGTCTGTAACTTTAACATTGGTCATAACTTTTGAGCCAGTACAGATAGACTTGATATTTGGCATGCATATGTATCTCATAAAGCCGCACATTTTGAGCGGTGACATGTCACGGTCATCCTTAAAGGTCAGAGGTAAAACATGGGTCAAATCACCGATTTTAACATTGGCCATAACTTTTGAACCAGTACAGATAGAGACTTGATATGTGGCATGCTTGTGTATCGCATGAAGCTGCACATTTTGAGGGGTGACATGTCAAGGTCATCCTTCAGTGTCAAAGGTCACCAACTTCAAATTGGCCATAACTTTTTTAATAGAGATAGAGTCTTGATATTTGGTATGCATGTGTATCTCATGAAGCTGCACATTTTGTGGGGCAACATGTCAAGGTGAAGGTCATCTTTTAAGGTCAAAGGTCACCAACATTAGCCATAACTTTTGAACCTGTAGATACAGACTTGACATTTGGTATACATGTGTATCTCATGAAGCTGCACATTTTGGGGGTGACATGTCAAGTTCAAGGTCATCTTTCAGGGTCAAAGGTCATCGACTTTAACATTGGCCATAACTTTTGAACCAGTAGAGAAACAGACTTGACACTTGGTATACATGTGTATCTCATGAAGCTGCACAGTTTGGGGGTGATATGTCATGGTCAAGGTCATCTTTCAGGGTCAAAGGTCACCGACTTTAACATTGGCCATAACTTTTGAACCAGTAGAGATACAGACTTGATAGTTGGTATACATGTGTTTCTCATTTGGCTGCACAGTTTGAAGGGTGGCATGTCAAGGTCATCTTTGAAGGTCAAAGGTCACTAACATTAACTTTGGCCATAATGTTTGAACCAGTAGATATACAACCTTGATACTGGTATGCATGTGTATCTCATGAAGCCGCACAGTTTGAGGGGTGACATGTCAAGGTCATCCTTCATGGTCAAAGGTCACCAACTTTAACATTGGCCATAACTTCTCCAGTAGAGATACATACTTGATATTTGGTATGCATGTGTACCCCATGAAGCTGCAGAGTTTGAGGGGTGACATGTCAAGATCAAGGTCATCCTTCAGGGTCATATCGAGGGGACATAGTGTTTCACAAACACATCTTGTTTAAATTATTGTGATAAATAGAGCATTTGCTCCATAGGAGCAAATGCTCTATATATCACAATGGTTTCAAAACTACACAGTTCAAGAATTTTCGATCCTTTTCTCTAATAAATGCTCCTTTTCTGTAGATTTATTCAAAGAAGTTGGATCTAAATTCTAAAAATAGCCTATGAGGGAATGGGTTAATGGTAGTACTATTGGTATCCTTTCCCTGTTGAATATTCATGTAAGAGATAATAACATTTAATATTAATAGTATACATGAATATTTATTAACTGAAGTTTTATGATGGCACATATACACAAGAGGTTTGGCATTGGTAGAAACTGCAGTCAGATCTATTATAATTTCATTAGCAAACAGAATAGACCCTGATCTGGGTCTTTTCAGTTTACAAGGGCATGTAAAGATTTTTATATTGAGCAAAGGGTTAATCTTTAGCCAGCTGAGTAAATTTTTTGTTTCTACACATTTTCATAATACAAGGTATATATATTCAGATATTTTATGAAGTGCATTCAGAAGGTCAAACAGTGGATACCAATAAAGGGGGGGGGGGGGTGTTACTCTGCATCCCTGAGAGAGATATATGATTTCACTCCCAACGGTGTATATTTGTATACTGTCCAGCAGGACTAGTGGATTTTAGACATTTTACAGTAGAATCTGGCAGCAAATATTTGAAAAAAAAATATAAAAGAATAAAATAGGATCCAAAAATGCTTATCAAATCATTCAGTTGTATTGACAAGCCAGATATTTTAAAAATGTGCTCAATTCAATTATTTAGAGTTTCAGATTTGGCGAGACTTTCCTTCTTAATTCACTTAGAGTTTGAGATTTTATTATTGATAGTTTATGAGGCACTGCACATAGTAAATTTGAGCATAGCATACTAAACAGTTGAGGAATTCCTTGTTTCCTTTCTTTGTACAGGCATGCTCTTAGCATACAAGTGATATGTTTTTCTCATTACAGAGACACAGTCTGGGGAGTGTTGACAGGGCAGGGGAGCGACAATGTTTCCAGTCTTGTTGTACATGAAATACGAGAAATTGAAACCTGGGTGCTACGTCTCCTTAGTGCCCCTGTACCGGTGCCAGGGAAAACACGTGTTGAGGTAGGCCTTTCACCAGTCAACAATTTTTACTATTATCTATCTAAGAAATAACACATTTGTAGCTGTGCATTATCACGCATTAGATCACAGTTGGGATTTGAGACCCACATCTCAACGACTAACTGTGATATAATGCATGATAATGCACAGCTACAAATTTGTTATTTCTGTTCTAACTAGGGCTGTCACGGTTAGACAATTCTTGAATCGGTTAATCAGGAACGATGAACCGAACGGTAACCGGTTAACGGCCATGTTTATTATCTGTGTCAGACTGTATATAGGATAAAGCATGGTGCGCTATATATTCGAAAATTAAATCCTATTTGGGCCGATATAAGACTTGAAAAACCTTTTGACATCCTGCTTGACTCATTTGTTGAGAACTTGACCGAAATCATATAACCATTCAATTAAATCTGATAGATTTATGACAAAAGTGAAAGTAAGAATCGTGTTTACCTTTCGAGTCTCAACTTCCACTAGACTGGTCTACTGTAAAATTATCAACTTCCGTTATGAATGTGTACTGATTAAAAGTGCAGGTTCGAATGCCATTCCGCTTTACCGTAATACTTGTAAAAGTAATAGTACACACTACACAGAGATGAGGAAAACTGGATAATATTGAGAACGAACAAACATTGGTTTATTGGTAGACAAGTGTACATGATAAACCACCGTTAGGCAAGTGGAAGACTGTGTTACCTTTCAATTAAATTTGAGAACTAGAGACAGTTTTTTTAAAATTACAATTTGCATGTAAAAGTGATACGTAGCTCGAAGTGAATTAAATGAAATAAGAAATGTTTACAGAAGATGATATGTATATACAGTCGAGACTGCCTTAGCGACCCCCTGAATTCAGCGACTCCCTCTCATATGCGACTGTATTTCATCCCGCCCAATGTATTTTCCTATAATTTTGGTCTGAATTAAGCGACTCCCTGTCTTACGTGACAAGCGACCCTGATTTTACGAACCAAACATAGGCTTCGGTCAGTATTAAACGATATTCAATTATCAGTTTCTTTTGTTTGTTTAAATAGCGCATTGGTTTTTCACACCATATTAATTAGGGAAAACCCAGGATTGTAATCACGCGTGAACTAACTGGTTCCAGACTTCCGCTCTACAGATACATGTACGCGAACAGAATATTCGGGAAACCAGTCGTGGCAAACATGGCTACGTATGTCGTATACAAGATTCGCCGGACGATATTTTGAGCGCGGGTGCGAGCGACACAAATGTTAAAGAACGACAAACAAGGCAATTAATTCGATCTGGCTTGCGATTATTACGGGCTCTTAGGTCAGAACGGTCTTTATAAATATCAATCAGTATGTGCATAATACATGTCTCTATCAACATTACTCGAAAGTATGCTTGGTAATCTGCACCTGGTTTATATTTATATCATTAAGTGTTTAATTTAGTGCATGCACTTAAATGTATATTATATTTGTACATTGTATCTTACATGCACTGATGTTCTGGTAAATGAATGTTTTATTAATTTATTAAACTTTTAAATAAGTGTTTATTTGTGATAATAAATGTTGTATAAATGTATTAAATAATAGATACATATATTGTATCAGAGGATTAGTACACAATTTTATTTTTCCCTTATGTAGATTTCTTACTTGTACAGTTTTGGTATACATCATGCATTATATCTTAGGTCTGTATTAAGAGACTCCCTGTCATATGTGACCTTTTTCATGAAGTCCCATGGAAGGTCACATATGACGGTCTCGACTGTAGTTTACAGCCCCGAATAGTCAGATACCTGCGCTTTTCTCCATCAAAGCATGTCGAAGGGAAACAAAATGACTTAAATGAGATATGACAGTATAAAATAATATTTTTAGCGTAATTTACTTTCCCAAATTATTACAGGCGGTTCACGGTTAGTGAAATTTTGAACCGGTTAGAACTATGATGTTGTTTGAGTAAAGGGCCAACTCTCAGCAGAAAACAACAATTCCAAGTCAAAAATGCTTCATCTTTCACACTGAAGCAAGCAATTATACCATTTACATCGTGTCTGCATACCTCTGTGCCAGAGCCATCGTGTTTACAGATTTAGAAATGTGAAAAATTTACATTTGACTGTGTGAGGTTTAAACATGAAACAGAATTTCGCATGTGGGGAAAGTGAAAAAACTAGTAGAAATTCCGTGGTTGCAGTTCATTATCACGGATTAAAGCATGTTTCTCGATGTTCTTTGTTAATATGCTGTAGGTTCAGAGTCATGTTAAATTATTAACAGTTCATTAACTTAATGAATTGTTTTAGTATTCCAACTTTTGATTAAAGGTGTATATGGGAGGAAAAGTGAACAGTATGTTTTTCAACATTTCGGTAAATTTGAAATTATCAGACTAAATGCTCTAGTCAGGGGTGAGAATTTTCCGCGGATCCGCGGAATTCGTTTCACTCGGGCCGTTTTTGAGATCGATGTAAATCCGATGAGAAATTTGTAGAGGGGGGTGGGGGGGGTGTTATGGCGATTAATTCAGGAAATTATTATTTGCCGATATATTCTTTCACTATTCCAAGTAAATCCGCGTTAGCAACGTTTATATCACGTTAACAGCGAGATTTCGGTTCAGCTAATCGAATAACGAGACTCTTGTCCTACAGCCAATCAAAACGCTCGTATTATGCAGTGTTCGTTCAACATTTCCAAGATGGCGTCCGTGATGTGAAATTTTGTATCTGTACAGTCAATTAATCTGAATTTAAGACAAAAATGAGAAGCACAGGCAGAGATTACGATAACAGTGTGGAAAACAAGTTCTACCCAAGATGGCTAGAGAAAGAAATTACGTTGACATTCGGTAAAGAAACAAGAAAAGTGATAATTGGTGACGATTTCGTGAAACTGAAAGTAAACTTCGGACGAGGGAACCTTGTGTAAACTTTGTTCCAAACAAATGAATTACGGAAAACGCGACTGCGTAGCCTAAAGGAATCTTCTGAAAAGCATTAAACATGTCCAGTTGTTGAAACAGCGGATTTCCAGTCACAGGTAAAAACCTGTAATGTCAAGTATTCACCAGAAAGTTGTCTGTCAATAGCTATTCATAGGTAATGATAAAGGAACTGGTCAAGATGTATCGATTCGGAAAAGTTATATTTTGTTTTTAATAAACCAGTTTAATGAATTAGAAGGTGGTTTATTGACATAAAAAAGTAATCAGAATCAGAGTGTGAATGTGAACTTTGACTAGAAATTGTGACTGTAATGTGAACTTTGGTGAATCTTGTCTAGAAAGTTAACTGTTACAATACCATGCCAACTTTAAAAATCAAATTTTGTATCTTTATTTGTGATCACCGAGTTCCATTTGATTTCATTTTTAAAACCTGTGAGTTTTAATTGCTTGTGTTTGACAAGAAATTAATCTGGCAATGTTGAATGGATCCAATAATAAACTGAATGTAAATTGTATGGACATGTAAACACAGCTCATCATGTATGACATGCAACTCAAGTATAATTGTAACAAAAACACATGAATGACAGACCCAAGTGAAAATGCAGGAGAAGGCTCCTGAAGTGCTCAGGAAAGCTATATTTCATTTTGTGTCGGGGGGCTTTGCCCCCCTGAACCCCCCACATGGGCACTGCCCATGTCCCACAAGGGGCCTAAGCGGCCCCCTTGACCCCTGCCAATTTTCCTCTTTTTTCACCACCAGCCATTCTCACCCCTGTCTAGTAGTTCTAACAAATTGGAATGTGATGCATCTCTCCAGGTTGGTTTTAGGAATAATATATATCAAGATTCTACAGTTTCTACCATGACCAGTGCAGGGGTTCTGAAATGGTTTGAAAGTTCACTTGTCCACGGACATGTTGGCATTCAAAATCGACTTGTCCAGATCAAAATGTTACTTGCCAAGAGAGTAAATAAGATTCAAACATATAATAAATAAAATTACATGTATTTACTTTTGTGAACTCAAACATCAATATAGTGCTAAAACAACAGTAAGCCTAAATCTAAGAAATAAGAGACCATTCCCGCCAATTTACTGCCCAAGTTCAGCAAGCTAGATAACACCTTATTGAGTACTTTTCCCAAGGGTACACTTCTCCAGACTGTCCAAAATCCTGATGCATATAATATTTCACAGCTCATTTGGAACCAGTCGAAACATCTTTTACTTTCATTTTGACAGTTTGTCCAGAACAGATCCAGAAAACTGTTTTGGTTGTCCACAGACAAGCCAGATGCTCAGATCTGGTTGCCCAAGCTAGCAAATGGACAATACGGACAACACAGACAGTTAATTTCAGAACCGACCAGACGTTTTCCTTGTTCTTATGCCGTTATAAAATTGCAACTAATTGCTATTCATAGAGTCATTATTTGGTTAGTGAATATTCATCTGTTAACCCTTTACTCCATGAATATTCATGTGAAGAGTAATGACATCATGTATATTAATTAGCTTTATTTTATATAATAACACTATGTAATTCATTAAATTTTCTATCTCTTAAGAAGTCGATAGTTTTCTAAGAATTTAGCATTCTTCAGATACTAGTGCTGTTAAAATAATTTAGCATTCTTCAGATACTAGTGCTGTTAAAATTTATCTGAATGTATATAATTTTTCGAAAATGACACTGTTGTAAGCATTATCTTAATTATATGAATATGTGTACAACTTTCAGAGTTGATTAATTTCTATGAAAAATGGGCAGAATATAACTAGAGTTAATTAGATAACATAATAATAATAGTAATAAGGAAACAAAGACAACATTACTGTAGCATCATCATTAGAAATGTACTTGTTTCTTGCAAAGCATTTGTATTGCAACGAACTGGGCAAAAGAGGGTAGAATTTTTATGAACCTGCCAATAATGGGGTTATTTAGTTTTACCTAGAGGATAAATTGAGTATGGATATCTCTATATCTCCTCTTTTTCAAATGCTGTCCTGTTGTGCGTATTTGAATTGTCTTGAAGAGGCTTTGGTAGAGACATGTAGAAAATATTTACCAGGATTTTCTTCAACTTGGTTTCTGATAGATGGTTTCTAAAGAAAATTATGATCCTACAACTTGGTTTCTGATAGTTGTTTTGTTAACGCTTTCCCTCATATAAACACCTTTTCACACATTTGCAAACAGAGTAGACCCAGATTAGACGGTTCCAATGGCAGCCCTTTGAATGGGGTCTGCTCTGTTTGCTTTTGGAAATTTATAGATCTTATTATGCAAATTTTCACCACAGTGAAAATTGGAGCATTGTAGACGCTGCAGTATTCTTTGCATGGTATCAATCAGATATTGAATAATTTCGCTTTGGCATGGAATTGCGTATCTATAAGGGAAGGGATTAACACTCTATCCAGTTGATGATACAGTTGCAGCCATTTCCCACTCTGCTTATTATCACACTGACCACTCGCAGTTATGGGCGGGATTACCTAATTGCCTGCATAAGGTCACCAGATGTGCGCTTAAGCCTTCTTTATTCATTGAGTATTTTCATTCATGTTATGACCACGTGATTTGTTCATGTGACTGCTATTTGTATATCCGTGCGCCCTTCTTACACATTGATATATTTTGTCATACCAAGCCGAAGCTTATGTTACGAAGCATTTTCATGTCAGATATAGTATACCACGATTGGTTCCGGATGCCATGTTATTAAACACCTTCTGTATCCATCAAAATTTTAATGCAGGTCAGTAACTTGCACTATATTGTCAGGTCGGCGAGGGTACCATGGGTTAGGCTGTGGAACGCCAGCTTTATATTTTATTGCTATGCAAAGAATACAAAAAGCCCTTTTCCATGTTCCATTTTATTGATTCATGAGGTGAAGAAATTTTGAATAAATATAAAACAGGGAAAGGACTAAAGAACATTGTGATTTGCTAAAGTGGGTCTACACTGTTTGTAAAGGCATATAAAGGCGTATTTATGGAGTAAAGGCTTAAATGATATCTAAACCGCTGACTTTTATTTATACTCATTTTCCCAGCTGTGACCCTCTATAATATTTGTAGAAATCATTCCAGTCTGCTGCATAATTGGGTCACAGGAGCTAAGAATAGATCTTAAATGACATCTGGCCTAATTTCCTAAATCTAGATCTCCTAAACCATTAACCCTTTCCTCCATAGGCTATTTTTAGACCCAACCTCTTTGAGTGAATCTACCCAAAATGAGCATTTACTAGAGAAAAGTAAAATTTTAGAGTTTTGTAGTTTGAAACCATTATGATAAATAGAGCATTAATTTTGCTCCTTTATGAGCAAATGCTCTATTTATCACATTGGTTTCAAAAAGTGGTTATTACAGAGGTGTAGAAAGGCGTATTTATGGAGGAAAAGGTTAAATGGATTTCCATGAAATTTCACAGGAATGGTCTACAGTTGACCCTCTATCAGATTCAGAGTTGTATAAAACAGTCTGATCTAAGGTATAAGTAGGTCACTGGAGCTAAAATGACCAATTTTTTTAAATAACATCTCCGCCTTTACCATTGAATAGATTTTCACCAAATTTCACAAGAGTGATCCAATCAGTCTGATACAAATGTACATGACAAACTTTGCCAGCTCTGGATAGTGAGGCAGTGGTTGATGTTGACTGGTATGGCCAAGATCTAGTTTTACAAATATGATTTACTGATCCTTCAGTCTTTCGTAACAAGTGACATTATTTTCTTCATTGCAGATACAGGTGCTTCCCAAAGAGTTGCAGCCTCCGCTGTTATTTGCTCTGCCTGATCATACTCGCTTCTCATTGGTTGATTTCCCTCTGCACCTGCCTCTGGAACTCCTAGGCGTAGAAACCTGCCTGAAAGTGCTCACAGCCATCATGCTTGAATTCAAAGTAAGTAGATTTTATTTAGTTCTTTGTGCATATTTTAACCTCCATGCTGTGTCCAAATTTGATATAATTTTACACAAATGCTAGCTATAACCTGAAGAATGTGACCTGGGTCAGTTTCTCAAAGTCACAGCTGAGGATCGTATCAATATAAATACAATTTTGCTTTAGTTCAATAAATAGCTTCTCTAAGATCTTTATCCTTGAGTATATTGTTTTGGCCTGTACGTCAGTCTGTCTGTTCTGAAACTTTGACAAATGCATATTCATCTGAATAAGCTGGAAGTTCTTTGAATGGTGCTATATTAAGGTCAATATCACACTTGAAGTTATGGCTGCAATGGTACAACTGTTTCTTGGTTCGGTTTGGTTTCCATTTAAACCATTTAGATTTTCCATTATTCAGTTTTTAGCTCACCTGAGCAAAGCTCAGGTTGAGCTTTTGGGAGACTTGAATGTCCGTCGTGCGTCGTGCGTCGTGCGGTGTGCGTCGTGCGTCGTCAACAATTTGCTTGTGAACACTCTAGTGGTCACAATTGTAGTCTAATCTTCATGAAACTTGGTCAGAATGAATGTCTTGATAAAATCTCGGACGAGTTCGAAAGTGGGTTAAGTTGGGTTAAAAACTAGGTCACTAGGTCAAATAGTAGGAAAACCTTGTGAACCCTCTACAGGTCACATTTTTAGCCCAATTTTCATGAAACTTGGTCAGAATGATTGTCTTGATAAAATCTTGGAGGAGTTTGAAAAATGGGTTATGTGGGGTAAAAAACTAGGTCACTAGGTCAAACAGTAGAAAAACCTTGTGAACACTCTAGTAGTCACAATTTTAGTCCAATCTTCATGAAACTAGGTCAGAATGAATGTCTTAATAAAATCTCGGACGAGTTCGAAAGTGGGTCAAGTGGAGTTAAAAACTAGGTCACTAGGTCAAACAGTAGAAAAACCTTTTGAACACTCTAGTGGTCACAATTTTAGTCCAATTTTCATGAAACTTGGTCAGAATGAATGTCTTGATAAAATCTCGGACTAGTTCGAAAGTAGGTCAAGTGGAGTTAAAAACTAGGTCACTAGGTCAAACAGTAGAAAAACCTTGTGAACACTCTAGTGGTCACAATTTTAGTCCAATCTTTATAAAACGTAGTCATAATGATTGTCTTGATAAAATCTCAAACGAGTTTGAAAGTGGGTTATGTTGGGTTAAAAACTAGGTCACTAGGTCAAATAGTACGAAAACCTTGTGAACACCCTAGATGTCACATTTATAGCCAAATCTTCATGAAAATTGGTCAGAATGATTGTCCTAATAAAATCTTGGACAAGTTTGAAAGTGGGTTATGTGAGGTCAAAAAGTAGGTCACTGGGTCATATCTTAGAGAAATCTAGTTTACACTACAGTGGCCACATTTTTAGCCCAGTCTTCCTCAAACTTGCACAGAGTGTTTGTCTTGGTGATATCAAGGTTGAGTGTGATCATGGGTTGGGTGGGAATAGAAAGTAGGTCACTAGGTCAAGTCTTAGAAAAATACTTTGGAGAGCACTTTTTAGCGCAATCTTCATGGTCAGAATCATTGTCTTGATAAAATCAATATACTAAATCTTTGAAAATCTTGTTATGCAGAACCACTGCTCATGATCCACTGCTCATGATCCACTATCAACATTGTTCATATATTGTCCCTAAGTTCAATATTGACCCTACCCATGGGCTACCCTGCAAAAATCTTAAATCTATGGTAATCAGGTGAGCGATTAAGGGCCATCTTGGCCCTCTTGTTCTTATCAGAAGTTGTAGGCCATTTTACCTCTGCGTTTTTGAAATATTAATGATGTTATTGCATTCCATTCTGCCACTGGTCTCATTTTTGGTTCACCTGGCACAAGGTGCCAAGGTGAGCTATTGGGAAAGCCCTGTGTCCATCGTGCATCTTGTGTCTTCAATAATTTCTTTAACCTTTTACTCCATGACCTTTCTACGGCTTTGCAAACAGAGTAGACCCAGATCAGATGGCTCCTTTAGGAGCTGTCTGATCAGGGTCTGCCCAGTTTGCTTATGATATATTATAATATAGATACGATTATACAGTTTCTTCCATGGCCAAAACTTCCTGTTTGTATGTGCTATTATAACAATTTATCTAATTAATATTCATAATGTCATCATTTTTGTCATGAATATTCATGGAGTAAAGGGTTCAACAGGAATGATCTACAGGTAACTGTTTATCAGATTTGCATTTATCAAATTGTTCCTGCCCACTGTATAATTGGGTCACAGGAACTAATTGATTTTAACGAACAATTTCTTTGGACAACATCTTCTCCTACTCCCCTTCCTGGAATTTTGCCATACCTCAGGAATGATTTACAGGTGACAATTTATCAGATTTTATATGCCCGTTGTCTGCCCGTATTATGTTGTGGCGCTGTCCGTCCGTCTGTCTGTCCGAACAACTCAAAGGTAATAGAGGGCCATGTCATGATCAGCAGAACAAAAGAAAACAATAGAGTTCATTCCGTAACAATAGAACAAGGCCTCATGGCCCTTTGTTCAACAAAAGAAAATAACAAAAGGATTGGCCCCTTGTCCTTACTTACTTTGTCCTTACTTGTCCATCCGTCTGTCTGTCCAGGCCGATATAGATATACTTGTGTGACTATGAGAACAAAATATCTTTTGTTCTTCCTGTACTTGTGTGACTATTTTCTTTAAACAAAGAAAAGTTACACAAGGCTCATTCCGTAAGTATATCCGTCAGTGAGCTTTTGCTTGTCCGCTCTCAAACAAATGTAATCCAATCCTTTTCAAATTTGATCAGCATGTATATTACCATTATGTCTCGGTCAAGTTCGATAACCAGCAAGATTGGCCCAGACACTTCAGAATTATCTCCCCTTACTCTATTAATTTCCGTTAAATTTTGCTTGTCCGATCTCTTACTCAAATGTAATCCAATCCTTTTCAAATTTGATCAGCATGTATATTACCATAATGTCTCAGTCAAATTTAATAACCAGTAAGATTGCCCCAGACACTCCAGAATAATCTCCCTTATTTATGAATTTCAGTGAACTTTTGCTTGTCCGCTCTCTACCTCAAATAAATGTAATCCAATCCTTTTCATGGCCAGCATGTATATTACCATAATATCTCAGTCAAGTTTGATAGCCAGCAAGATTGGTCCTGATACTCCAGAATTATCTCCCCTTACTTTATGAATTTCCGTGAAGATTTGCTTGTCCGCTCACTAACTCAGACTAATTTAATCAAGTCCTTTTCAAATTTGATCAGCATGAATATTACCAGTCAAGTTCATTAAGCAGCAAGATTGCTCAGACACTCCAGAATTATCTCCCCTTACTCCCCTTATTTCCATGAACTTTGCTTGCCCGCGGTTTAATCCAATCCTTTTAAAATTTGGTCAGCATGTATATCACTAATGTCTCAGTCAAGTTTGATAACCAGCAAGATTGCAATATTTTCAGCAGTATTTTAACCCCTACCCCCTTCCCCCTCCCTTGGCACTTTTGTTATAAGTTGTTCCAATCTGCTGTATAATTAGGTCACAGGAGCTAAAATAGATTTTAAACAGCTTCTCCTCCAAAACCACTGACTGGATTCTCACTAGATATCTGTGTATCAAATAAGTAGGTCACAGGAAAGATAGATTTTAACTGACAAATCCTTTAAATGACATCTCTTATACTGTTCAATGGATTTCCAACAAATTTCACAGAAATGATTGGCTGGTGATATTTGATCAGATTTGTATTAATCATTCCTGTTTGCTGCATAAAGTAGGTCACAGAGGCTAAACATAGCAAACAATTTCTTTAAATGACATCTTCTCTTAACCCTTTCCCTGTTCTATGTTTATTCCAAATTTCAATACCTACCGAGTATTCATTTACAAAATAGTTATAAAGAAATATGGAAGGTGGAACATTGTAGACATTTTAGAAAGCAAAGAAACAGATATATCAAATTCTGTTAGCAAACAGAGCAGACCCTGATCAGACGGCTCCTCTAGGAGCCGTCTGATCTGGGTCTACTCTGTTTGCACATGCGTGAAAACACGTTTATATGAGGGAAAGGGTTAAACCATTGAATGGATCTCCCCCAAATTTCACACAAATAAATTTTAGAACATGCTCTCTCAAAGTTTTATAAATTATCTTTCCAGTCCATGGCATTAGTAGGTCACTGGCGCTAACAAAAAGTTCTTTAAATGATAGACCTCCCTAAACCTGTCACTGGATTCTCACCCAATTTGTTTACAGGCCTATCAAGTAAAGGGTTTACATGTGTAGATCCAGTGTGCCACCTAAAGGGTTTACATGTGTAGATCCAGTGTGCCACCTAAAGGGTTTACATGTGTAGATCCAGTGTGCCACCTAAAGGGTTTACATGTGTAGATCCAGTGTGCCACCTAAAGGGTTCACGTGTGTAGATCCAGTGTGCCACCTAAAGGGTTTACATGTGTAGATCCAGTGTGCCACCTAAAGGATTCACATGTGTAGATCCAGTCTGCCACCTAAAGGGTTTACGTGTGTAGATCCAGTGTGCCACCTAAAGGGTTTACATGTGTAGATCCAGTGTGTCACCTAAAGGGTTTACATGTGTAGATCCAGTGTGCCACCTAAAGGGTTCACATGTGTAGATCAAGTGTGCCACCTAAAGAGGCTCTATAAATGTAAAATAGAATTTGTTATCCAACTTTATGAATAATGTAGACCCTGAGTTGTGTGTACATGTATCTGGTAGCTAGTTTTTTATGGAGGGTGTGATTTTGACAATTTGCAGGTTATTATGCAATCCCGAGATTACAATGCTCTTACAATGAGTGTGATGGCGTTTGTGGCCATGCTGTACCCGATGGAGTATATGTTTCCTGTGATACCTCTGTTGCCAACCTGTATGTCTTCAGCAGAGCAGGTAAACTCTTTTGATTTGTAACAAAACTATTGTATCCTTTTCCATTTTGAGAAAATAATTCTCGATAGAGACCAAAATTGCTGATTTAATTGCTAAACACTGCAAAATAAGTTAATATAGGACCAAAAATGATTTCTAAATCATTTAGTTTTATGCTTGAAAAAAATTCCAAGTTATAAAAATGCATTTTTAGCTTGACTATATGAAGATTTCCTACTCGGTGTCCACATGCGCGTCACACCTTGGTTAGGTTTTTGTTAAAGTCCACTTTTTGCCTTTAATCTTTGGAATAAAGCTTTAAAACTTGGAGCACTTTTTCACCATCAAATGCTTCATCTGTAGGCAAGAGTACATATTTCTGTCAAGCATTTTGACAGAATAATGGCCATATTTAACTTACAATTTTTGGTTAAGTTTTTTGTTAAGATCTACTTATTTACACGGGTCCCTATTTACACAACCCTTTGAGATAAAGCTTTGAAACTGGGACATAACCCTTTGAGATAAAGCTTTGAAACTGGGACATAACCCTTTGAGATAAAGCTTTGAAACTGGAAACACTTGTTCACCGTCACTTTGAATACTTGCATCTAGTATCATTGGACACCATTTTAGTCCTTTATCAAGCATTTTTACACTAACAATACTGAGAATAGTCACGCGTGCTGGCCTGTGACAGTTCTTGTTCTCAAACTTGCCAGAAAAAGGCTAGAAAAACATCATTAGTGTAGCCTTCATCCATTATTTTTGAATCACAGTCACTGTAATTAGGGCTTCTAATTGTTGTGGTTGGATTCATTGTATTCAATTCATTGTTTTCATTAATACTGCCATTTTTCTATGACTTACTGGTATAACTGCCCATTCCAGTAATGCTCCCTCAACTTTTAGCCAAAAGCCACTTTGTCCATCATTCATCCTCAACAATAATTTAAAACATCATCTCCTAAACCAGGGCTCGAGCAACAGGGCGATTTGGGCGAAAACTGCGCTCAAACAGGCCAGTTTTCGCCCTGATCATACGGGTTTGGCGAAATCTAAGTCGACCTAACTTTAAGACTGTAAACACCGCTCTCGTACGTGAAAAAGCCATCATTTGTCAACCACTGACCCCAAAAAATAAGCTCCGCCCATGGGTGTTAATGAGTGTTAGATAGACAAAGGTTCAGACCATTCCTCCAATCAAAACGAAGGTATTTGAGACCACCTATTGATTTGTGAAATTGCTGACTTACGCCGTGTCCACTGACATGTGACAGAGCGAAAACCAACACGTTATGAATGTGTTATTAAAACATGTGCAAAACAGCAGACAAACTCGAAATGGATCACTCAACCATTATCTACAGTAATCAATTTTAAATGTTTTAATGATGATGACTTTAATTTAATTAGAATCATTTATTTCTGCAGGTCAGTGGGAATTCTTGCAAAGTTTACTTACCTCATAAAATCATTTTAAATCCCAAATCATTTGAAGTTAACACAAGATTATGTTGCAGCCTGCAGGTCAAGCGTCTAAACCAATTGTTTTTATGATAGAGGGCGTTCCAAATCGTAATTTGCATTATGTCAAAGGTCAAATCTTAGCTGCACGTAATGATTACATGAATCTGCATACACATAATGTGGAATATGTTTAAACTTCTTTCAGTTATAACATTTTCAATGTTAATCTAATGTGCTTTCGTGTAATGTGTTGAAAATTGAATGCATAAACACAGCTCGATTGTAAACTTCAGCAAGAGGCTGGCACCGTGTATTTTTGTCACTGGCAAAAAATCAATAGTCCAGCTCCAGGTGTTTAACCTTTAGCCTGCTGAGCAAATTATGTTTACTGAATTTTTCACCTACTACATTTTCAAAATTCAAGCTATAATCAATTTGTCTACCAAAATGCAATCAGACTGTCAAACATTTAGATCCTCATCTGGATCCAAACTGTTTGCATAGGTATTCACTCATCCACCCATAGCAGGCTAAAGGTTAAGCATCTAAATTTGGTAACTTCCCATTTCGTCTACTTCCCATTTCGTCTACTTCCCATTTCGTCTACTATTTTGGCTTTTGTTCCCATTTCGTCTACTCCTAATTTTACACCCTTTCCCATTTCGTCTACTGCTTATATTTTTCATGTCTACTGCCACAAACTTATATTTTTATGTCTTTGATCAATATTATATTATCTTCACAGCACGCAAAATTCGTGCATTTGAGGACTTTTTAATATCAAGTTGTAATGTTTTGTACGATATTAATAAAATAACTGAGTAAATATAACTTAATTATAACAGTAGACGAAATGGGAACAGGGTAAAATTTTAGAGTAGACGAAATGGGAATGAATTACAGTAGACGAAATGGGAAGTAGACGAAATGGGAATAAACCGGGTTAAAGTTATACAAATGGTTCCTGTTTACTGCATAAGTAGGTCATAAGAGCTTGAAATAGATTTGAGACACAATCTTCTCCTAAACCAATGACTAGAATTCAGTCAACCTTCACAGTAATAATCCTTTATACGTATTCTTCTGAAGTTATAGAAATATTGGCTTTCGGGTGGCCTCACTTGCATGGCTTCATTTTCTAATTTTTGTTTTTAGCGCTTTACTTCAAATAAAATTGGAGTCGTCTGAACAGGATCTGCTGTGTTTACTTATGATCCAATATAGATCTGATTCTACAGTTTCTTTTCTGAGCCAAAATTTCCTGTGTTCATGTGCCATTTTAAAACATCTGTCTGTCCATCCGTCCGTCAACACTTTTTGTGACGTAATAACTCAAACAGTACTTCATATATTGGTTTCATATTAAGGGCATAATTATGCTATTAAGTATCATCAGAGGAAGACGCCTATAGTTTTTTGATTGAATCAGATGACTATGTCTGGAGTTATCTGCCCTTGATTACAGGGCCCTCTCTGACTGATTCAGTTTTCTAGTTATTTCGGACATGAATATTGAACAAGTGAAGGGTAAAGGTAAGGCGAAAGAAGATCACAGGAGTGAAAAAAATGAAAATCTTCTTTTGCAAAACGACATTGTCCGTATTTTCAGTGAAATAATTTGACCTGAACAATACAGGTGTAACGATAGGTCGACATATCAAGATATCGCAATAGTTGAGCTCCAGATAGTAATAGATTGATAGCAATTCTGAGCTTTGAGGACTATCGCTGATAGTTAATTCAACAATCGATAGTTCCAATTTTTCTTGTTTTATAAGTTTTGTAAACTTAACTGGTTAGTTTTTAGATCGATTTTTATGCCCCCAAAGCTAGGCTTTGGCGGCATATAGTGATCGCACCGTGCGTGTGTGTGTGGGTGGGTGTGTGGGTGGGTGTGTGGGTGGGTGGGTGTGTGGGTGGGTGGGTGTGTGTGTGTGTGGGTGTGTGTACCTTTTGTCCGGAGTATATTTCCTTTGTCACATCAGCTACGGATACCAAATTTGGTGTGTGAGTTCATCTTGGGATGGGGGAGTGTCGCGTACCATTTTCATGTCACTGTGACCTTGACCTTGACCTTTGACCTTGATTTTACAAAAAGCTTGTCCGGAGCATATCTCCTTTACCTTACCAGCTACAGATTCCAAATTTGGTGTGTGAGTTCATCTTGGGATGGCGGAGTGTCGCGTACCGTTTCCAGGTCACTGTGACCTTGACCTTGACCTTTGACCTCGATTTTAAAAAAAGCTTATGCCTTACCAGCTACAAAAAGCTTGTCCGGAGTATATCTCCTATACCTTACCAGCTAAGGATTCCAAATTTGGTGTGTGAGTTCATCTTGGGATGGAGGAGTGTCACGTACCATTTTTAGATCACTGTGACCTTGACCATGACCTTTGACCGATTTTACAAAAAGCTTGTCCGGAGCATATCTCCTTTACCTTACCAGCTACAGATTCCAAATTCTGTGTGTGAGTTCATCTTGGGATGGCAGAGTGTCGCGTATCATTTCCAGGTCACTGTGACCTTGACCTTAACCTTGACCTTTGACCTCGATTTTAAAAACAGCTTATACCTTACTAGCTACAAAAAGCTTGTCCGGAGTATATCTCTTTATTCCTTACCAGCTAAGGATTCCAAATTTGGTGTGTGAGTTCATCTTGGGATGGAGGAGTGTCGCGTACCATTTTCAGATCACTGTGACCTTGACCATGACCTTTGACCGATTTTACAAAAAGCTTGTCCGGAGCATATCTCCTTTACCTTACCAGCTACAGATTCCAAATTTGGTGTGTGAGTTCATCTTGGGATGGCGGAGTGTCATGTTCCATTTCCAGGTCACTATGACCTTAACCTTGACCTTGACCTTTGACCTCGATTTTAAAAAAAAGCTTATACCTTACCAGCTACAAAAAGCTTGTCCAGAGTATATCAACTATACCTTACCAGCTAAGGATTCCAAATTTGGTGTGTGAGTTCATATTGGAATGGAGGAGTGTCGCGTACCATTTTCAGATCACTTTGACCTTGACCTTTGACCGATTTTACAAAAAGCTTGTCCAGAGCATATCTCCTATACCTTACCAGATACGGATTCCAAATTTGGTGTGTGAGATCACCTTCATATGGCGGAGTGTCGCGTACCATTTTCAGGTCACTGTGACCTTGACCTTGACCTTTGACCTCGATTTTACAAAAAGCTTGTCCGGGGCATATCTCCTATACCTTACCAGCTACGGATCCAAAATTTGGTATGTGAGTTCATCTTGGGATGATGGAGTGTTGCATGTCATTTTCAGGTCACTGTGACCTTGACCTTTGACCTCGATTTTACAAAAAGCTTATACCTTTCCAGCGGCAAAAGGCTTGTCCAGAGCATATCTCCTATACCTTACCAGATACGGATTCCAAATTTGGTGTGTGAGATTACCTTCGGATGGCGGAGTGTTGCGTACCATTTTAAGGTCACTGTGACCTTGACCTTGACCTTTGACCTCGATTTTACAAAAAGCTTGTCCGGAGCATATCTCCCTATATCTTACCAGCTACGGATTCCAAATTTGGTATGTGAGTTCATCTTGGGATGGAGGAATTTCGCTTAACCATTTTCAGGTCACTGTGACCTTGACCTTCGACCTCGATTTTACAAAAAAGGTTGTCCAGAGAATATCTCCTATACCTTACCAGCTACGGATTCCAAATTTAATGTGTGAGTTTATCTAGGAATGGCGGTGTGTCGCGTACCATTTTCAGGTCACTGTGACCTTGACCTTTGACCTAGATTTTACACAAAGCTTGTCCGGAGCATTTCTCCTATACCTTACCAGCTACGGACTCCAAATTTGGTTTGTGAGTTCATCTTGGGATGGCGGAGAGTCGTGTACCATTTTCAGATCACTGACCTTGACCTTGACCTTTGACCTCAATTTTACAGTCCAGAGCATATCTCCTATATCTTACCAGATACAAAAAACTTGTCCAGAGCATATCTCCTATACCTTAAATGTTGACAATCAACCCAGGGTCCTTTTTAACGTTGAGAATGACTTAGGGTTCTTTATAACTAAGTTTTGACGCTTGGCTCTTTTCTTAGCTATCATAATCGTCAAAGGTTCTGTTTCTAATGTTAAGAACTGACTCCTGTGTCATTTTTAACAGCATCAAAATTTCATGTTACACCTGCACTACATTGTATTGTTTTTCCGCCAAAATGCATTTCGGTGTCAAACACTTTGGGGGCATTTGTCACCCGTGACGACTCTCTTGTTAATATCATTTTTATAAAGCAAGTTTCAGAAATACAACCTGTCTGTTCCATTTTGGCAAAGCACCAGTGTGGAATAGAAAGAATAATGTTGGTTCAGTTTGAAGAAATAGGCAAAATAATGTTGGATGCAAGAACTGCAACATTGTACTGAAATACAGTGGGAACACTTCTAATCTTATAGGTAATATCTGTCAATCTCAATTACTATGACAGACTCGGTCACAGATACCACAGCACCGAGTCATGTGCATGAATTTTCATAACACAAATATTTATAAAAAAAATATTCAAAATTAGAGGAAAAGCTTTTTTTTTTTTTTAATTTTCCCTCAGAAAATATTTCTATTATGCAACGTTTTACTTGCAAACAGGATAGTTCCAAATCAGCTTATTCTACAAGAACTCTGATTTGAGTCTACCCTGTTTGCAAAGATATGAAAACATGTTTATATTAGGGATGGCAACGGATATTGGAATATTCGGATATCATACCAAACAAATATCCGAATGTCATTTTACTATTCGAATAGTAAAAAACTACATAGATGAATTGAAATTGTAGTTCTTAATTTTCTCCAGTCCTTAAAAATCGCTATTTGAAAAGCCAACTAGGGCAGGCAGGTGGTGTTAATTGCACCGTAATGCTTATGCAGTTAGGGGTACAATAATTGCGCAATCATCCCCAAGTGTCTTTTAATCCACAGGTGGCTCTTTTTAATTGATGTTAAGAGCCATTATAGACATATTGGTTACATGCAAACACGAGTCGGCAGCCTCTACTGCTTACTGGTCCATTATAATTACCCTCTGTGATAGGTGTGAAAAAATATCGGCCTACCTGGCTAACTAAAACCTCAACCGGCTAGAATTCTTTCCCCACCCACTGATCTCACAACACACCCATTGATCAGGTACATGTGTTTCGTACAGCCTGCATAATTGTTCTCGTAAACATTTTCATTTTCATATGGCTTGAATTGTTGCCCGCAGGTCTATGAAATTGCCAACCACATGATATTAAATTTAAAATATTGAAATTGTCATTTGTATTTAGCCATATACTGAAGTGCCGACTTAATGAAATAAGTCCCACTTTTAGCCAGACCGGAAATCAGGTTCATGTACAACGTCTACTTTCGCTTTTCTGCAAACTCGCACTTTGATAATATGTCTCAAATGATATATCTTATAGGACCAGCTTTTGAAAGAAAAACAGTTTCTACATGAGAGCAACTCACTTGTCTAGGTCTGTAGGCCACTCAAATTATTATTACACTGACTTGTAATGACTTCGTGAAATTATGGGTGGATGATGTCTGATTGTAATGTGTGTGTATAAGATATGGCAAATCAAATGAATATATTCGAATATCCGAATAGTTTGTGTTCGAATATCCATATGGTGATTTTGGTATTCGTTGTCATCCCTAGTTTATATCATTTAAAGGGTTAAATGACACACACATGTATTTGTGTTTCTTGGTGCGCTGTTTTTATACTTATAAATAGAGATAAGAAGGCTCATCTAATTGTTAATCGGGTCACTTTGTTTTGCTACTCTTCAGTTAAAAGTTTAGGAAGAAAACTATCGTGATACATTGCAATAATTTTTGTATTCTTTTCGCAAGCAATGAATACATAGGTGGTAAACCACTTTTGATCCCATGTCTAACCTACATACCTGAAAACTGCCATTCCGTATAGCAGTCTAGTGCAATTTGTTGACGTGCATTTAATAGATACAAAAGGCGTTTAATAACATGGCATCCGGAAACAACCATGGTATTCTATTTCTGACACGAAAATGCTTCGTAACATTAGTTTTGGTTTTACTTTAGTATATGCAACAAAATCCACAAAATATAGCAATGTGTAAGAAGGGCACACAAATATACAAATATCAGTCACATGACAAAGTCATGTGACCATAATATGAATGAAAGAATTTTCCCAGAGGCAGTTACTCAATGAATAAAGAAGTGTGCTTTGGATGACCTTATGCAAGCAATTCGGTAATCATGCCCATAAACTGTGAGTGGTCAGTTTGATAATAAGCATAGCTGGAAATCTGCAACTTAATTACCCACTGGAATGGGTGTTAATCCTTTCCCTAATAGATATGCAATTTCATGCCAAAGCGCACTAAGTTGTTATTAGAAATTTGATTTTCAACACATTTTAACACATGCACAGAATATTGCAGCATCTGCAATGCTTTGATTAAACTATTGCAATAGTATAGTGATAGTATTTGGATAATCGCAATACTATCATGATAGTCATTTTGGCCTCAATAGTCTGCCCTACTGAACAATTTTGTTGAATATACATATTAGATCACTTGACCTATTTACCAGGTTAGCTATACAGGGCCATCATGGCCCTCTTTTTGGAACACAGATCTGTTATTGATTTGTGATAGATCATGCAGAAACTTATAGTAAATGCTACTGATGCAATGTACTCATGTTGGTGTGGGTGCCCTATAGTAATCGCCGTGTCCGTCAAGTCGGTCCGTCACGCTTTTTTTGTCCGCTCTCTAACTCAAATAGTTTTCATCTGATCTTCACCAAACTTTCAGAGAATGGTTATAGGTGTAAAATCTTGACCAAGGTTGATTGCCACCTAAATTGCTTTAGACGCCTCAGAGTAACGGCCCTTGATTCAGTCAAAATTGTCCGTTTTAGCCTTGTCTGCTCTCTAACTCAAATAGTTTACATCTGATCTTCACGAAACTTACAGAAAATGTTAATAGGTGAAAAATCTTGACCAAGTTCGCTTACCAGTCAAATCGCATTAGACACCTGAGTGATGGCCCTTGATTCAGTCAACATTGTCCGTTTTAGTCTTGTCTGCTCTATAATTCAAATAGTTTTCATTTGATCTTCACCAAACTTGCAGAGGATGTTTATAGTTGCAAATTCTTGACCAAATTCAATTACCAGTAAAATCGTATAACACACCTCTGAGTTATGGTCCTTGATTCAGTCAAAATTGGCCATTTTAGCCTTGTCTGCTTTCTAACTCAAATAGTTTTCACCTGATCTTCACCAAACCTGCAGAAAATGTTCATAGCTATAACATCTTGGCCAAGTTCAATTACCAGCTAAATTGCATTATAGCCCTTGAATAAGTCAAAATTGGCCATTAAAGTCTTGTCTGCTCTTTAACTCAAACATTTCTCATCTAATATACACCATACGTGCTGAGAATGTTTATAGGTAAACAGTCTTGGCCAAGTTTGATCATCAGGTGGGGCCCTTTCTGACTTGGTCAGTGTTATAGTTATACAGAAGTTTTCATGCATCATTGTTCCCGCTCATGTATATCTGTGCAATCATGCATAGAATACTGAAAAACAAGCATACAAATTATGAAACAAAATATTTACTCGTTGTGACAGGCAATATAAATATAGATTAGATTAATTATGTTAATAGCACATGGACACAGGAGTTTTTGACCATGACAGAAACTGAAGAATCAATTCTAAATGTACCATAAGTAAACAGAACAGACCCAGATCAGACAGCTCCTATAGGAGCTGTTTGATCAGGGTCTGCTATGTTTGCTTTTGATATGATATAAATCTGATTCTACAATTTTTGTCAAAGCAAGAAATTATCTTTGAGAATTTTACATTATAAGAATTCAGCTAATAAATATTCATGATGTCATTATTTCTGACATGAATATTGAACAGGGAAAGGTTTAAGAAATAGGAAAGTTTCCTAAACTTAAAACACATTCACATGTTGCTTTCAGTCTTAAATGATTATCTTATGATCAATAATGAAAACTCTTGGTAACATTACACAGAGTCGTAGATAGTAGGAGTATTTGGGAAATCTATTTAGGAATAGAAACATTTGGGTCTGAGGTTCAGTCTAAAGTATCTGATTGGTCAGCAAGCTCAAAATCTAACCAATAAGATGCTTGAGAATGATCTCAGACTCTAGCAAAGAGTTTTACAACCTCAGGGCCTCAATAAATTAAAACTAATACCTCTCTAGTGAATTTTTTATTATCATTTTTAGCTTCTGTTGGCTCCAACCCCATACCTTATTGGTGTACCAGCCAGCTTTTTGCTGTACAAGAAAGATTTCGGCCTGCCAGAGGATGTGTGGCTTGTTGACTTAGACTCGAACAAGGTGAGTGTTTTAGTGTTTGTCTCCAAGGCAGTGGAAAATGAATTCTTCTGTATTCAGTACTACATGGTGCCTTTTGACACATTTGCAAACAGAATAGACCCAAAAGTCCTTGTGCTCATATGCAATTATGAAAAATCAACTAATTGATATTCATACAGTAATTATTTATTGTATGAGTATTCATCAGATATTGGGTTTACCATTTCTCTGTTTCAGAAGTGAACAACCGATTCATGAACAATTTGATAACCAATAATCAATACTGTATAGGTATCAGTAGCTTCACTGTTTTCATCCAGGTTATTATACCCTTGCAAACGAAGTATGAGAGGGGGTATAGGAGTCAGTGTGTTGGTTTGTCTGTCTATCTGTCCGTGGCACAACCTGGCACATATCTTGTGACGCAAACTTCTTCTACATTTCTTTAGTGATTTACATCAAACTTTGCATATGCATTAATTATAGATGTGCCTGGAACAATTTCACGTGTTTAGCCCTAGGCATTGCAGAATTATCCCCCTTGAACTTTGAGTATTTTTTGTCATAATACTCCCACAAACGAAGTTTTTTTTTTGTGGGGGGGGGGGGGGGGGGGGGGTATGCTGGAATCACCATGTCCGTCCGTCCGCCCGTCCGGATCATAACTTCCAAAGTATAAAAGCTTTTGACTTCAAACTTCATATACAGATAGATCACATTGACAGCAAGTGCAGTGCACAAGGTCCATAACTCTGTCTTCAGTATTTTTGGATTTATTGCCCTTTGTTATTTTTCTAAAAATCTGGCTTGTCCGGCTCATAACTTTCAAAGTATAAAAGCTATTGACTTCAACTTCATATACAGATAGAACACATTGACCACAAGCGCAGTGTCCAAGGTCCATAACTCTGGCTTAAGTATTTTTGGAGTTATTGCCCTTTGTTATTTTTGTCAAAATCTGGCTTGTCCGGCTCATAACTTTCAAAGTATAAAAGCTATTGGCTTCAAACTTCATATCTAGATAGATCGCATTGACCATATGTGCAGTACACAAGGTTTATAAATCTGTCTTCAGTATTTTTTCCCTTTGTTATTTTTCTCAAAATCTGGCTTGTCCGAATCATAACTTTCAAAGTATAACAGCTATTGACTTCAAACTTTATATACAGATAGACTACATTGCCAACAAGTGCAGTGCACAAGGTTTATAAATCTGTCTTCAGTATTTTTGGAGTTGTTGCCCTTTGTTATTTTTGTCAAAATCTGGCTTTTTTTTTTGGACTTTTTCTGTCATATCTCAACAAAACTTTTTTTTAAAAGTATTTTTGAACACCATCTGAAGTTCTGCACCTGCGATAAAGGTTTTGATTTGTCGCTTCGTGCATGAATGAATGATCTCCCTTTTCGTAATTTAACAATGAAAATTTAGTGGTCGGGAGCTTTATTTCTATAACCCCATCTCTGTGTCTAATGTGCTAGTGGGGGTATTAATCACCTTTAGTGATAGTTCTAGTTTTGGCATGAAACCTGGGGAGTTGGTGTAACGAACTCCTCCTTCAGTTTTAAGTTATTGAATTATGTCTCCCCCATTTATGGGGAGACATATTGTTTTTGCCAGTGTTGTCCGTCTGTGTGACTGAAAAGAGACTTGGGGCCTTTTTAGTGGTTGGCAGGTATACTAGGGGCTCTTTTACATCAAGGGGCCATGGCCCACTGTTTAATGTCTTAATGGTATCAGTGGGTTGGGGGGCTTGAAAAAATATATTACAGAAATGGCCCCTAAATGGTCCCTACAAAACCTGCCCAAGTTTTGGTGTCATAGACTATGGCCTCTTCAAACTTGCCTTTCCGATGGGATGGGGGCCATATCGAACCTACAGTGGCCAAATGGCTAAGTTGGACAAATGGCCCTTTGGTATGCCCTCTTATGCAAAGGCCCCCAGTCTCATTTAGGTGGTCCGTCCGTCTGTAACAAACTTCAGTCGCGCGTATCTCTGAAACCAGTAGGGATAGAGTCCCCATCCTTCGCTGGAACGTTCACCAGCCTGAGTTGTTGTGCACCTGTTTTTTTTTATTTGTCTCCCCCTGATAACTTTGGAGTTATTGCCCCTGATGACTTAAAATTAGACAAATTTTGTGTCACATGTATCTCTGAAACCACTAGTGCTAGAGTCACCAAACTTCACAGGAATGTTAACCAGCATGAGCTGTTGTGCACCTGGGTTTTTTGAATTGTCTCCCCCTGATAATTGTTGAGTTATTGCCCTGATATGATAACTTCAAATTAGATAAACTTTGTGCTGCGCATATCTCTGAAACCAGTAGGGCTAGAGTCACCAAACTTCACAGGAATGTTCACCAGTATAAATTGTTGTGCACCTGGGGTTTTTGAATTGTCTTCCCTGATAACTTTGGAGTTATTGCCCCAGATGACTTAAAATTAGACAAATTTTACTTTGTGTCGCATGAAACCGCTAGGGCTAGAATCACCAAACTTCACAAGAAAGTTGACCATCATGAATCTCTTTGCACCAGGGGTTTTTGAATTGTTTCCCCCTGATAAATGTTGAGTTATTGCCCTTGAAGACTTAATATTAAATTAGACAAAGCTATATTCCAAAGGTAAGAGGCAAAAAGTGGACTTTAACAAAAACCTTAACCAAGGTGTGACGCCGACGCCGGGGCGAGTAGGATAGCTCCACTATTCTTCGAAGCAGAATGCTAGGAGCATTAACTAGATGCCAAAATTCGCCTTATCAGAGTTATTTGTAAAGATGTTTTACTGTATACAGGATTTTGTATGATTGTGCAGCACATAAGGGCTTTTCATTTAATTGTGACACAAAGAGTTCAGCCGGTAAGGGACTATGGCATTGTTCTCAATGCTATCGTAACTTGTTCCATTCACTAGTATCAGATGGCTAGGTGTTGTCTCCGGAAACTGCATTTTCTTGTTTTTAACTGTTAAAATGCAGGAACTTGCCAGAGGCTGTGGTCCCCTGGATCCCTGGCCTGGGCAATGCCCCTGGACCCTTGGTCAGGGCAATGCCCCCTGGACCCCTAGCCAGGGCAATGTCCCCGAACAGCTGGCCAGGACAATACCCCCTAGATCCCTGGCCAGGGCATTGCCCCCTGGATCCCTGGCTAGGGAAACACCTCCTGGATCCCTTGCCAGGGCAATACCCTCTGGACCCATGCCAGGACAATGCTCCGTGGGCCCCAGGCCAGGACTTTGGTTGGATACCGTTAAGAATGAAACGGTACGATACCATAACTATATTTTTGAAACGATTTGATACTTTATTGAGACCGATACCAATTAGATTTCTTAATGGAATCCATATCATTTTGTCACGAGTTTTTTAATGCAAAAGCTGTGTCGTTAATGTATTATATTAATAGCATGTCTATGTCGTTTTTAAGTATATTTAATGTTATTTCAAAGCATTCAAGCCAAAATAACTTGAGAATTTACAGAGTATTTTTTTTCAAAGTATCAATAAGAGTATCGGTAATATCTGAAACGGTATATACATGTACTTTTTGAACTGGGTATCGGTACCGATACAGTACCCTCTAACGGATCCACCCTAAGACAGGACAACTTCCCCTGGAATCCCTGTCAAGAAAGATGTGTTTGCTTGATTCATCAAAAATGCCATCAACTTTTGTCAACACTTTTGATGTGAAGTGATAACTCAAACAGTACTTCACATATTTTGTTCATATTAAGGGCATATACTTAGTATTATAAGAGGAAGACACCTATATTTTTTTGGTTGAATGAGATCACCATGTCCAGAGTTATCTGCCCTTGATTTTTCAAAAATGCCATATTCAACAAAAGATCATCTGCAGGGCCCTCTCTGACTGAGTCAAATTTTCTAGTCCCATTTATTATACTATCATTGTGGTTTTGTGCACAGACTTGAGAATATATTTAAAAAAAAGTTGAGGCAATTAATGGTCTTTGTTTGGTATCACATAAAGTACATTGCAATTATGACGATTTGGTGCAGACCAGGGCTAAAGCCCGTCCTTGTGGCGAGTATGCTTGTTAGTCACTCATGGGGTTTATCCATACTTTCATCTGGATTTTTGTCTGAACAGTATCTCCTCAATCACTAGGGTTATGGTTTCCAAATTTCTTTTTAGGGTGCATCTTTGAAAGGCAGAGTGTCGCATAATACTTGACTGACTTCAGTTTAGTAAATATTTGTCCGGATGATATATCCATAACCCCTTGAGTGGGAATTTCCAAATTTCTTATGTACGTGGGTGCATTCTTGGAAGGTGGAGTGTCACTTACGACGTTGTTGTCTCTGACCTTGACCTTTACAGTGACCTGAGTTTCAGTAAAAAGTTAAATTTGTCTGGATGATATATCCTCATCCCCTTGAGTTAGGATTTCCAAATTTTTTGTGTGGATGCATTTTGGGAAGGAAGATAGTCATATACTACTTTGCTGTCGCTATGACCTTGACCTGACATTGACCTTGATTTTTGTAAAAGTTTGTCAAGAAATTTGTCTGGAGGATATCTCCTCAACCGCTTGACTTAGGGTTTTCCAATTTTCCTGTTTAGATGCATCTTAAGACTACTTTGGTATCTCAATGACCTTTACCCTGACCTTGATCTCAATTTAAGTGAAACCGACTGCAAATTTTGTCAGGATATCTTCTCTTACGGTTTCTAAATTTCTAATTATGTTGGCGCATCTTACGAAGGCAGAGTGTCAAATACTATTTTGATGTCTCTGTGACCTTGACTCTCCTACCCAACAGAGAAGTAGAACGTTGAAACATGCATCGACTCAGAACAGCAGCCATCTTGAAAATGAATGATCTGATCTGACTACACAGTAACAATGTATAAGAACCATTAATAAAAAGTTACACAGCATCACTCATACATATTTGTGCTATCAGTAGATACGTCCAACTCAAGGTGATGACTGTAGAAATGCCTACAGCAGTCTCCGGTGGGAGACAATGGATTGCTTGACAATACTTGCTTGTATGGCAGTAGTGTTAAGTCTTTGCATTCAGTTTGGGTCCAGATATATTAGCTGTGACGCTATGTAATTGGGCATCTCATCTTTGTAGCAGATGCAATTTTAGCAGAACAGGAAGTGTTAAGCATGCTGAGAATTACAGAATTTCCCAGGATGTTGTTTTTTTGCTGACAATTTCTACCCCCACAGATATTGATATTTCACTTCTGGAATTGCTCCAATGTAATCAACTCTGCATATTTAGCATAAATTGCTCCAATGTAATCAACTCTTCATATTTAGCATGAATTGCTCCAATGTAATCAACTCTCTGCATATTTAGCATGAATTGCTCCAATGTAATCAACTCTCTGCATATTTAGCATGAATTGCTCCAATGCAATCAACTCTCTGCATATTTAGCATGAATTGCTCCAATGTAATCAACTCTGCGTATATAGCATGATTTGCTCCAATGTAACCAGCTCTCTGCATATTTAACATGAATTGCTCCAATGTAATCAACTCTCTGCGTATATAGCATGAATTTGAGAAAGTCTTTGCCTGCTAACAATTTGGATTCATAATGGTTATCAAATATTTGGGAGTCACATTCATGTAAGAAATAATGACATGGATATTTGTAAGCTGAACATTTATAATCACAGATTAACCCTTTCCCTGTTCAGTATTCATGTGAGAAATAATGACATCATGAATATTTATAACCTAAACTTTCACAGATGAACAACCTTGATGATAAGGGTCTGCTCTGTTTGCTTATGAAATAACAGTGTAAAAGATCTCATTCTACAGACTTCGTTGTGGCCAAAAAGATCTCGTCATAAAGTAAACGATGAAAGATCTGTTGCTGTAAACCAAGATCTTGTGATTGGACATAGGCAGATGGAGTTGGCTGTAAAAATATTATGCTTGGAAGCTTATTTAACCCTTTCTCTTTTGCATAGATTCATGTAAGAAATAATTACATCATGATTATTTACTGGCTGAATTTTTTTAAAATGGCATATGTACACAGGGTTTTAGGGTACTGGTTTTTGAGTCCGATGTTTTATAATTTCGTAAGCAAACAAAGCAGACCCTGATCAAACGGCATGTACAGGAGTCATCTGATCTGGATCTATTCTGTTTGTAAAGTCGCGAAAAAGCATTTATAGGAGGGAAAGGATTAAGTGATGACATTTTTGTGTCACCTGCCAAGAGGCCGTGTGTCACTTAGGGATCACTTTTCCGTCCTCTGTCTGTCAGTCACACTTTCTTTTTTTTGGCCGTCATTTCTAAACTAATCATTATAGAGCTTTCAAATTTCACATGTGTCTTCCTGTCATTGAGGACCAATAAAGTAACAAAGGTTTGTCACCCTACATGCAATACTTTTTGAGTTATTCCCCTTTGTTCTGAGTTTTGCACTCCAGCGGATTAACAGTTTTTGTGTCACCTTTCCTTCAAACACTCTTGTTCACATTTCAAATTAAAAAAGAGATTTCTGTCAAAAAATGTAACTGAATAGCAGGCCAAAGGTTCATCATTACTTGGGCGCAGGATGATGAGATGCTGGCTTTTGTATTTAGAATTTTCTATTTAAGTGTCTCAGTAATTTCTGTTCTGATTGAGTTGGGAACTTGGGAATAAGAATATTATTGACTGAGTTTGAAGTTAAGTCTAATTGGTTGTAATGTTGGTTTTATTTCTGAATAACAAGACAAAATTGCTCGTTTAACAAGTATTAAAAAAGTCTGTCAGTTTGGTGTTGTGTTTGGTGGTATGAGCGAATTGCTTTCCAGACTTTCGATGTTTCCATGTATTCAGCTTTAATCAAATGTGTCTCATATACTGAAGAGAAAAGAAATGCAGGGTAAAATTTTGATATCCATTTATGGGAGTTTGTTAGGTGATGTCAAATTCATATTTATACGGTTGCAAAGATGAATCTATAATTATAAATCTGTCAAAATTTATCAAATTATAATTCCTGAGAAGGATGGTAAATCGATTTTGCTGCACGAAGTAGACTACAACAGGGCAGAGAATCTCATGCCTGTAACGCACTGCTGTTAAATTTCCTGGTACCACAATCAAAGAAGATTTTAGTCCATGTCATATTCCTCCCAGTCTCTAATTGAACCCCCACCACACATACAGACTTTCTGCAAACCTGTCAGTAATGTACACCTCTACATAACGTTTCCGGAAATGTCTATATACATGATGTTGACTATCGAGATGAAAAGGAATGAATCAGGATTCATCCATGAAGAAGATCTGCCTCCACTGCATCACTTCTGGGAGGATGAGATGCTAGCCAGGACATACAACAGGCTTGATGTGCACATGTGAGAGGGGGACTGATGTATGGACGATTTGCATACAGACCAACCGGAGGCCATTCACTCCTCACAGTTTTAGGGTGAACAGGGTAGTATTGAGTACCTACAGGGATCTTAACAGTTCCCCCTTGTAAAAAAATGATGAGGGACATTTTGTCCGCCCTTGCAAAAACATGAGGGACATTTTGTCCACCCTGACAAAATTGAGTGAGGGACATTTTGTCCAAGGGACAATTTGTCCTACACTCAAATATTGCATTTTGCTTACTGTACATTTTACGCTGCGTTTCCTTTTCCCATCAGTATATAGTAGAATGTACTTATATATTAAACCGTTTCATCATGTAACTAATCCTATACACTCAGACGTTATGCATAATAGGCAGTGTACAGAAAATATATTAATCAATATCATTATTTATTACATTTTCAAATAGATTTGGATCAAGATCAGTCGCAGATTAATAAGATATGATTGAATTATGTTTAAGAGACCTGCGTTTTTTAACCCTGGAAACAGTTGACCATCAGGCAATAGTTTAAAAAGTAATGAGCAAGATAGACAAAGGATAAAGAACAGCAGAAGATATTTAGCAGACAACAGTTTCTATGTCATTATAGGGTTATGTAATGTTTTCAAATTTCCTTGGTTTTACTTTAATGTTTAGCCTTTTATCTAATGAATATTCATATAAGAAATAATAAACCTTTAGAATATTGATGTTGAAATTTGTAAGTGGGATATAAACACAGAAGTTTTGGCCTTGGCAAAAAACTAGAATCCGGTCTATATTATGCCAACAGAGCAGACCCTGATCAGATAGCCCTTACAGAAGCTGTCACTCTGCAAATGCATGGATATGCATCTGTATCAAATAAAGTGTTAATCACCTAAATAAAGTAGAATGTACTTTTAACTCTTTCCTTCATATAAACGCCTTTTCGTGCATTTGCAAACAGAGTAGACTCAGATCAAACAGTTCCTATAGAATGGAATTTAATTGATCTGTTTCTTTAGTTTCTAATATAGCTACAATGATCCAGCTTCCATATTTTATTATAACGATTTGTCCATGAATATTGAGTAGTATTGACATTTGGAATAAATATAGGACAGGGGAAGAGTTAAACAAGAGATAAAGAGGTAGGAATTCAAGGTTGTTAATATCCGTGTCAGAAAGGATTGACATCAAGGTTAACCCTTTATCTGTTCCATATCCGTGTCAGAAAGGATTGATATCATGAATATTAAAATTTTATTAGCTGAATTTTATAATGTAAAATTTTCAAGGGAATTTTTTGTTATGACAAAAACTGTAGCATTAGATCTATATTATGTCATAAACAAGCTGAGCAGACGCAAACCAGTCTTCTCCTACTGAAGCCATCTGATGTGGTGTATACTCTGTTTGCAAAGATGTTGAAAAGCATTTATATCAGGGAAAGAGTTAAAAATGGAATGTTCCTGAGGGAAAGAGTTAGAAATGGAATGTTCATGTAAGAACTAATGACTAACTGAATACTCAATAATTGAGTAAAATCAAGAGCCATCTGATCTGGGTCTCCTGTTTCTAAAGACTTCAAGTAACTATTGTGGGATGAAATGTCCACCCTTGCAAAACAAGTGGGAGGAAATTGAGCATGGGACAAAATGTCCTTGGGAGTCATGTTTATTCAGATAACACTAACAGCATGGTTTTATCAATTGCAATCAAGAGTAACCAGAGGACAAAGATCCATTACAATGTATTTTGTTCTGGTCTTTGTAACAAAATGTTAATACTGGAGTACAGCTGACATATAGTATTAATACCCATGAGACAAACTGTCCCCCCTTGCAAAAATATGTGGGACAAACTGTCCCCCCTTGTAAAAATGTGCGGGACAAAATGTCCACCCTTGCAAAAATGTGTGGGATAAAATGTCCACCCTTGTAAAACATGTGGGACGAAATGTCTACCTGGGCAAAATTGAGCATGGTCAGTGTTTTACTCTCCTAAGCCTAAAGTACTCAAGATGAACTATTGTGATAGTCCTATGTCGATGAGCATTCATTGGTTTCTGACAATTGTGGTCTGCTGTCAACATAATACTTACACAGAATTGTAGCTTGTCAGATTTTGTGTCACCTGCCGATGGCACTTAGGGACTGAAGTTCTCCATCATCTGGCCATGTGTCTGTCAGAATTTTTTTCATCACACTTTTTTAGTCGCACTTCTGACAGGTGACACAGTGGTGTCTTAGAATCCTCTTGTTCAAAGAAGTAGGAGATTATTTTTGCAGCTTGGCATGTATACACATCTCATTAGGTTGCAACTTTCCAGTAGTATGATTGGTATCCTGTCAAGGTTTAGGTCATTGCTGGAGTATTTGTTGGGGGCACTGTTTCACAAACACATGTTTAGTATAGTATTGATTTGTCTGCATAGACTAGCCTTATTAGGTGTCTTATGAACCTAAGATTGCATACATGATTGTTTAGAACAAATCAATATTCTACTACCTCACTTCAAATCCTGAAGTCAGAACAGGGCATGTAAACCAATACAGTATAACCTCTCTTAAGCGCCCATTCATTTATTTAATATAACAATTTGTAAAAGCAGGCGGTTGCTTAATACAGGGCTAAAGTAATGCAGGAACTTTTCGCATTACTTTTGACCTGCATTTAGCTACTACCTGCCATACAGACCCATAATTAGACCTCTTTTTGACTGCTGCTTAACCCATTACCTCATAGGCTATTTTTAGACACAACCTCTGAATCAATCTGCCGAAAAGGAGCATTTACTAGAGAAAAGGAAAAGTCTGGAATTGTGTAGTTTTGAAACCATTGTGATAAATAGAGCATTGCTCTATTTATCAGTGGTTTCATAAAGTGACTTTTACAGAGGAGTAGAAAGGCGTAATTATGGAGGAAAGGGTTAAGACAAGTTTTACTGTACTTGGATTATCAGTATGTACATATACTGGTAAATAAATGAGGGTAGGGGAGTGAGGTGGGTTCCCAGGCTAGAATCCTACTCAATATAGTCGTAATTGTTCCTATGGCAAGCTAAATGTTGCCTCACCATACCTCAATGGTAAGTGGTGATTATACTGATTCCAGATTTCAGTGCGGAGGCTGTCCCTTTCTGGTATTGATTATTGTACATGGAGTCATTTTGTCATTTGTATAGAGGAAGAATTTGTCTAGCAAATGTACACATTGATTGAATTTATTGGGTTAAGAGAATAGTGGATTAGGAATTTCCTGCTTTGATTACAGTTTCGGTTATATCCTGGTTATATCCTGCTGACGTGTCTTTTACTCCCTCTTGAATATTCATGTAAGAAATAATAACACCATGAATATTTATTATCTGAAATTTTTAATGGCATGATTATGTACACAGGACTTCTTGGTATTTGTAGAAACAGAAGAGTCAGATCTATTGTAATATCATAAGCAGACATAGTAGACCCTGACTAGGCGTCTGCTACAGGAGTTGTCTGATCTGAGTTAACTCTGTTTACAAAGTGGTTAAAAGGCGTATTTATGGAGTAAAGGGTTAGACAATATGAGCACCATGCTACAATGATTTATGGAGTAAAGGGTTGGACAATATGAGTACCAGCCTACAATGATTTATGGAGTAAAGGGTTGGACAATATGAGTACCAGGCTACAATGATTTATGGAGTAAAGGGTTAGACAATATGAGTACCATGCTACAATGATTTATGGAGTAACGGGTTAGACAATATGAGTACCATGCTACAATGATTTATGGAGTAAGGGTTGGACAATATGAGTACCAGGCTACAATGATTTATGGAGTAAAGGGTTGGACAATATGAGTACCAGGCTACAATGATTTATGGAGTAAAGGGTTGGACAATATGAGTACCAGGCTACAATGATTTATGGAGTAAAGGGTTGGACAATATGAGTACCAGGCTACAATGATTTATGGAGTAAAGGGTTAAACAATGTGAGTACCAGACTACAATGATTTATGGAGTAAAGGGTTGGACAATATGAGTACCATGCTACAAGTATTTATGGAGTAAAGGGTTGGACAATATGAGTACCATGCTACAAGTATTTATGGAGTAAAGGGTTGGACAATATGAGTACCAGGCTACAATGATTTATGGAGTAAAGGGTTGGACAATATGAGTACCAGGCTACAATGATTTATGGAGTAAAGGGTTGGACAATATGAGTACCAGGCTACAATGATTTATGGAGTAAAGGGTTATACAACGTGAGTACCAGACTACAATGATTTATGGAGTAACTTTAGGGTTAAACAATATGAGTACCAGGCTACAAGTGTTTATGGAATAAAGGGTTAGACAATATTAGTACCAGGCTACAAGTTGAATGCTGATTTAAACAGCAAATGTTGTAAACTCTCATCAGATAGCTTGTGTAACAGTTCTCTTATAAGTATGGTCTGTGTTATTTGCCTAACTCTTTACCTTGTGAATATTGAAGTAAGCAATAATTTTATCCCCCCCCCCCCCCCACACACACACACAAGGTGGGAGGCATAAACAATTCCCTTGTTCATGATGCCACTTGTGTTCAGCTTGAAATGGCAACATAGCAGGTAGAGTGTACAATCCACTGTCAGTATGGTGAACTTGACACAATAGCAGGTCGAGTGTACAATCCACTGTCAGTATGGTGAACTTAACACAATAGCAGGTCAAGTGTACAACCAATAGCAGGTCGAGTGTACAATCCACTGTCAATATGGTGAACTTGACACAATAGCAGGTCAAGTACAATCCACTCTCAGTATTGTGAACTTGCTGGATACAAACTTCTTATTAGAAGTTTAGAAATTTATGTATATATAGTCCCAAGTTTCCATCCTATTTATTCTGTATAAATATAAGTGTTTTAAGGCCTTCGATCTGAGTATCGACATCTGACTGCTTTTGGTAAGTAGAGGTGGTTTTCCATTCCCACAATGTCTGTCTGCACATAATGAGTAGTGTTTGTATCCAAGTCATATTTCTCAGTCTGATTGAGATTCTGGTGTGACTTGGACCTTTTGATCAACCCCATCAATGCACGCCCAGTGGTAATAATCCCTATGTGAGTAAATCACAGCTTGATGTGCGCGAATAATCACTGGCATCATCACTAATGAGATTTCCAAGCTAATTATTCAAACTGTTTTTACAAACAACATGCCAAAACTGCCCAAACCATTACTTTCCTTTTGTCATTAATCATGTCTAGACTCTAGTACAAAAATTAACTCTCAAGGGTCCTCACTTCCAGTTGAGTTAATCAATTAAAAAAAGAACCTGTTACCCAATGTGGAGATTGGAATAATACCAACACAAATACAAACACTTGGTTCTCATTTTCTTAACCAATACATGGAGTTAACATTTGTTAGTTTATCACCAGTGACAAAAGTTCATACTCCCAAAACTCGCACATGTACAGTTCTTATTTACAGCATGAAAAATACGATGCAGTAAATTATACAAATACCAGTGTGACTGTAATATGGCAGCTTGTTTAATCCTTACCCTGTATAATATTCATGTAAAAAATAATATAATCATGAATACTTATAAGCTGAACAAAGGATGTTTTGGTATTGGCAGAAACTGAAGAACCAGATCTGTAAAATGTCATTTGGCAAACAGAGCATACCCTGATCAGATGGCTCATATAGGAGCCATCTGATCTTGGTCTACTCTGTTTGCAAGTGCATGAAATGGCATTTATATGAGGGAAAGGTTAAGGAGATGAATGATACAAAAGAAATCAGGTTTTTATACGCCCAAAGGTAACTTCGGTCATATTATGGTATGGCGCTTGTTTGTCCGTCAGTAGATGACCTCTATTGATTTTGAGGTTAGTCGGTCAAAGGTCAAGGTCACCGTGACCTTAAACTCAAATATCCTGTCTGCTCAATAACTTAATACTTAATAGGTGAGCTGTCTTCATACTTAGTCGGAAGATTTGTCATGGCTAGTAAATGACTCCTATTGATTTTTAGGTCAGTCTGTCAAAGGTCAAGGTCACTGACCTGTAACTAAAAAATCTTGTCAGCTCAGTAACTTGATAAGTGTTAGGTGTGCTGTCTTCATACTTAGTAGGAAGGTTGGTCATGGCTAGTAGATGACCCCAATTGATTTTGAGGTCAGTTGGGTCAATTTTAGGTCAAGGTCACAGTGACTTCCAACTCAAATTAATATAATGCATGTAACGACAGCACAGACTTCGAGTGTATAATGCTCAGACACACAGGGCTCTTGTTAGAAAATGGCATGTGTTTTAGCTCACCAGAGCACAAAGTTAAGTGCTCAGGGTGAGCTTTTGTGATAGCCTATCATGTCTATTGGTGTGCGCCATCAGTTATCAACAATTTGAACCTTTAAAAATCTTCTCCTGAATCTACAAGGTTCTCAGCTTTCATATTTGGCACATAGCATCATGTTCAGGTCCTCTACAAAAGTTGTATAAATTATGCCCCTGGGTTCAAATGTGGCCCACCCCAGGGGTAGCCAGTTTTCTACAGAAACATATAGTGAAAACTTTGAAAATCTTCACAAACCAGAAGGTTCTTAGCTTTCATATTTTGCATATAGCATCATCTTCAGGTCTTCTACAAAAGTTTAAACAAATTATGCCCCAGGGGTCAAAATTGACACCATCTAAGGGGTGGCAAGTTTTTGATAGAAACATATATTGAAAACTTTGAAAATCTTCTTCTCTAAAACTCAAAGGTTCTTAGCTTTCATGTTTGGCACAAAGCATCAACTTCAAATCTTCTACAAAAATTATGCCTTTGGGGCCCCAGGGATAGTCAGTTTTAAGCTTATAGTTTGGCGAAAACCTGGCGGGCGGGCAGATGGTCTGGCGGCGTGAAATTGGAAGGTTCTCAGTTGTCTTATTTGGCACTTAGCATCATGTTCAGGTCCTCTACAAAAGTTATATGAATTATGCTCCCTCGAATCACGACGTTAAATGTGGCCCCACCTCAGGGGTGGCCAGTTTTCTATCGAAACATACAGTGAAAACTGTGAAAATCTCCTGAAACTGGAAGGTTCTCAGATTTCATTTTTGGCACAAAGCATCAATTTCAGGTCTTCTTTAAAAGTTATAGAAATTATGCCCCTGGGGCCCCAGAGATGGCCAGTTTTCTATAGAAACATACAGTGAAAACTTTGAAAATCTTCTCCTGAAGCTGGAAGGTTCTCAGCTTTCATATTTGGCACAATTATCAACTTCAGGTCTTCTACAAAAGTTATAGAATTTATGCCCCTGGGGTCAAAATTGACCCACCCCAGGGGTGGCAAGTTTTCTATAGAAACAGTGAAAACAATATAATTTGAACATCAATTTATCACGAGTAGACATTCACCAGTGAAGCTCAACTTTTACATATGTATTTATAATGAAGTGTAGATGTTAATCACATTAATTTCATATGAGTCATTCCTACAATTTGAGTTATTGCCCCTGAATGAACCCTAAAAATCTTGTGACGCAAAGTACTACTTCTACATTTTGCATAGGCATTTATAATGATGTGTAGATGTGTGTGACATATTTTTGGTACGAGTCATTCTCTGATTGGACTTAAAATCTTTTCACAAGTGTGGATGAAACGATTATTGAGCTATTATATTGCCTCTTGTATTATTACTGAAGTCATTGGATTTTGTGACCAGTTGGTGGGTGGGGGTATTTATCACCTTTAGTGATAGCTCTAGTTCTTGAATTATCTTCCATTTTTAAACCTGGTCATTGTCTCAGTTATTTGTTATATAGATTCTGTTTGAATTATGGTTTGACATGCTGCCTGTGGGCATCTTGTTTCAAACCATATAGCAGCATATATTTATCATCAGATATTGGGATTGTAGATTTAATTATCAAAAATGTCATCTATGGTACATGTAGTATACTTATTGAAGTAAAATATTATAATATTTATTCTATGCCTATGAAGAATAAAAAATGTTTTTGAAAATAGTTTTCTTTAGTATTTCTTTCAATTTTTTTTCAAACACCAAATTCAGAGTGGCAAACTATTTGCAGAGGTCAACACACATTTGCTGATAGTGAGGTAAAAGTTAAACTGAGCTAAATATACATGTACATGTATAAGGAAGTAAATCAAGTGTATGCATATATGTAACTGATGTTTCAAGCGACATGATTGACATTGTCAGGACTATATAACAGAGAAGAGGCTAGCAAACAGATTGATTTTTCTCCATAGGGATTTCTTGTTTGCTTATTGAAATGAAGCAGACTTGCCTCTTGCGAAATATAATGGAATATGGCAAAATAAATATTGATCAGCAGTGTAGGAGTTTTTTTAATAACGGGGGCTTTATGACTAACCGCAAAATGTCAATGTATTGCATATTTGTATTCTGTATTGCTCTTGGCAATACAGTGTAAAGGTACTGGACTGATTTATTTGTATACTTTCCACAAACAAGGTTGTGGGGGAGGGCATGTTGGTCAGTTGGTTGGCACTAACTGGTACAACTGTAGCATAGAAAACAAAAGATCTTTAGTTTATTAGTCCCCCTCCGGTGGCCGGTGCATTCCGTCCTTCCATTCTTGTGTCCATCCTTCTGTCAGTCCATCCGTCTGTCCTTCTGTCCAGAGTTTTGTCCTGACAATATCTCCTCAACCATTTGGGTAAGGGTTTCCAATGTTCTTGTGTGGGTGCATCAAGGGTAAGCGGTGTGTCGCATACTACTCTGAGTCTCTGAGTGACCTTGACTACAGTTTTAGTAAAAGATCAGTCTGGAAATTTGTTTGGTGATAAATCCTCAACCCGTAGGTTAGGATTTCCAAATTTATTGTGTGAATGTATCTTGGGAAGGGGGAGTATCGCATACCATTTTGGTGTCTCTGTGACCTATACATTGATTGTGACTTTGGTTTTAGTAAAAAAATTGTCTGAAATTTGTCCGGATGATAATTATATGCTCAACTTTTGGGGTTAGAATTTTCCAATGTATTTTTTGAGTTCATCTTGGAAAGGGGAATTGTTGCATACTACTTTGGTGTATCTGTGACCTTGACTGTGACCTCAGTTTAATGTTTTAGTGAAAAATTGTCTGAATTTGTCCGGATGATATATCCTCAACGCTTTTCCTTTTGGATAATTAAGATATCGAAATTTATTGTGTGGGTGCATCTTGGGAAAGGAAAATGTCGCATACTGCATTGGTGTAACCTTGACCTTCATAATGATCTCTAAAATGTGTGTTTAATGTGATAGTCTCTACTTGCAACTTGTTTTAACAAGGCCTAACTAAATGTTAGTTAACCTGTTTATATGCTGAAAAGAAGTATATCGCAAGAAAAAAAAGTTGAATAAACAACGAGGCAGACGCAACTTTCATGTGTTCGATATGTTATTATACCCCCACAAACAAAGTGTGGGGGGTATATAGGAGTCACCTTGGCTGTCGGTCAGTCCGTCATTCGGTCCATTGGTTGGTCGGTCTATTAATTTTTGTTTCCGCGTGGTTTCTCAGTAACCGCTGACTGCAATTTAATTATAGTTTTTCAGCTGATTGATTTTTTTCCCAAAGTTATGCCCCTTTGTTTAAAAGTTTTGTGTTGGTCTGTCTGACTTTTATTCGAGAAGATTGATTTTCCTACAAAGTTATGCCCCTTTATTTAAAAGTTTTGTGTTGGTCTGTCTGTTGACTTTATTCTGCACGGTTTCTAAGTAACCGCGGACTGGAATCCAGTGAAACTTGACATGATGCTTTATCAGTAAGAGTACATGCACATCCAATTATAGTTTTCCAATTTATCTTTTTCCTTACAAAGTTATGCCCCTTCGAAATTGTACAAAGCTTTTTCATGTGACAGTCACATGCAGGAGCTCTATAGGAATCACATTTGCAGTCTGTCTGTCAGTTCGTCTGTCTGTCCGGGTGTCCGTCAGTCAACACTTTTGATGTGAGGCGATAAATCAAACAGTACTTCATATATTGGTTTAATAGTAAGGGCATATGCTTAGTGTCACAAGAGGAAGACTCCTATAGTTTTTGGGTTGAATCAGATCACTATGTCTAGAGTTGTCTGCCCTTGATTACAGGGCCCTCTCTGACTGAGTCAGTGTTTTAGTTCTTTTAGAAAATCTCTCAGCCTGTGCTGTTTTTCTCAACAACCACAAATCGGATTTTAATATAATTTTATGGTCAGTGAGAGTAGCCATAGAAGCAGAGCTATCTCTGTGCTACAGCTATACATAACTTTATACCCCTACATGTATACATGTAATCAGCCTGTCACTTGGCCGACTGATGGTTTGCAAATTGCATCAAGACAGCTGCGCATGGGGTATTCATCACTTTTAATGGAAGCTCTAGGTTGAATTATGATACAAACATCAAAATTAATGAAGCTTTGTACTGGTTGATGCAAACCACAAAACTATTCTGAGAAATTCAATAACTCTCACCTTTATCTGTTGTTGCTGGTACATTTGTACTTCTTAGAATCCTAGACTATTCTACATGCATGTACTGGTATGTATGTCAATCCTAGTCCTTGTTTTTGCCGAATTATCTTGTTTTTTTCTCCATGTTGTTTGTGTACACTGGGATAGTCAGCTGAAATTGTGTACACTGGGATACTTAACTTAAATGATTAGTTTGGTAATTGTATTGGAATTATTCTGGTACTATAACTTGCAGCCAGTTCTGTAAATTAACAACCCTCTTTATCCGTTTCCCTTGTATAAACACCTTTTCAAGCTTTTGCAAACAGAGTAGACCTAGATCAGATGGCTCCTGTAGGAGCTGTCTCATCTGGGTCTGTTCTGTTTGCTTGTGGAATTTGATACATCTGTTTCTTTAGTTTCTAAAATGGCCACAATGTTTCACCTTCCATATTTCATTATACCTATTTTGTCCATTAATATTCGGTAGGTATTGAAATTTGGAATATATATAGAACAGGGTTAATAGATCTTCCCCCTTTCTCACCAGTTCAAAGACGTTTATTTGTTCTGTATTTTATATTAAAATACGGAACTTAAATGTTTTGGCATAATGTACCACTGGGGTATAAGGACCAATACAACTTGCTCATTTTGTTACCATGAATCGTAGGTGACATACAGTTAACAGCTCTTGCTTCTTGACATTTACACATGGCATTGACAATGTCGGGTAAGTTACCCGTACCTTTAGTGAAAGTCATGTTTTTTACTTTGTTGTTTCAGATTACCCCACCATCCATTGCAGGCAATAATGAACTTCCCCCAATGCCGGAACCAGAGGGTACATTACTAAAAAACCATCTGAAACAGGTAAGATTAACAGTTTTCTTGTGTCCAAAATGTCCATTTTGTGCAATAATGAGCCATTTGCACCTTTACATTGTCCCCTGTTTGGACCTCCGTGGCCGAGTGGTGTATGGTCATCCACTGACAATCACTTAGCCCCTCACTGCTGTGGTTCCAATCCCAGTTGGCATTTGGATTTTTCATGTGAGGAAGCCCTCCAGCTGGCTGGCGCTAGGTCGGTGGTACAACTCAGATGTTCTTCTGTGCACAAAACAATGTAATTTGTTCCATGCACAGAAGAACCTCTGGAGTCTTCCTCCACCTGTAATTAGCTTGATGTCATGATTTGACTGAAATACTGTTAAAGAGAGGTAAAACCCAATAAAAACCAAAAGCAAACCTATTCTCCATCTGATGAAGAATAGGAGGCTATTTTTAGCTCGTCTGTTTCGAAGAAAAGTCGAGCTATTTTGATCACTGGGTCATTGTCGTAGTAGGATTTGGCGTTGTCGTCGGCGTGTAAAAACTTTTAAGTGGCTCATTATTCAAAAAGTATAAGAGGTATCAACATAAAACTTCATAGGTGGGTATATCTCATTGAGGAGAAGGCCCCTACATAAGAACCATAACTCTTGATTTAAAAATTTGGAGTTATGACCCTTTTGTTTTTCAAAAAGATTTAATTTAGCTGGACAAGCTCCAAATCAGACAAGCGTTGGCGCCGTACGAGGCTCTTGTTTATAATAGCAAATGTACACAGAAGTTTTTGTATTAGTTGAAACTGTAGACTCTGATCTGTTATGATTCCCTAAGCAAACAGATCAGACCCTGATCAGACTGCTCTTACAGGAGTCATCTGGTCTGGGTGTACTCTGTTGGCAGAGGCGTGAAAAAGTATTTGTATGAGGGAAAGGGTTCATAAAAGTTGTAAAGAGGTACATCATACATTCATTTTCATATGATTTTCTTCAGGCACTGACCAGTATGAGTATGACGCCTCAGCCAATTAAAAACCTTGATGCACTAGCTCAAAACCCTGACATGTGGCAGCGTCGAGAGAGTTTCTCTTCACAGACAGGCTTCAATCCACTCATCTATGGAAATGACGTAGACTCAGTAGATGTAGCCACTAGAGTTGCCATGGTAATAGTCTAAGATAGTAATTCAGTTGATCCATGTTATATGGGATATTGTACCTTGAGGATTTACAACAGTGTAGACTCCATGAGGTGTATATGCCTGATCGTTGTTCAGTTTATACCATACTATTGGACAAACAGTATAAAAAGTCAGACAGGAACTGAAAATTTTCACTTTAGGAATTTTAAAAGTAACTTGGTGTCTTAAGATTCAAAATATTTGGATATCATGTTAATGTTTTTTAAAAGAAACCAAAAAAAGAAAAGAAATAATGTTGTTAGGATTAATAGGTCCCTGTTATTTAAACGTCAATAATATTCACACAACGGAATTTTCACGGGGATTCCTGTCAGAAAAGGTTTTTCGTTAATTTTCATTATTGTCGAAGAGAACTGCTTGCATGAAGCATTTAATTTAGCAAACCACCCCATCAATTTTATTTCAGATGTTGAAATACCCCCCATAGAATTTGACTCGACTCTCCACCCTCCACCAACAGAATTAAAATTTCTTTTGCACCCCCCACCAACGTAATTTTAATAGGCCGCCGTTCCGACCCACCCAGGGAGATTTTCCTGGAATAACCCTTATGTACATTGATTTACTTAATTTTCCCTATTTCCCGTTTTTTTTTGCTAGATCACAATGCATTTTTCCCCTATGAAAGGGCCCAGCCACCATTCCCCCAAAAGTGAAAAAACCCACTGAGTTTTGGCCATAACAGTTACAGTAGTATTCAATAAACTATCAGAGAAATTCAGATCAGACGCATCCTTTGGAAACTGTCTGACTTTGGTCTAATTTGTTTGTGTATGTGTGAATATGACACTTTATCTAGTAAAAGGTTTGTAAAACTGATGTAATAATTTCTTTGTATCTTTTACCCAGTTTATGGTACCCATCTGAATAGATTAAGCTAACACTAACAATATTGGTTTTGTAGTAATTAGATTTGCAATTCCTAGATTAGAAATAATAGCTTGGAAAATAATTTGTACCCCTGCATGGCTTCTAGCACAGCTGTGCTGTTATGCTTCTTAATTAAATTCATGGATTCTGATGCAAGAGGAGGGAGATTATAATGTCATGATCTGAGTGTAGCTGTTTGCTGTAGTATATGACTTTTGAATCTAATAGAGGATGAATTTTTTATTACTTTATAGGTGAGATTCTTCAACTCTGGGAACACGCTGGGCAATTTTGCAGAGCACACACGCACTCTGAGACTGTACCCACGGGCTGTGGTGGCATTCCAGTTATACAGCTTCCTGAAGTCACGACCTGTTAAAACACATTTTACACATAGGTTGGCCAGAACACAAGTAAGGGGATAAATTGAAAATCCTAGTAAATCTGACAAACAGTAAAATCTCTTTATAACAACTCCTTAATGAATAGCATAGCATGGTAGGGTCTAAAAAAAACCAGGTTGTTGCTTAACACTTACAATGCTGAATTTTCAAATGGACTATTTCAAAATTCAAACAGGTCAAGCTTGTCAAACAGGTGAATATTTAGGGATTTTCCTAAAGAAAAGTGTAATATGACAAACAGTGCATACCTTGATGAGAGGGCTGCTCTAGTAGACCTCTCACCTGAGTCTATGCTGTTTGCAAAGGACATTAGTGACACGTTTCCTACATTGTAATGGTTCATGCAGACTGAAAGTAATACAGAAAGCTTTCTGTGCAACTTTTGTACTGCATTAAGCTACTACCTGTATAAAAAATCAAGAAGTTGTCATTATAGAGAGGTTTTAGGGCTCTTGGACATTTGCAGACATACAAATACAGATTTGAAAGATGGAATGTGATAAGTGCCTGTCTATAGGCCAGTAGTACAGTGCAACTTCTATGTTTCGACCTTCGACGTGTCGACTTTCTCAATGTGTAGATCTTTCTTCAAAGTCCCGACATGTTTCCTTATATGTTCTATATGAAAGTCCATTTACGTGTCGATCTTTTATGAGTCAATCTTTTCAACATGTCACCCATGGCATTGATCAAATGGATTTTTACCACACATGAGTCGATCTGCCAATTACCTATGTACATAGGCAACATTTCACACGTTCGCGAGTCGCGACTGGCCAGAATAGATCTGTGCATGTTTCACACCTTACGCATAATCAAGGGCTTCCGACATCTTTAATCCGTAGGCAGGGATAATTGTGTGATTTATCGTAATTAGGTGGACACACGCCGCCATAATTCTACTTTGTTTATAAAGGCGTTGACATGTGTATTTATGGTGTAAAGGAAAACACCAGTTGGGACAGAACTGTGCCAGTGCTTAGATTCATATTTTGTACATGTACAGTGTGTCTTCATCTTGCATTGTAGTATTTGTAAGTTGAAAACCATTCTTAAATCATTTTGTTCCTAAATTATGTCGAGAGACTCTAAAATTGGTTGTACAAATGTGTAATTACGGTTGTTTATGCTGAAAGAATTAGTTTCGCACATTTCTATGATCAACTGGAAACAAAACCAGAAGTTGATGTGTTCTATCATGAAACATCATACGGTGTTGATATTTAATGTTTCTTTGCATTTTAGTAGTCTGTTTGTGTTGTTTTGACATAAAACAAAGATTTAAATGATGTGTCTTGTGTTTTCATTCAATTGTCTCGTATTTCTAGAAAGAATATCATGTACACTTAACACGTGTTCAGGCTATATGCACTTCCGAGATTGAAATCAAAACTCATGTACATGTTTGTACATATAGATCTGCTTTGTATGAGTCAACCTCTCGATAAGTCGATCTTTTTGCCATGGTCCCTAGAAGATCGACACATCGAAGTTATACTGTAGTACATAAGGTAATGATTGATCCTAACTACTCCTTTCTACACCCTTGCGAACAGAGTAGACCCAGATTAGATGGCTCTTATAGGAGTCATCTGGTCCGGGTATGCTCTGTTTGCTTATGAGATAATATGAATAAATTCCCTTGTTTATAGTGGGATCAGATACTTCATGTTCATGACATGAATATGTTTTGCATAAATATTCAAGGAATATAGGGTTAAACAATGTTGATTCTGATAATGGTATGTTTGTGTGTCCTTTTACCTATAATGTGACTGTGTTGTTGTTTATCACAATAATTGTGATATGCTTTGTTCTAATCTGATGTAAGGAAATCTTGTTTTGGCAGAATTTGGATAAATTCAAATTAGTAAGAATAAGCAATATATCCAGTATAATATGTCTAATATTTGACTTGAAACAAGTTTATCCAGCCTTTGGTTTTGTAAATGGATATTCTGTTTATTTATATTCAGTGAACAAACGATCAATATATCCAAAGATATGGAGCATATGTGGTTTATTATGCCCCCACATAGTGGTGGCATATAGAATTGCCCTTGTCCATATGTATGTCCATACCTACGTCGTCTGTACATCCGTCCGTACGCACATCTAAAATTTGTAGGGACTTCTTGGAAAGTATTTGTCCAATCCACACTAAACTTTACACACATGTTTGTGGCCATTATATCTTGGTCAAGTTCGATAACCATGTAAATCGCTTCAGGCATTAAGGAGTTGCGGCCCTTTATTTGCAAAAATAACTTTAAAAATGGCCCTTTCTTATCTGAAGTGGGGCATCAGTGTTTTATGGACAAATTTCTAGTTGATGATAAATCAATTTTTTGTAAGTATCCATTTCACCATCAAGAGTACTGGGTACAAATGTAATTATCATGCTCTCACAGAATGGAAAGAATAGCAATGTCCACTTGTCTGTTTGTATATATCGGTATGTAGCTTATCTTCAACTTGGTCTGTAACTTCAACATCATTTCAACTGGACAATTTATACTCCCATTGGTCATTATTAATCTTTTACTCCATGAATATTCATGTAAGAAATATTAACACCATGGATGTTAATTAGCTGAATTGTATAATGGCATCATGAACAAGGGAATTTTTACCATGACAGAAACTGTAGAAGTAGGTCTGTTATATCATCAGCAAACAGAGAAGACCCTGATCTGATGGCTCCTACAGGAGACATCTTATCTGGGTCTACTGTTTTCTAAGGCGTAGGGAAATGTATATATGGAGGAAAAGGTTAAGAAGATCTCTAGCTGAGAAAAGGCTGTAATCCAATATTTATTTATATAATGAGAGAAATGTTTGCCAGTTGAGGACATCTTTTCCTTATAGACAAAATTCTAGATTGGATAGGTTAGGTATTGAGAGATGGTACGGCTTTCTTTGTAAAGTGTTTAGACACAGACTAGCTGTCATGCCAGAGGCGCCTGTTAACCCTTTCCCTTATAAATAAGCTGAATTTTATAATGGCATCATGTACAGTAGCTGTAGAATCAGATCTGTATTACTTCATAAGCAAACGTAACAGACCCTGATCGTACAGTTCCCATAGCTTTCTCATCTGGGTTTACTCTGTTTGCGAAAATGCCTAAAGTATGAAGGAAAGGGATAATGTGGGTCTACTCTGTTTGACCATCGTCCTCACTTACAATATTTCAATGGCCATCATGAAAAATATCTTTGTGTCCATAATATGTGATCTATTATTACTAATGTAAGGCTTTGCAATTACAGTCTAGCTGTTCTGTTATAGATTGAATTTTGACAATTTAATTAGATTTAATTGAGGACAGGTCACATGCGCTTATCAGTTTAAATATGTGCTTGCTTCCTGATATTTTGGATATACAGTAGTTTATATTGAACGTTAAGGCTGCCTGAAATCTGCAAAGAAGGTAGCGTTAGGTGGGCTTGTATACAGGACTGAGTTTATATTCATGCATTGATCATACTTCATTGTCAGGCTGTAGAATTCTTTGCTGAGTGGGCTTTGTGTCCAACCAATGTGGCGTTTCTGCGAGTGCAGACCTCGGTGTTCGACCCACTGCTGATTGGAGACAAGCCAAAATGGTATGCCCATCAATTGCAGCCAATAGTGTTCAGAGTGTATGATGACAATTCTTCCCTTGGTGTAGCTCTCAGTGCTGCTTCTGACATGCTCAGTGACGATAATCCCACTGGTAAGACAAGTGATCTTTATCTTTCTCATTGTCTTGGTTTGTTTATTTTACCAAAGTTGATAATTGTTGTATACTTATACTAGTTGATTTTTGGTGAGTCTACATACAGTCAGCTCATCTATCAATGCTATAAATATTGTTTTGCTTTGTTTGTTTGAGGACAATTTTAACATTGGCGATATTTTTTAGCCGTTGCACAAACATACTTCAAACTTGGCATGCATGTGTAACTTATGGAGGCGAACATTTTTAGGGCTGACTTATTAAGGTCAAGGTCAAATTAGGGTCAAATTTATATTGGCGATAATCGGGGGCATATTGTTTCACAAATACAGCTTGTTCTTTCTATTTTATCTGTGATTCAGTGTTTGGAATCCGTTCAAGTGAAAGGATCTAAGGATATTTTGGTGAATAAAACTTTTCTGTGGTGAGAAGATAGTGCCGTCTGTGGAAAAATTATCTAAGTCAGCTTCAGAAAATGTTTGGACCCACTAATGCTTGACCGAACTGTTTTCCTATGCCTCATCAGATAAATTATTCCATGTACGGCACTGACCTAGTATCTTTTATCTCAGTATTGTAGAGACTAACATACTGTGCATATCATTATTGAAGAGACTGACATTTTTATATCAGTATACTGTATATCTCATTATTGTAGAAAATAACATGTTTATAAGAGTAATCTGTGAATCATAGTATTGTATAGACTGACATTTTGATAATGTATACTGTATATATGAGCACTGTAAGACTGTTAACCCATTACCTCATAGGGTGTTTTTAGACCAAACTTCTTTGAATAAATCTACTGAAAAGGAACAGATACTAGAAAAAATGAAAAATTTAGAATTTTGTGGTTTTTAAACCATTTTGATAGATAAAGCATTTGCTCCATAACAGTGGTTTCAAAAAATTCCTTTTACAGATGCATCAAAATGTGTCAGTATGAGAGAATGGGTAATGCCTAGTTTGCATTTGCCCTGCGATGAGTTTACGGCGCCCGTAGGTCATTTCCTCGCGGTCTCCTTAAGGAGACAGGCGGTCGCCATATGATTTTCAAACTGATTCCTGGGCATGCAGCCTCTGCAATTTGTCATAAAAGAAGTTATACAATTTTAAAAAATCGTAAGCCCGCAACCAGTAAACACATGGTTACGGACATCGTACGATCTCCGCATGGGCATCGATCGGAGGCCGCGCGTAGATCGTGTGGCAAACTCACCATATTTGGTGGAGATGTAGCCGAAAAATCGTTCAGCGATCGTTCTGTCATTGCATGGTCACTGCAAGGTACATCGCACAGTCATCATTCGGCAACCTCACAGCGACGGCATGATGGTTGTGCGGTGATTTTGAGATTTCGTGTGGGTACATACTTATTTGACATTTCCTGCCTTTAATAGTTTATCTAGCCATAGAAGATCAAATAACCCCTCAGGCACATAGCTGCCTACCTCAGTTTACAGTTAAGACAGGTCATTAGATTAGGAGCAGGCTTTAATTGCAGCCCTTGTTGTCTTAGAAGAGGCCCTACATGGGCATGTTTAGAAAGTACTCCAAACTGGACAAAAATATGTTGAAAATGACACAGAACTCCTTTTATTGTACACAGTAGGACGCTGGGGCTACAGCGCTGAATGGTTATCGTACAGTCTTCAAACGGAAGCCGCACAAGCTCCGTACGATTGCCGTATTCAACATTGCGGAGCCTGCACTGTGACTGCACGGAGATCACACGATCCGTACGGTCACTGCTCAGTTTACACAAATTATCGTACAATGATCGTATACAATTTGAATAAAATCATCTCAGCCCGTAGATGTCTGAGATGCAAAAAATATCGTAGAAAATTGCAGACAAAGAAATAGTACGGCCTTCGAGGCAGATGTAAACTAGGCATTAATAACTAGTGTACATGTATCTCAGTATTGTAGCATGACGGACTTCAGCTCCACCTTGTGCATATCCAAGATATCAGGATCTATACTGTGTGTCTCTGTATTTTGTAGAGAATGAGCATGGTTGGAGTACCGATGCTACTTGTTTTTGTTTTTTTACCCTTTCCCTCATGAATATTCATGTAAGAAATAATCACATCATGAATAATAATAATGGCATGTGAACACAGGACATTTTGGCCATGGCAGTAACAGTAGAATAGATCTATATCATTCCATAAGCAAACAGAGCAGACCCTGATCAGACAGCTCCTACTGCAGCCTTCTGATCCGTCTACTCTGTATGCAAAAGTTTGTCGAACGTCATCTGTATGGAGGAAAGAGGGTTAACTTTTCAACAATACAAGTATAGCCAGATCACTGTCTCAGTTATGTTAATGACAGGTAATGTTTCAGAAAAGAGGATCTATTGATTGTGAGATCAATAGATCCTGGTTTCAATATTCTGTAAAACAAATGTGCTGTCAGTCTTCCTTGAAAGAACATATCAATGTTTCATTCCAAGTGCTTTTAAAAAAATATGAGAGGACAAAAACCTTATTACTTTGACCTTTCCCTTATATGCAAGCTTTTTCTCACATTTGCAAATAGATTTGTAGGATCTGTCTGTTCAGGGTCTGCTCTGTTTGTTTATGGCATGATATAGATCAGATATGGCATGATATAGATAAGGGGCAGAAAAATAGTCGGAAATTCACTTCATCTTTGCAATGCTGGCTAGATTCTATATTTAGTTGCAAAGAAGAGTCCATGCCAACATGGAATGGTTATCAAAAGTTTACTACGGTACACACAGATGCAGGAAAAATAGGTTGTGTACCAGACCACATTTGAGCTTTAAAATACGAAAAGGATGCCAAGTAATCGTGTGACGTCACATCTTATATTACACATGTTAGATATAAAAAAAAATATGTGATGGTTATATTTACCATTAGACAAGCAAAGTTATGTGTTAAAAAGGTATCCTACTGACAAAAAAGCTAGTTGCTTGACCCTTTACTCTAGTTTACATTTCTAGCAATGACATCACACATAATAATTATCTATATTACTTAAGTTGAGTGTCGTCTAATACAGGATTGTACGAGGGGTGATTGATAAGTCCGTGGCTTGGGGTAGAAACAGACCACTTATAAACATACCATTTGATGTCCGTGTAGAAAAGGTGTTATAATCACTCTGCAGAGACAGAAGGATTTTTTTCTCTCTGTTGTTTGCCAGAATTTGATTCTCAAAGCTACTTACTATGAGTACTTATAAGCAAATGGACAACGTTGGCCATCGCGCTATTATTCAATACCTTGGCCTCAAAGGATTATCACCTAAGGAGATTCATGAGGACATGGTAGCTACATTAGGGGAGCATTAGGGGAGCAAGCCCCATGTTATAGCATGGTGAAAAAATGGGCCGCTGAATTTAAACGCGGTAGAGAGAGTCTTGAAGATGACTCCCGTCCTGGCAGGCCACCGACTGTCACCTCATAGGACACCATCAATAAAATCCATGATATGATTATGGCAGATCAGCGAATTACACAGCGGTACATTTCTACACAGCTGGGTATATCACGGGAACGAGTCCATGCAATTATCCATAATGATTTGCAAATGACAAAGGTTTCTGCCAGATGGGTCCCAAAACTTCTGAGTCTCGATCAGAAACGAGTTCGGTACAACATTTCCAGGGAAAACCTTGCCATGTTTGAGTGGGATCAGGAGAAGTTTCTCAAGCAGTTTTTAACTGTTGATGAAACATGGGTTCACCACTTCGAACCTGAGACAAACAGTTCCCCCCCCCCCCCCCCCCCCCCCCCCCCCCCCCCCCCCCTTCTTCTTCCATCAGTACAATGCTCCAGCACACAAGTCCACTATTGCCATGGCTGCCATTCAGGAATGTGGTTTCCAAATGGTTGAGCATCCACCATATTCACCTGATTTAGCACCCTATGACTATTACCTATTCCCCAAGATGGAAAAGGAGCTCAGCGGCCGCCATTTTTGCACTGATGATGACGTCAAACAAGCTGTTGAGGCATTTCTTGAGGCCCAAGATGCCACCTTCTACAGGGAAGGTATCCAAATGCTCCAACACCATTGGACAAAGTGTGTAAGCTTGCAAGGTGACTACATTGAAAAATAAATGAAAATATTGAGGTTAAACTGCTGCTCCCTGCCTCAGGCTAATCAATCACCCCTCGTATGTACTTGAGTTATATCATTGATATTTTGTTTGCCTCCTGTAAATCAAAGGTATATTTCTCGCTACAAAATTCTCATAATTATGTATGTATTGTAGGCTAGAGAACATTCTTGTAATGTTTAATGCTGAAATAAAATGTATTGTATTGTATTTTTATAATAACATGAATATTTAACCAAGGCACAAATTGTAGAATTAGTTCTAATTATGTCATAATTAAATAGAGCAGACCCTGATTAGACGGCTCCTGTCTGATCTTTGTCTACTCTGCTTGCGTAGGAGTAGAAAGGCGTAATTATGGAGTATAGGGTTAAGCTCCAAACTGTTGCAATTTTTACTTTGTTCTTATTCATTCTCGTTTTTGAGAGAAAAAAACCAATTGAATAACTGGCACACAGGTTGAATAACTGGCACACACACAGGTTGAATAACTGGCACACAGGTTGAATAACTGGCACACAGGTTGAATAACTGGCACACAGCTTTAATAACTGGCACACAGGTTGAATAACTGGCACACAGCTTTAATAACTGGCACACAGGTTGAACTCTGATGAGATGCCAATTTGCTTGGTATCTCATCTGTGTCTAAGCTGTTTGCCAATTTGCTTGGTGTCTCATCTGTGTCTAAGCTGTTTGCCAATTTGCTTGGTGTCTCATCTGTGTCTAAGCTGTTTGCCAATTTGCTTGGTGTCTCATCTGTGTCTAAGCTGTTTGCAAATACGAGAGAGACTGGGCTTAGCTGGAAAATAGTTTATTTCATCAAGATCAAGCCTGTCCTGTTCATGAAAAGAAGTAAATTTGCCATGTCTACCTATAAAACTGTAAAATTCACCAATGTTTTGTCTCAACAAGTTCAGCATTTAAACAGTAGCTTTATTTCTAAATGAGCAGGTTATATGGAAGAGGCTCTTTAACATTGCAAACACTGTGTTGACCTTGACATACATGTGATAACTACCGGATTGTGCGGGAGACTACCGGATTTGAGCCCAACTCCCGCAAGTCCCGGCCGGGAGACGAAATCTCCCGATTTCTGAATAAAAATGATTTTTATTTTTTCCCACCCCATTTTCTATCATTTTTTGACATAACGCTTGCCAGACGCCTCAAAGAACCAGTGTTGTTGACTTATTTACTGCCCTGTTTATCATGGCAGGCACAGCGCCGTGTCCCTTTTGTAGTACGTCGCCATGTTGCCCCTTATCAAAGACCACCGCAGCATGCCCTAAATACCATGCTGAGTAATTGTGACCCCCAGTAATTGGGATTAAATGGTCAGCATGGTGTGTTATTTACCTTGGCATGTGTGTATTCCGTAACAGAAACAATCGTGTATGAATATGTCTCTGGTGTATTACACTGTCGTCATTACATGTATGCTTTTTTCTTCACGGTCAGATTCTACTAAATTTCTGTTGAAGAAAATCTTATTTTCTCAAATTCTGAGACTAAACATCTAAATAGTTACTTTATTAAATTAATTTAGGTTATAAGTTTATTTATAAATGTCCACATAGCATAGCTGTAATCAAAATGTGCTTTTATCAGAAAAAAATGGAACTCGAAATTGGTTGCCTCAAACCACGGATTTTTCGAACGGTGAAATGTGTCATTTCATAGAGGCAAACACAAACATTGTTTTCCACAGACATTTGGTAATATATTCAAATAAAATTGTGTATGTATTGAGTATAGCATATAATGATGTCAAATACACAAAAAAATGAGAAGATGGGAAGCATTTTTCTAACAGAAAATGAAACTACAAATGCAAAGACAGTGTACTAGTGTTTGGATAGTACCATATTTCGGACAGAAAGTGACAAATGTGTTATGTTTATTTCAGAATATAAATTTCTGGATATATTGCATTATAAAAATAAATGAAAATAATAAAAACAATAATGTCAATAAATTATAATAATATAATATAAGAATGAGAATAATATAAATAATGATAGTAAAAATAATAATAATAATATAAACACAAGTCTATCCATTGGCCAGTAAAAAGAATAATTATTTAATAATAAACACAAGTCTATCCATTGGCCAGAATGGAATGGAATAGAAAGAAATAGTAATTATAAGAGAGTATATGGTAATATACTAGCATACAAAAGATAGAATAGAAAGGAATAGTAATTAGAATAGATTATTATTTATATGGGCACAGAATAGATAATAGAATGGAATGAAACACAAAGGAACTAGAATAGATAAGAGGATGGGATGGAATGGATTAGAAAGGAATGGGAAATATAGTAGATGTGGGTGGATGTAGAACAGAGAATAATACAGACTATAATAAGGAATAGGATATAAATAGAATTAATACAAACTAAATTACACAGTTGTAATGTGCTAGATAGGCAAAAAAGTTCCAATGCCCTAGTAAATAAGATGGTTTGTCGCGCATAAAAGTACCTTTATCATACCTCCCTTTCAACCAGGGGTAAAGGGGGGAGGGAGTGTTCTTTTCATATTTGCCCATTCAGAGACATATAAATATAGGTCTCTGACCTATTATACCAACAAATAACTCCAAAATTTTCCATTTGCATAAATCTCCCTCTTTGACACCCAATCTCCCTCATTTGAAAAGCTAATCTCCCTCTTTGCCTCGAAAAAATTATCACATGTATGCCTTGACCAAGTGCAGAATTCAAAAGACTGTATCTGTTTGAAGTCTACACTGTTGGATCCTTTTAAACATTCACAATGAAATATCCAACATGAACAACAATGTAGACTGAGAGTCCATACACAAAGGTTAGGTCTTCATTAATAAAAACAGAAGGTGCCTTTTGGTTGTTGTTAGCTGAATCATGTTTTCTTTTTATCAGATGAGAGTGGCAGTGACAGTGATGGAGCTGAGTCTACTTCCTCTTCCTACTCCTCCCTTAGCGACTTTGTTACAGACATGGTCAACAGCGAAATAGATGGTGATACACCATGTAAGACTATTATTTTGGCTAGTGTCATGGAAAAGGGGCACTAGGACATCCACAAACAGTGTAGATCTGATCAGTGGCATAGAATGTCAGATCAGGATCTGCTTTGTAGCTGAAGAAAGTCATAGTCAGGTGGTATATCTGGCCGATCTTCGTCGGCACTGTTTTCAAATGTCCTAATGCCTACTTTTGTGTGATATGCCTAATTTTACAACCTGTCTGATCAGTCAGCCAAGAACTTGCATTGGCTTTTAAACTTAGGCATGCTGAAAAAGAAATACAACAGAAAATGTTCAATCAGTAATCAAAGGATGTGAAGTCGCCAACTGCATCTCTAAAAATGTTGACATAATACTTTATTCCATTTTACAAACTGTATTAATCTCTAATGAACACTCCTTCTTTCTGGAGTGGTTACTATATTTGATTCAGTTGTTTTATACAGTCAGCACAAGCATACATTACTCTTTAGGCTCCAAACTGCACGAACATTCTGATAATGGTTTTGAAAAGAAAGAGAAAGAGAAAATGTGTACATTGAATGTCGTTCAAATTTTGTTCCATAGATTGTTTTATTTACAGATACATTAACTTTAACCCTGTAATTCATATAAATGCTTCTTCATGTCTTGCAAACAGAGTAGATCCAGATCAGATGGCTCATGTATGAGTCGTATAGTCAGGATCTGCTCTGTTTACTTATGAAAGTATAAAAGTATAATAGGTCTAGACTCTGGAGTTTCTAGCAATACCAAAAAATCCTGTGTCCATGTAATTATTTCTTACATAAATATTCAGCAGGAAAAGGGTTAAGCTTATTCATTCAAAAGATTGTTCAGTGAGCTGAAACTTTTGTTTGGCTCAACATGTATATGTTTTATTTTCTAGCCTTTTTGCCAGAAAACCAGGTTTTGGCTGTGGACGAGTCCAAGATTTATTGTCCACCAGACAAGCTTCAGCTGCCTGATACTATGGTAACGCTTGGGGAAACTGTCCACTCTCAGCCTGACAGTGAAGATGATGGTGGAGACAGCTCAGATTCCTCCGTGGATGCTCCTGGCAGCCCGAGATTTTTGCCTGAACCTGACTGCATGTCTGTTAACAACCCAAACATTGACCATATGGTTTGTGTTGCTTCTTTCAGTTGTCTTTATCATTGCCATTTTTTGTCTTGTCAATGTTTTAACCCTTTACCTAATAGACATTTATTCATGAATGGATCACTTCATTGACTTACTTTTATATGGTAGAAATATAAAAGGAATTTTGGCTTAGATAAAAGCTGTAGGATCAATCTATATAATTCCATGAGCAAACTGAGCAGACCCTGATCAGATGACACCTACAGGAGCTGTCTGATAATGGTCTACTCTGTTTGCAAAGGCTTGTATTTTTCTGTGGGCCAAAATTATTAACACAGATGGATTGGTGTTCTGCCGGCAGTATAAAAAACATGTTCTCTGATCTGTGCATGTAGCACTGATCACCTTATTCCCTGTTGGTAAGTCTACTGTAATCAGTGTAACAAGTTTTTGAAGAGAATTTAGCCTCTTAACTTATGCACATTCATATAAGAAATACTGCCAATAGGAATACCCCGGTATTGATTACCTGAACTTTTATGATGGTATATGAAAGCGGGATTTTTATGCCCCCGTTGACGATAGTCAGGGGGCATTATGTTTTGCACATGTCCCTCCCTCGGTCTGTCATTCTGTCTGTCCGTGTGTCACGCTTTTAGGTGCAGTTAGTTGTCAGAGTTTTTCAAGTGTTATATGTCAGTAATTTCTACACTTATATACACTTCTTCACATACACATCAATTACCATCTGTGCTATCATTTGGCACACCACCCATGCTGTACGCAAACCAAAGGTTAAAGTCAAATGACTTGGAAATTTTACGTGCAGTTGGTTGTCACATTTACGTGCAGTTGGTTGTCACAGTTTTTTCATCGTCTTATACATCTCTTATATCTCCCTAACAACTGTAGATATTTGCATGGAATTGCATATACACATTAAATACCATCTATACTTTCATTGCACATCCAACCCATGCTGCCCGCAAGCCCAATGTCAAGGTCAAATGACTTAGGAATGACTTGGAAATATTATGTGAAGTTGGTTGTCACATTTAATTGCAGTTGGTTGTAACAGTTTTTTCATCGTCTTATATCTCCCTAACCATTGTAGCTATTTGCATGGAATTGCATATACAAATTAAATACCATCTATACTTTCATTGCACACCCAACCCATACTGCCTGCAAGCCAAATGTCAAGGTCAAATGACTTTGGAATTTTATGTGCAGTTGTTGTCACAGTTTTTCATTGTCTTATATCTCATTAACCGCTATTGCTATTGGCATGGAATTGCATATACACATTCAACACCTTCCATACTTTAATTAAGCACCTGGTCCATGCTGCCTGCAAGCCCAAGGTCAAGGTCAAATGACTTAGGAATATTACGTGCAGTTGGTTGTCACAGTTTTTTCATCGTCTAATATCTCACTAACCGCTATAGCTATTGGCGTTGAATTGCATATACACATTAAACACCATCCATACTTTCATTACGCACCCAGCCCATGCTGCTCACAAGTCTACGGTCAAGGTCAAATGACTTAGGAATTTTACGTGCAGCTAGGCAAGCACCTACACGAGGGCATCACTGTGTGTTAGAGACACAATTTTCAAGTTTATCTTTGTCAGAAATTCAGATCTCTAAATTCCAGAGGTAAATTATCAGAGCAGACTCTGACCAGATGGTTTCTACAGGAGCCACCTGATCTGGGTCAGTACTGGATGCATAAACTAAGATTGATATCTCGCTTGATGAACCTAATCACAATATTCTCTTTTCAAACTTGAGAGATTGTTTAACCCAACCTTCATGATAGACATCTGTTAAGTAAGTTTCATTTTTAGCTCGTCTGTTTCGAAGAAAAGTCGAGCTATTGTGATCTCTGTGTTGTAGGCGTTGTTGTTGTCGTTGTCGGCATGCAAAACTTTAATGTAGCTCATTACTCGAAAAGTATAAGAGGTATCAACATGAAACTTCATTGGTTAGTAGATCTCATGGAAGGGAAGGCCCTACATAAGAACCATAATTCTTGATTTTCAAAATTTTAAGCTATAGCCCTTTATTTTTTCTCATTTTCTCATTCGTTGGGGCCGCATGTGGCTCTTGTTCTTTTAAAAAATAACCATAATGTCAGCAACATTTAGACTGCTTTATATTCTGAATAACCTTTGCCAGGTCAATATCGAGTACCTGGTATCTCAGTAAGATCTGCACTATATGACATGTTGGTAATAATATTACAAAATTGGTGACAAGCATCCACTGTCAAAATATTGTAGTGTTAGTGTTATTACTGCATTTTGCATATTTTTAGTTCGCCTGTTTCGAAGAAATCACGAGCTATTGTCGTAACTACAGCGTCGTCGTCCGAAATCTTAACATTGACCATAACTTCTTCAATTTTTCATTTACAACCTTCATTTTTGGTATGCATATTCATCTTGACAATGACTACAGACGAGTGTTTGCACCCGCTTGAGGTGCTCTTGTTAATAACAATATTTAGAAATTATTGAGGTATATCTTGTTGTGTATTGCATGAAAACTCATATGTATCTGCATCCTCTTATGACTCTTGTTTTTGTGTCACCTGCTGAGAGGCTGTGTGGCACATAGGGATCATTTTTCTGTCTGTCCGTCACATTACTCTGAGCAGGTGACAAATGTGTTCCTTTGAACACGCTTGTTAATTGAAAAAGTCTTTAATTTACTTGGTTTGTTACAGGATGCCAGCTTGTTTTTAGCTCACCTGGCACAAAGTGCCAAGGTGAGCTATTGGGATGATCCTATGTCCGGCGTCGTGCGTATGTGCGTTGTGCGTCGTGCGTACGTGCGGGCGTCAACAATTTACTTAAACATCTTCTTCTCTGGAACTACAAAGCCAAGAGCTTTGATATTTGGTATGTAGTATGATGTAATGGTCCTCTACAAAGATTGTTCAAATTATGTCCCCCGGGCCAAAAATGGCCCCGCCCCAGGGCTTATCAGTTTTTCATAGGAAAATCTTTAAAAATCTTCTTCTCTGAAACGGTAAGGCATAGACCTTTGATATTTGGTTTGTAGCACCATCTAATGGTCCTCTACTAAGATTGTTCAAATTATGACCCCTGGGCCAAAAATGGCCCGCCCCAGGGCTTATCAGTTTTTCATAGGAAAATCTTGAAGAAATCATCTTCTCTGAAACTGTAAGGCATAGACCTTTGATATTTGGTATGTAGCATGATCTAATGGTCCTCTACTAAGATTGTTCAAATTATGACCCCTGGGCCAAATATGGCCCCGCCCCGGGGCTTATCAGTTTTTCATAGGAAAATCTTTAAATATATTCTTCTCTAAAATTATAAGGTATAGACCTTTGATATTTGGTATGTAGCATTATTTAATCGTCCTCTACTAAGATTAATAAAAATATGACCCCCAGACCAAAAATGGCCCCGCTCCTCCAGAACTATAAGGTCTAGGCCCTTGATATTTGGTATGTAGCATCATCTAATGGTTTTCTACCAAGATTTTTCAAATTATTACCCCTGGGTCAAAAATGGCCCCGCCCTGGGGCTTATCAGTTTTTCATATGAATAGCTTTAAGAATCTTCTTCTCCAAAACTGTAAGGCAGAGACCTTTAATATTTGGTATGTAGCGCTATCTAATAGTTTTCTACCAAGATTGTTCAAATTATGTCCCCTGGGTTGAAAACTTCCCCGCCCAGGGGCATGTCAGTTTTTTATAGGAAAGTTTTTAAAAATCTTCTCTTAAAAGTCTTTAAAAGTCTTCTCTGAACTTGTAAGGCATAGACCTTAGATATTTGGTATGTTGCATTATCTAATAGTCCTCTACCAAGATTTTCAAATTATGAACCCCGGATCAAAATTGACCCCGCCCTGGGGCTTAAACAGTTTTTCATAGGAAAATCTTTAAGGTCTAGACTCTTTATATTTAGTATGTAGCATCATCTAATGGTTTTCTACCAAGATTTTTCAAATTATGCAATCTGTCATTGAAATCATTAATCTGTTACGAACAGGTGAGCGATTAAGGGCCATCATGGCCCTCTTGTTTATTGTGTAGACATGTACTTGTTGCAGTTCCTGTTCTACTATTTTGTGATTTGTATTTAGCAGGAGACTGTGAGGGAGTTCAGATATGACTCAGGAAATGTTACTCCAACAGGCAGGAATATTGCACTGTAAGTAGACCGACATGATTTGAAATTCTTTAACTCTTTGTATGCTAGCAATGGATTCTCCTGTCAGTTATGACCTCTTGCAAACAATTTTGCTCCAGATCAGGCACCACTTAACATGGGACATGCTTTGAGATCCTAACTGTTACTCAGGTTCAACTTTACAAAACAATTAGAAAGAAAATGGATAGTTTTGAAAATGTTGCTGATGACAGTTTGGCAGAGGACAACATTATTTAGCCTACAGAGAGTTAACATTAGAGATTATAGTAAAACCTGACCTCTAGTAGGTCTGCCTCATAGTTTCACCAGCTGAGGTCTTATTGAATTTTGGCCCTGCATGCAATGTTACTGTTTAAAGTTGATTTACACCTAATGAATGCTTGTGAAAGTATCTAGAATGAATGCTTGTGAAAGTATCTATTGGGCCTTAACAGATTCTTCATGTGCCTGTATATATGATGTATGCCTTTGTATGGATGTCTGTGATTCACTGTCAAAAGAGCAGTATACATATTTAATGCAACATTATGAATATACCACCCACAAAGAAGTTTGGTGGGTTTTATGCCCCCCAGATCTGATCTGGGGGGCATATTGTTTTTGCCCTGTCTGTTTGGTTTTTTTTTGGGTTTTTTTTTTTTTTTTTGGGGGGGGGGGGTATTGGAATCTGATTGTCCATCCATCTGATCCATCTATCTATCCATCTGTGGACACAGGTTTGTCTGGTGTACTTCTTCTACGGTTATGCTTCGATTTTGTTTACAATGTGTCCTTTTTCATAGGGGGGTTCTGGACCCCTTGTGATTTGAAGTTGGGAGTACAAATAAAAAGTTGTGTGCTCAATAATTATTGCTACATAGGAAAGTTTTGACTGATTTCAATATAATTTTTGCAGAAATGATTCTTAAGTGACCCTCTACTAAAATTGTTCAAACCAATTGGATTAATAAAATACATGACCACCAGAAATGGGGCTAAGTTTCCTTATATGGCTATAGTGAAATATTTAGAAGCATATGCCCCATTATTTCAGGTAAGCAATACAGGGCCATGATAACCCACTTGTTTGTTGTTTACTGTAAAGAAAATACTCTATAATATTCTTAAATTTCTTTTTTTTCCTTATTTTTTTATATTTTGTGCTAGAACATTTTTAGCTCGTCCGTTTCGAAGAAATCACGAGCTATTGTCATAACCCCAGTGTCGTCGTTGTCGTCGTCGTTATCGTCGTCCGAAATCTTAACATTGACCATAACTTCTTCAATTTTTCATTTACAACCTTCATTTTTGGTATGCATGTTCATCTTGACAATGACGACAGACGAGCGTTGCACCCGCTTGCGGTGCTCTTGTTCAGCATGAAATATAACTACTGGTAGAGTTTGAAATTAAATAAATTGTTTATACTTCCTGCTACCATTTGCATATAACATGCCAGATTGAAAACTTACCCAATTAAAGAATTCTGAGATTTACTGATCAGTTGTCAATGTTTAAGATTAGCTGGCACAAAGTACCAAGATGCCCTGTGTCTGTTTTGCATCATCTCCTAAACCACTAACTGGAGTTGCACCAAAATTGACAAGAATGCTCTGCAGTTTGCTCTTTGTCAGATTTACATCAATCATTCCTGTTTATTGCATAATTAGCTTACAGGAGCTAAAAGAGTTTTAACCACTACTGGTCTAGCAATTTATTAAATTGATATCTCCTCCTAAACCATTAAATGGATTCTTTAAACAACATATCTTACTAAACCACTGTCAGAATGGATTTCCACCAAATTTCACAAGAATAGTTTTCATGTGACCCTCTATCAAAGTTATATCATTCTAAAGTCCATTGCATAAGTAGGTCACTGGAGCGAATGTAGATTCTTTAAACAACATCTCCTCCTAAATAACCACTTTTTCTACAGATTTTCTAATCAAGTATTCTGTTAAACAGAGGAATGGCTAAGATGTATTGAATACCATAACCATGTGTTTGATACACAGTAAACAGTATAAAACCATGGAGACTGCTAAATACCATGGAGGGCCTCTTTAAAGTCTTTCACAAGACATGTTTGTCAGAAAGGGCACTGCTCAAGCTCTTCAGGTAGTACAATAGTGGCCTTGAACTAACTGTCCTTGCTGCTGTGTTCATTTTACATTGAAAACATTATCAGATATCCATCTGAATCTTCCTGCTGACAATAGATTCATGGTTCCATCATTCACCATATATTTCTGTGCTGAACAGAATGATTAAGAATAAACTATATGTTTCTCCTGCAGGAGATCCGATAGTATTGGGTCAGGCAGCCCTCCACTGGAAAGACCTAACAGGCCTCCTCTTCAGCCTCTCAACAAAAGCATCAACTCTGCTTTTGAAGCTTATGAGCGCCCAGGAAGTCCACGAGATAGAGCACTTACAAGTTCAAGAGATCGAATGTCTCCTAGAGATAGAGGTCCAGCAAGTCCGAGGGATAAGGGACCACCGAGTCCCAGATTTAGGGCACCACCAAGTCCAAGAGATAGAACTCCACCCAGTCCCCGGGACTTGAACCCTCCAAGTCCAAGGCTACCTAGGGTACCCCCACCCAGCCCAAACCTGGCTCAGGAGAGACATGGGTCCCAGACCAGTCAAGGTAGCCTGGATAGAGGAAATAAGGGAGGCCCTCCAATGCCAAGACCTCTGTCTAGTCTTCATCCAAACAGACAGGTCATCAAGGTAAATGATGTTTGCTTATAATGGATGAACAAAGTTGTTTTTTAACCTATAGGGAACTACAGGGTAACAATACAGTAAAACCCCACTAATGCGACCACTTAATGAATAAACATAACTGTCTTTATAAGCAGGTGGCTGCTTAATGCAGGACAAAAGTTATGCAGAAAGCTCCTGCATTACTTTCGTCCTGCATTAAGCAGCCACCTGCCTCTGGCACCCATAATTATGCTCCTTTTTTTGTGGTCGCATTAGAGGGGTTTGACTGTATGTAAATTACAGTAAAACCCTGATTATTGAAACACTCAAATATGTTTCATTATCTATCTAATGACAGGACTTTTCACATGGTATCATTATGTATCCAAACTGTTTGGCACACAGATTGTTCTTGTAACATCTGATCAGACTCTGCTCTGTTTGCTTATGAAATTATAATAGATTTGACTCTACAGTTTCTACCAATACCAAAACATCCTGTGAATTCATGCCATTATAAAAGTTCAGTTAATGAATATTTATGATGCTGTTATTGTTGAATATAGAACAGGAAAAGGATGACACATTCATACCTGATTGCTATTGCATATGTCAGAGTATTTTTTGGGTTCTATATATTGTACGAGTGTAGGACAATTGCTCCATAGGATGATTGCCCCATAGGACGATTGCCCTATAGACTATTGCCCCTTAGGATAATAGCCCCATAGGATGATTGCCCCATAGGACGATTGCCCTATAGACTATTGCCCCTTAGGATAATAGCCCCATAGCATGATTGCCCCATAGGATGATTGCCCTATGGACTATTGCCCCTTAGGATAATAGCCCCATAAGACGACTGCCCCTCGATATATAAAATATAGCATAATTTTGTAATAAAATTAACATATAAGTAATATAATAATAGTCATATGATGAAAATAAATTGGTAGAAGGTCGTGCAGACCAATTGGAACTCTTGTATGTATTGTATTTACTCCAAATATTTGGATATGTAAACTTATAGAAATAGCATAGTCCCCCATTAGAAAGTACACACTAATAAAATCTTTGTATAACTAAAATGAAGAATTATTCATTGTTAACCCTTTTTACAGCTATATGATCTGGCTCTAACCTGTTTGCTTAGTGACAGTTAATAAAGATTCACTAGCTAAAGATAATGTAATACTAGCAGTCTAGCACATATTGTATATAAATTAAACATACATTGTATGATCACCAACAGTTCTCTTTTTCTAATTCCTTATCTTAACTTACAAACAAGGTAGACCCTAAGCAGATTATCACTTTTACAAACTTGTCCAAATTAATCAATTATATAAGTTAAAAGTTTATACATTTATTATTACTGCACATAATTATTTATACAGTCGAATCGCGGTCAATCGAATCTCGCTCACTCGTTTTGACGGTTTAACTCGTCTAAAGGCAAAGGTCCCAGCGTGACTGCATAGTAATTATATGTATAAACAATGCTTTCACTCGGACATTCGTTAAATCGGATAATTCGATCATTGGGACGGTTTGTCAGGTCCTAACAACCAATAATTACCTTGTTTTTGACACGTTCACTCGAACACTGCTTAGACTTCACGGCGCTGTGGTTATTACCACTTCGTGATTTTCACACCTATTTCGAAACCCTTTGATCACGGATTATCGAGTGAACTGTTTTAAAGCATATGGTCAAAACTGCCCTGACACTTGTCACTTTTGTTTTTAACTGTGATCAAACAACAAGCTAATAGAATAACGGGTTGCCTATAAATACAAAGTGACTTATTGCAATTTCATTCACTCGCTATTACAAGTGCACTTGCATATCGACTACAAGTAGCAGTAACTGTGCTACACATTATGCTAAATTTGTATTCTACACGTGTTGTGTTTAGTTACTCGGCTTTCATCTGAATTCAAACTTTTTGCAAAGGTGAGCAGCAGAGTAAAGACTACAAAATGATCGGCTCCTTGTTTGTACATGCATGTCTTACTATTTGCATTACTGTTTCCCTGTCATCATTTATGCACTGTTTTTGTTTTATAAAATGTTTATTTATGAATGGTAAAATATGCTAATATATGAATAAAATATAAAGTCAATTCAATTTCGTTCTTGTTTTTATTTCTCTACCAGTTACAACTTTCAGCATTCAATAATTATTATGTACACGACAAATATTCCCAAGGCAACGTCCATGTAGTATAACTTACGATACTGTAAGTTTCACGACACCAATTAAGATGGCGGCCGAGATAATGGAAATGCAACTACTTGGACGATGCGCTGGTTCGAACTTGGTTCGGGGTCCACTGGAGGTTCGAGTTATCGCGATTCGACTGTACTATATATGATTGATAAAAAAGCATACTAAAACACATTTTCTGTATTTTTGTGTCACCTGCCAAGAGGCAGTGTGTCACTTAGGGATCACTTTTCCATTGTCCGTCCGTCCTTCCGTCTGTCTGTCCGTCACACTTTCCTTTTTTGGCTGTCATTTCTAAACTAATCATTATAGAGCTTTCAAATTTCACATATGGAACAAGCATGATGAGAGAAAGTGTCGTTCACAAGGGCCATAACTCTAGCATTAATATCTTTTGAGTTATTCCCCTTTTTCATGTTTTTTTGTCCGGACAATAACTCTTTATCTACTTGATTTCAAACTTCATAAATTGAACAAGCATGACCAGAGGAAGTGTCATGCACAAGGGCCATAACTCTATCATCAATATTTTTGGAGTTATTCCCCCTTTTCATATTTTCTTGTCCGGGCAATAACTCTTTATCTACTTGTTTAATTGATTTGAAACTTCACTTATGGAACAAGCATGATGAGAGGAAATGCCATGCACAAGGGTCATACCTCTAGCATCATTATATTTGGAGTTATTCCCCTTTTGTCATTTTTTTTTCTTATTTTTACAAATACCATTCAGGTTTGTCATGTACATGTATATACCATTGTCAACTACACCATTGGTGGGTGGGTCAGTGGAGTTTTTTTTTAATCCGGTGGGGGACTCGTGTATTGGATAGCAATACAACATTAAATTGTTCCCCTTTATTCTGATTTTCGCACTCCAGCATATTAACAGTTCTTGTGTCAGCTGCGAGCAGGTGACACATGTGTTCCTCTGAACACTCTTGTTATAACCATGGGGCAGTTGTCCTAGTTGGCAGTTTTCTTGAGGGGCAGTCGTCCAGGGGGCAATATTCCTATTGAGGTAATCATCCGTACCCCATATTGAGCTGCACCTTGATATTTTCAGGCACAGTCTTCTGACAACTCAGACCGAGGCTCCGTGACATCAGACCGAGGCTCCAGCCCCTCTTCCCTTATCTCCTCACTCAGTAACGACCTGACAGACTTGGCCCACAATGCCAGCAGTACTCTATCGGAATTCTTTGGTAAGTTTGGATTGAGTAACTCGGGATACAAATTGTTTTTGACAGTTTGATAGTGGTTAAAAGTGGATCAGAAATGTTTTGTAAAATTTTAAGTATATGACAATATTTACAAACCAAAAGGTTAACCATATTAGCAAATCAGGATATACTGTTTGTGAACCATTGTTATATGTTTCTCATATGCCGAAAAAGTCTGTCTGTCTGTCTGTGTATGCCTGTCTTTCTGTCTCTGTCTGTCTGTGAGTGTGTCTGTCTGTTTTTATATTGTGTTTAATTGAGCGTCTCTTTAATCTGCTCAAGCATAAGAAAATGTTTTTGATTGAAAAGCGTAGTTTTGGGTTATATGTTTTTTTTAAGGTGAGCTTATGTGACCAATCACTGGCCAATGTTCATCCATTTGTTAGTGAAAAAAATGTTTTTGTTGTTGGTTTTGCTTTGGTTATATCTTCAAGTTGTTTTTGTTTTTTATCCTGCAAAGCCTACGTTTTGATCACACTTTAGAATATGGCCTAGTGTTTGAAAACTGTGGTCTGTTTTTCACAGGTATTAGGAGTAAGAAGGAAGGTATAAAAAATTAGTTTGACTGACTTCTGTCTTCTTGTCAGTAGTAGGATTGAACTAGTAACTCTATAGAACTTTCTAGATTACTTTACAAGTGGTGTCAATGTTGTTTATAAAACTTTGTTTAACCCTATACTCCATAGATACACCTTTCTACGCCTTTTCAAACAGAGTAGACCCTGATCAGATGGTTCCTGTAGGAGCGGTCTGATCAAGGTCCGCTCTGTTATATCCATATAACATAGATATGATTCTACAATTCCTACTATGGCCAAGCATTCCTGTGTCCATGTGGTATTATAACAAATTAATATTCATATGTCATTATTTTTTACATTAATATTCATGGAGTAAAGGATTTAGTAAAATTGAAAATTCTATGAATTTATTATATTTGAGTATTTGGCCGCCGTTAAGTCTTTATTATGTTGAACATATGGTTATAAAAAGTGTTTAGACCACTTTAGCTCATTGCCCAGTAAAAATAGTAATCTGTAATTGATGTTGTCTACTTCATTAGTTGTCAAAAACACTTTTAAGAGTAACAAAACAGTTTGGAACATGATGAGATGCATGTATATTTGCTGGTCAGTTTCTCTTTTAACCCTTTCCCTCATGTAAACATGCTTTCTCGCATTTGCAAACAGAGAATACCCAGATCCAGAGGGATCCTATAGGAGCCGTCTGCACAGGGTCTGTTCTGTTTGCTAATGAAATTAAATAGATCTGTTTCTTTACCTTCTTAAATGGCCACGATTTTGTCCATGAATAGTCAGTAGGTATTGAAATTTGTAATACACGTAGAACAGGAAAAGGGTTAAATGTAAACTGTAGCTTGTAAAAAATTCTTACTTTTCAACCTTGTCCTTGATAGTTCTGTTTTAGTGATAACAACTTTGTACATTTCTGTAGAAACAAAATTTGGTGAGGGGTATATAGAGATCACCATGTAGGTCAGTTGTCTGCTGTTTTTCCTATCTGTGCTATTTCTCTGCAACTATTGAAAGAATTTCAACTAAACTGTTTGAAACTGCACCATCAAGAGGTGATGATCATGTTGTTAAAATTTGTTGGTTGGATGTTTTCACAGGTTTATGGACCCTTGATTTTTAAAAAAAAAATAAATAAAAAAAAATAGCACATTGTGTAAGGGTGATATAACTAATAATGTTACCTTGTCTATTATTAAACTTGATTCATTAGTGATGCTAGTTACCTGTCACTTAGTTACATCTGATAGGTAAAATAACTATGAAGGTCAAATTTTATAACATCACTTGTATCTCTTACCAGAGTAAATGTCTTCATGTAGACTTCAGCTGATCTGTTCCTTCCAGGGAAAAAGAAATATCATTGTAGCCATGGTGCCATTGTCATTCTAGTTAAAATGCAGAACACCAATTTTACTTACCGTATATTTTGTAAAGCAGGTCCTCCTTTTATGTTGAAAGCGGTGCAGATATGTTGGTTGTTCTTGTTTGCTACCAAACTGCCAGGATTTGAAATATCCAAACAAAGTGATGACTGGTTTTACGATTTATTTAGTTCTTTACACCGATTTCTTCTTTAACAATTAACGCAAAGTTCCAGATCATGTTTAGAATTTACTGGAATGTTACAAATCTCAAGTTCCCCAAAATTCTCTCAGTAGCATAGACTAAAAATACTAACATTACTTTGCTCTAGTTCCTACTTTTTTCCTAGTTTTCCTCTTTTTAGCTCGTCTGTTTCGAAGAAAAGTCGAGCTATTGTGATCACTGAGTCGTAGGCGTTGTCGTCGGCGTGCAAAAACTTTAATGTAGCTCATTACTCGAAAAGTACATGAGGTATCAAAATGAAACTTCATAGGTTAGTAGATCTCATTGAGGGGAACGCCCCTACTTAAGAACCATAACTCTTTATTTCCAAATTTTGGAGTTATGGGCCTTTATATTTTTAAAAACTGTTTAATTTAGCTGGACAAACACCAAATCAGACGAGCGTTGGCGCTGCACACGGCTCTTGTTTCTTCTTTTATTTTTGGCTGCAGATTGCCTATCTTTTGTAGCAGTAGGTTTAAGAATTGATAGGTGCCCAACTTGGCAAGTGACATAACTTTATGTCAAGCTACAAAATTAACCCTTTACTCCTTTAGGAGCCATCTGATCTGGATCTGGATCTGTTCTGTTTGCTTATGAAATAATAGACTACAGTTTATCTCATGGCCAAAACTTCCTGTGTCCATGAGTCATTATAAAATTAAGCTAATTAATATTCATGATGTCACTATCACATGAATATTCATGGAGTAAAGGGTTAAAGACAATCAAAATATCAAGATGATATATGACTCCCAGGATGTTGAGCAACCTGTTTCACTTTCCCTGTTGGATATAAATGTAAGAAATAATTACATCATGAATATTTATTAGCTGAATTTCTATAATGACTTAGGAGTTTTTGGTATGGGAAGAAACTGTAGAGTCAGATCTATTATAAGTTCATAAACAACCAGAGATAGCCTGATCAGGTGGCTCCTACAGGAACTGTCCGATCGGGGTCTATTCAAACTAATCACTCTATGCAAAGGAGTGTATATGGTTAAGAAGCCTTTTGAGTCATGTAAGATGTGTAAATAAAAAAGCATGCTGAATGTTTGGCAGCATTTGATTGGGATCAAATTTAAGAATTGAATGAAATACAAAAGCACATGATTAATTAACAGAAATATTTCTTCAGCCTAAAAAACAAATTTTGCATCATAATAATATCAAACATCAACAGTTGTTCAACATGAACAGGGGCTAGAATCTGATTAACCCTTCCCCATATAAACAGTTTTTCACACATCTGGAAACAGTAGACCCAGATCAGGGTCTGCTCTGTTTACTAATAGAATTTTTATAGATCTTTTTCTTTACTTTCTAAAATGAATACAATGTTCCACCTTCCATATTTCATTATAACTATTTTGTCCATGAATATTCAGTAGGTATTGAACTTTTGAATAGATATAGAACATGGAAAGGGTTAAGAACTTGCCATGGGTAATGATATAATAAGGTGGCATGTGTTCCTTACAACTGAATGAAAGCACACCTTGCTCTGACAGCTCTTATCATGCTCAGATTGCTGGAAAATGATTTATGGTTAAATTCTGATCTGTTGCAGTTTTCACTTACTTCCAATTCATTCAATTATATTAGTGAAAATAGGCCTACACTCCAAGGCAAGTATTTAACTGATACAATGAATGCGTGTCTAATTGGATTATTGCACATATGTGTGTCATTAATTGGTTTATCACACCTTTAGAAACATTTAGTTTTAAAATCTTAATAATTATTTTACTGTTAATTGTGTTACCCGAACCGTTGCATTAACATACTAAATTGCATGTATTTATGCTCCCCAAAGCTTGCTTTGGAGGCATATAGTAATCAAACTGTCTGTGTGTGTAGCCGTGATTCCATGTGTGTACAGCTTTGTCCGGAGCATAATTATCTCCAATATTACTTAAGTTAGGAATGCCATGGTTGGTGTGTGAGTAAATAATTTTTAGTTTGTCTGTTTCGAAGAAAAGTCAAGCTTTTGTGATCACCGAGTCGTCCTTGTCGGCGCCGTGCAAAAACTTTAATGTGGCTTATTACTCGTAAAGTATAAAAGGTATCAACATGAAACTTCATAGGTTAGTAGATCTCATTAAGAGGAAGGCCCCTATATAAGAACCATAACTCTTGATTTCAAAATTTTGGAGTTATGGTTTTCAAAAAAACTTAATTTAGCTGGACAAGCACCAAATCAGACTAGCGTTGGCGCAGCATGCAGCTCTTGTTTTATTTGGAATCACATATGATGATAAGATTACAACATTGGAAATACATGTAGATGCATTTTTGAAATTTACTTAAATTTTATACAAAATACACACGGAGAAAAGTGATACCTTGAGTATTCCTGTTCTGCAATGTTTCAGACCTTGGGGTTCCTTCAACGCTAGTGTATGTTTCATTGACAGCAAGGTTTATGAATAAGTTATATTTGATGTTTGTCTGCCTGTAACATACTACCAAGGGGGCAAATGTCTACCCATCAAAATATTCAAAGGGGAAAATGTCCACCTATTGAAAAAAGAGTGGGCAAATGTCTGGGGGGAGGGGCGGGGCTAATGTTTGTACTGAAATTATAATAGACCTGACTGTACAGATTCTACCAATACCAACAAATCCTGTTTACAAATGCCATTATAAAAATTCAGCTACTAATTATTCATGATGGTATTATTTCTTACATGGATATTTATCAGGGAGAAGGTTAATCATTGAGATAGTATTTTTATTCTAAACTTCAAGAAACCATTTCCCAGCAATGTTTAGCTAGAGTTTCATGTTAGCATTGGAAATAGTATCACAAACACTGGATGCAAACATGAAATTGGATGATCTTGCCACAGAACATGATAAGTTTCTTCTTCATTATACACTGATGTTTTGAGGTTCGTAAATGAGAATAGCATGCCAGATACATGTACAGTCATACAGATGACTAAAAACAAAATTTGAAAAGAGATTTTGTTGGTTCATGTTTAACCCACTCATACAAACACTTGTTGATGCCTTTGTAAATAGAGTAGACCCTGATCAGATGACTCCTGTAGGAACCATCTGATCAGGATCTGCTCTGTTTGCTCATGGAATTATAAAGTTCAAATTGTACAGTTTTTGTTAAAGTAAAAAGAAATCCCTTGAAAATCTTCCATTATAAAATTTTAGTTACTGGTTATTCATGAGGTGACCAATTCATTCATATATGTTCATTAGGGAAAGGGTTGATAAGTCATTTTGTATGTTCATTAGGGAAAGGGTTAATGAGTCATTTTGTTTTCAGGGTCAAAGAACAACAACACCCCAGCTATAACACAGGGACAGAAGCCAACCCCGAAGCCATTTGCTCCCTTAGGTAACAGAAAGGCCTTGGTAGAGAAATCTGGACTTGTCAAGCATGCTACAAACAGAACTCAGAAAGAAAAACAAAAAGCATCTGAAACAAAGGGATCCTCTAACAGGTGAGCTTGTGGCAGTTTGAATAATATTAACACTTTACTCATACGCCTTTCTATGCCTTTGCAAACAGAGTAGGCCCAGATCAGGCGGCTCCTATAGGCGCCGTCTGATCCGGGTCTGCTCTGTTTGCTTATGATAGTATTATTTAGATCTGAACAGTTTCCTCTTTGGTAAAAATTCCATGTGTTAAATATTCCATTTTAAAAATTAAACTAATTAATATTCATGATGTCATCATTTCTTTCATAAATATTCATGGAGTAAAGGGTTAAATCTATGAATGCTGAATTTTCAAAGTGGAATGACTCATCGTTGTTTAACAATAACGTTCATTTAGTATGAAAGGGTATAATTTGCAAGAGGATTTGTAGTGTCAAACAGTGCAGACCCAGACCAGATTACTCCTCTGGGAATTATCTGATCGTGATGTACATTGTTTACAAATGCTGCAACACTAGTTTCCCATATTCAGAGGGTTTAGTCTTTTCATGCTAGTGCTGAATTCCTGTTAACCCTTTCCCTGTTGTATATTGATGTAAGAAATAATTTGCTCTATTTTTATTAGTGATGTTACAGGATACAGAAATCGTAACCGGTTAATTGCAAGCAGTATTTACCGAACGGTTAACCAGTTAACCGGATGAGACTTAAGATGCTGCATAGACAAGTTCGAAGTATTACCCCACCCATCAACAATCATTGAAGAGACATTGTCAAAATTTTGGTTATAACTATCATTGTATCGTGACTTCGAGTTTCTTCTCTTTATTTAATGAACGCAAACTTTACAACACAACATGTTATTCTTTGTTGTTTATTGAATAAAGACTTTGCAGTCAACGTGTATGAATTCATCAAACGCCAATTAGATGTTGTTGACAAAGTCGGTGTCTACTTCCTAGGCAAATTTGGTTCCAGTAAAATATCACCATCGTCATAGTCTTGCTTTTTTGTATTGATTTTTATAAGAAGAATTCAATATGGATATTTCATTCCAAAGAGTTTGCGGGCAATTTTTTTTTTTTAGTATTAAAGTGAATGAAGTGATACAAATGTATATTGATGATCTATTTAGTTCCGACGTGCTGTCAGACCGAATTTGTTCTTTGTAAGCTGGCAAACCGAAATCTGTTACACTTCTATAATCAGAAATTGTAAATACATGTAAAGCAAATGTGTGGATCCAAACGTTGAATCAATGAATCAGTTGCTGATTTGAAAGATGTTAACGGTCAGATACAATGGCTAAATGATCTTGTTTTGTTTAATCATAAAGTTTTAGTCCATCCAATTGTTTTGATAGTGCTTTCACACGTCCGTCACATTTCATGATTGTTTATGTCAAACATGTCAAATAGGGATCCACATTGCCCTTGGCCCTTGATCCCCGCTGTTTAATGACAACGTGTTGATTGGCCTGATTGGAAGAGGGTAATAGACCAATGCGGCACTTACTTATTATAAGAGGGGCATCGCGTAATGTATTTGTTTTGAAAATGCAACCTGCTTTCAATATGCCCAAGCGGTTAATCTATTTGCAAAATTGTAACCGGATAACCGGATCAAAAACGGTTAACTGGTTAACCTGTAACATCACTAATTTTTATCAATACACTTTTCAAGAAAATTAAAAATTAAACAAAAACTGTAGAATGACATCTATATCATGTCAAAAGCAAACGGAACAGACCTTGATCAGACAGCTCCTACAGGAGCCATCTGATCTGGGAATGTTCTGTTTGCAAATGCGTGAAAATGCGTTTATATGAGGGAAAGGGTTAACCTATGTAAATAATTTTGATCCAGATGAGACGTCATGCAAGTCAGTGTCATTAAATGGTGTCCCATTAGAACCCAAACTGTTTGACCCTCTCAATGTAGTGGCAAAGTTAAATGGAAAAGAAAAACTAGAATTGTAGCAAATGGTAATTTTTGCAGATGACACTTCGGTTCTTCTTCACCAAACCTTAAGTTGTCACTACTTCTTAGAGTTGTCTCTTTGTGTAGAAATGACATAAATGTTATAGTAGCTTACTCGTCATATCTGGAGCTCTAATGTATTAGAAAATATTCTTGTATGAATCTATATGTCACATCATCGGAAAAACAACCTTATATCATTGCAACAGTTTTGGTGTAGATGGGAAATAAATGCACAACTTTCAGCAGAAATTAAAAGTTGCTGATGATAGTCATGTAGAATACTTACAACTTGTAGACTTAGATAGGTCTGTCTGGAAGCAACACATGTTTTCTTACAACTCACAGCTGGGTCTGGCAGGAAGCAATGCATATCTTACAACTCACACTAAGAGCAAAAACAAAGGTCTGGCAGGAAGCATTGCATTTTCTTACAACTCACAGCTGGGTTTGGCAGGAAGAAATGCATTTTCTTACAACTCACAGCTGGGTCTGGCAGGAAGCAATGCATATCTTACAACTCACACTAAGAGCAAAAACAAAGGTCTGGCAGGAAGCATTGCATTTTCTTACAACTCGCAGCTGGGTTTGGCAGGAAGAAATGCATTTTCTTACAACTCACAGCTGGGTCTGGCAGGAAGCAATGCATTTTCTTACAACTCACTGCTGGGTCTGGCAGGAAGCAATGCATTTTCTGACATTTCACAGCTGGTTCTGCCAGGAAGCAACATGTTTTCAGTGGAATACTCATATTTATTGGATATAGTCCATTCTTCATAATTTTCACTTGTTCGAAGTAATACCCGTATGTTCTCCTTAATTCCAGTGAGAATCAGCAGTTCTTGAAGGAAGTGGTTGCCAGTGTATTAGAAGGTCAAGGAATAAGCTGGCTGAAAATGGGCCGTGTCAAAAAACTATTGGAAGATGAGAATTACCGCAACTTTGTCGTCAGCAGACTGAACAAGAATCTTGATAAGAAACTTACTGATGATGATCACTACATAGAGGATGTGGTGAGTCATTTATTTGAATCAGGATATAAGGAAAGGTCTACTGTATCGGTTTTTGCAAACAGTGCATTGTTATTGCATAGCTCTTTTATTATCCACTGCCAAAGGCAAAGGGATATTGTTTTGGGTTTGTCCATCCATCCTTCCTTCCGACTGGTTTTCGTCCAATGCCATATCTCTGTAACGGATTGACAGAATTCAATGAAACTAGACATAAATATTTGTTATCACTGGGGCATCGTTCCCATGTGTTACTTTTCCAGGTCACTTGTGGCATTTAGGAGTTATTGCCCTTTGATACTCAAAAATCACATATTTATTCCGTCCATTGCCATATCTCTCTAATGGATCAACAGATTTCAATGAAACTCAACATGAATATTTGTTATCGCCATGGCATCGTTACCATGTTTTACTTCCATGCATTACTTTTTCAGATGAAGTGCAGCTTTTAGGAGTTATTCCCCATTGATACACACGTCACCAATGCAACATCCAATCCGGATATGTAATGATTCGCTGTATCAGAATAAACTGTACACAAACTACAACTAATGCAAAAAGTAGTAGACTAGATCAGATGCCGCAGCGGAGAGGCGACAGCTGGTCTAGGTCTATACTTTTCAATTTTGTAATACAATAAGTCACATTTGCCCTTGCTGTGGCTCATTCAGTATCAAAGCATGTGCACTATTAAAGATTGCCATAGAAAGCAGTAATTTGGCCCAATATTCATAATGTTGGTCAAAATATCTATTTAATAGCATCAAAGGCATTTTAAATTGATTATCTAAAGATTCGTTTTGCAGGAGATATGAATTCTATGAATTTTTTTTGTTTATCTTGAGCTTTGTAGTGTGTCTGCATGGTTCAGAAACTTATTGCAGGGAATATGGAAGAAAAATACTAAGCATTTTAAATGGAAGAAGGTAAAGCATTTTAAGAGACAGCATTGTTTTCAGACCAAAATTACTTGCATAGAGTTAATCTTTTGAGATCTAAAATCTTGTTTATTTGATGAAACGCCTGTTTCTATATTACAATATACATGTACTGAATATGGTCAATGACAGACATTGTACAGAGCTCTCTAAAGGATAGAAAATGTTAACAACCCTTGAACATGCATCTAGATAAAAAGCGAAAACAAAATTAATGGACAAATTTAATAGATAATTATACTTATATCTGTTGACAATGAACCTAGAATCAAATTACCATATACAAATTAATCTAAAACAATTTAATCTCCTTTAAAACATTACACAAAAACATAAGCTAATAGAATTATTGAACCATCCAAAGACATACTATCTGATTAAAACAATGAATAAAACTTTCTGACATGCAATTCTAACCAGAAGGGAAGATGAGTGTAACATAATATGTAATTGTATGAAGATTTTTCTTCCATATTCCCCAATTCTCAAATGGACAAAATTGTCTTTTATCGAGTGGCAAATTATCTCATAACTTCCAATCAACAGTTCAAAACTCTGTCACTAAAGGTCTTTCTGCTGTTATAAGCGACAGCAAACAGGCTATCAGATGAATCTGTGGATCTATGGCTGGATCTAAGCTCAATTTGATATGATCAACATGGCATTTATACATGAACAAGAGAGCTTTGGAACGTTTTGGTTTTGACAATTAGCCAGTGTAATTGTGCAGTGCTTATTTTGAGTTGTCATACAAAAGTGCTTTTTGAACAAGTTGTGTATATGTTTTGAGCTGTCAAATGGAAGTGCGTTTAGAAAGGTTTTGCACACATGTTTTGAATATGCTGATTCTTACTAATACCACTGTCAGTAATGCTGTCAAGTATAACATTACAATAATTGAACCCTTTACTCCATAAATGCACTTTTCTACACCTTGCAAACTCAGTAAACCCAGATCAGGCAGATCAGACGGCTCCTGTAAGAGCCTTCTGATCAGGGTCTGCTCAGTTTTGCTTATAATATAATATAGATATGATTTTACAGTTTCTGCAGTGTCCAAATTATGCTATTACAACAATTAATATATTTGTTATTGATGATGTCATTATTTCTGACATGAATAGGATTAAACGTGAAATATCAAAACAAACAAATCAGCAGCTTCTTTAGAATATATTTTATCCTTATGTTTGTGTGTTTGCAGTGCATCAGTAAGGCAGTCTACAAAGGTATGCTATCCATACTGAAGGCTTTTGTGCACGGGTTAGAGACAACATTTCAGAACTATGGCATTGGTGGCATGGCCAGTGCATTCATGGTCCTAGAGATCCTTCACACCCACTACTGGGCACGTGAGACTAGTGGTAGCAACAAGAGTGACACCAGTCTCACGCCTGAGGTAAGACGGGATAGTTGGTTGTACATGAACTACACAAGTGTTTCAATCATATAATTGTAATTTTTGAAAGAATTAATGAGAAACAGTAAATTGAGCAAATTCATGTGCATTTTTTAATCACGTATTATTTAAAAGGGAGAATTTTAAAATTTTCTGGGAGACATGAGGACAATGTGTATATGGTGAAGCATTGTATACACTCTTTACAAAGCCCGAAAAGTACTGTTTCTTCCAATTAACAGCTTGCACATGGATGTTCCTTGTATTTTGTAGCTAAACTCTCCGTATGGAAGCCAGGAAAGTCTTTCAATAAAGGGAGATAACTCTCCAAAGAACCCGGAGTCTCAGAGTCTGAATGAAGAAACCATGGTTACAGCTCTTGGTAGGTGCAGATATGTCTTGTGTGTTTTGCTTACCTCTACTAAAGTATCTGTAGGTGATATAGCCAGCTTCAAAGGAAAAAGGGAACAATGTTCACCCAGATCAGCTACTGCAGTAAACATGGCATCTGATAAGGGTGTGCATTGTTCTTCAGTCACACCAATGTCAGTCATTATTATAAGCCCATCTTCAGATGGGACATATATTTTCATCTACGGTGTTTATGTGTGTATGCTGGCGGGCAACATCTGTAAAGTTTTCTGCTCTCACCAAATATCTATAGATATATTTTGAGTCAAGGTCAATAACCAGAAATATTGCTTCATTTATTTATTCAAATCCTCTTTTTTGGTATCAGGTCCTTCTTTGCATTGCTCTATTGGAAGCGAAGATGCTTGAGAGTTAAATTTTTGTCATAGTTATGATAGACAGTGATTTCAAAAGGAAAGTAATAGGTCATTTTATATAATACGCCAAATAACATTTGCTCTGTTTTGGCATGTTATTTGTTTTAAAGGGTTTGGTGTAGAAATAGGATATTTATGTAGAACAGTTCTCTCTTATCTATTGATCTGATATATAAATATGTAATTCTCCACGTATGATTAATTTGAGAAAAAGCAAGGAAAGGGCAGACATTTTACTAGAATGTGAAATTGGAAAAAAGGAGAAAAGGGTTTGAATATGTTTACAACTGTGTGATGTTGCTGGCTAGTATTTAGCATAGTGGGTATGGAACTATATTAACAAAATGCTTCAGCTTGTATAGTATTAATCATAGACCAGTAGAGCAAATAATGTGGCCAAACAGTGAGCTGTAGGCATTAGAGTCTACCTATTTGTGACCAAACACATTTGTATTCTGTTTCACCATATATTTTCATATTAAAAGTTGTTCCATGTGGTATATTCTGTGTAGCTTTAGTCAATGTGAAGAAGGGTAACAGAGGGTTTCTTCTAGCCTTAATGTGATTATCTTTTACTGATAGCGTGATATATTTTGAGCTGCCTCACAGGAAAATATGCTCACTGCATTGCTACTTTATACTGTTTTCAGCTTACCAGGCACAAAGTGCCAAGGCTAGCTAATGGGGTCACTCTGTGTCCCTCATCGTCCTGTGTAGAGGCCTTTTTCTGGCGTCTATACAGGTCTGTTAAACAGACCTAATCCCAATGCAAAATAGCTAATAATTTTCCCAATTTTGGGAAAAACATCCAGATAAAGATCAAATTTCAATTAAAATGGTCAAAAAAAAAAGAAGAAACAAAATAAGTTAAAATGTTAGCAAAAATGCATATCAAATCATTGACTTTTAGCACGAAAAAATTCCCAATTATTAAAATGTGTTGTTTTTTTAAAAATAAATTGGCAAAGAAACTCTGGTGTCACCAATTTCTTTAATCAACTTCTGAACTACTGAATGGACTTTGACCAAACTTCACAGAACGATCCTTAGGTGATTCTTTAACAGAGGCAAATAAAATAAATAGTTCTGGTTCTTTGCATAAATAGGTCATAGAAGCTAAAACAGATTTACAAACATTTAAAACATCATCACCTAAACCTCTGAATCAAATGATTCTCTGTAGGTCTTCTATAAAATGTGTATAAATGGTTCTGGTTCCTAGCATCAGTAGGTCACAGGAGCTAACAATAGATTGTTAGGAACGTCTTTAAAATGACATCACCTCCAAAACTGCTGAGGACAATTCCAGGAAAATCTCCCTAGGGAGATAGGAACGACAGTCTAAAACCCCCACCAATAGAACTTTAATTAAATCCCCCCCCCCCCCCCCCCCCCCCCCCCAGGAATAACCCTGAATGGAATATGACTAAACTACATAGAAATTATCCTCAGGAAGTATTCTATAAAAATTATATAAATGGTTCCAGTTCCTTGCTTAAGTAGTTCACAGGGGCCAAGAATATATATTAACGAACAATTTCGTTTAACCCTTTACTTCATGAATATTCATTTAAGAAATGATAACATCATGAATATTAATTACATTAATTTTGATAATGGCACATGAACACAGGAGTTTTTGGCCTTGGCAGAATCTTATCTACAGTAAAACCTCTCTATAACGGCCACTGAATTATAGTTATATATTTTGTGTTAAAGGCAGGTGGCTGCTTAAAGCAAGGTGAAAGTAAAACAGAACGCTCCTATAGGAGCATTCCGTTTTACTTTCACCTTGCTTTAAGCAGCCACCTGCCCTAAATACCAACTAATTAATGCAATTTAGTGGTTGTTATAGAGAGGTTTTACTGTATATTACTTTATAAGCGAACAAAGCAGACCCTAATCAGAATGATTTATAGGTAGTCCTTTATGAAAGTTTTATAGACTTCTGCATTAGTTAGCAACACGAGGTAGAAATAGTTTTTATGGAACAATATCTTTGAATGACATCTATGTTATTGCAGAAAGTCCACTTTCAAACAAACTCTAAGTTAAGAATGAGCCCCCATCTTCTCACACTTGGTCCCAACAAAGATTAGTGAGCTCCCATCTTATGACACTCGGTCGCAACAAAGCATAGCAATAAATTATTTTTGGCCATTGTGGGAATTGAACCGGGTCTCTAGGGTGAAAAGCCAATGGCCTAATCCCTGCGCTAAAGAGTATTAATGTAGTTGTAATGTAGTATTTCCAATGTTGTCTTGTCTGCACTGTATACAAACTCTTGAGTTCTTTTTCCAAGTGAGGCAGCTTTGTCATATTGTGAATAAGTAACACATCAACTGAAGCCTCCCTGATTCAGCATTTACAGATAACTGTCATCCTGTGCTTGCCTTATACTAGTAGTTGCACGCTTTTACATATTCAAGCTTTCAATGGTTTGCTGACTAAAACATGCATACTGAAGTATGACAGTGTGTTTCCATTTTCAAGAGCAAAACTATTTTTAGCAAAAACAATTATTGCATTTGACTTAAATTAAGCAAATATGTATCTCAACCAAATACAAAAAAAACTAGCATCAGTAGATCCTCTAAAGCATTCGGTGTATGAATGAACAGAAGGATCTTTAAAAGCAGATGCCTGTTTTATACAGACTTTTGGTAATGCAGCCAGTTGCTTTGTTCTGCATTATGGTCATACTGCATTAAGCTTCCACCTGTCGTATACACATTTACGGGATAGCTATAGATAGTTTTTTGTAGTTATAAAATTTGTTCGTGACAGTATTAAATTTGAATTTGTTTGTGACAGTATTTTTAGTATAAATGTACCTAGATTGCATGCTTAGCCTGTCAAGCATACTCAAGTAGTCAATCTTTTACAAATAATGGCTGCAAAAGGGCTTGCTAAATTTACATACATTGTATCAGTCAAACCTGTGTTTATTTTTACACTCTCCCCAACCACCACCACCCCCTCCACCCGATATTGTTTTTGCTCTATCTTTAATGTTAAGAGATAATTTTGTCGCCATTGCACAACCTATTTAGGTCAAAGTCATACATCAAGGTCAAAGGTCATATTTTTGGCATAGTGTTTCACAAACATATTTTGATTTTGTTGTTTTGTGTTGTTGTTTTGGGGATGTGTGGGGGAATCATTTTCATTTGACCCTACACCAAGATTTTTCAGTAAATTTAAATCAAACAACTGTTGTTTTAAAGGCTTGGAATTATTTTATTGGAATTTAGATGAAACCTTTAAAGTCCTCTCCCAGCAAACTGCATGCTTGAGTTAAAAACAAGAAATATTCCTTTCGTTATTATGAAGCAAGACAATCATAGCCATTGTCAGAACATACTATTGAGGTTTTCTATATCTAATTACAAACATCAGACCTTTTCTTGACTGAGAGTATGAGCTGGATTCTAATGATGTGGCAGAAACATGTTTCTTGTTTGATCCTATATGGAACGTAATATAGTTAGTTGTTTAGTTGAGTATATATACTGTGAAGGAAATGGGCTGTAAGCATTATTTTAATTGTATGAACTTGTTTACATCTTTTGGTGTTGTTGAGTTATATGAAATATTAGCTACATATAGTTTAAGCTAGGCAGAATACCTTTACATTTGTCCATCTTGATTAAGTTATTTTGGCTTTATTATGATGCCCCCTTTGTAGCTAACTGACAGCTATTGGGATCACCCTGTGCCCAATGGTCGTCAACATTTTTTTAAGCAACATCTCCTTTACTGCTGAATGGAATTTTGCAAAACTTCACTGGAATAATTCTTAGGTTGCTTTCCATTAAAGTTGTAAACCTGTTGCCAGTCCATTCTGTAAGTAGATAACAGGAGCTAAAAATAGATGAATAATTTCTTTAAGGACATCTCCTCCTAAACCACTCTATGAGCTAAAAGTAGATTTTATCGAAAAAATTATTTAAGCTACAACTGCTGCACAATCACTGAATGGGATTGGACTAGACATCACAGAAATGATCTTAAGGAAGTTCTCTATCAGAGTTACATACAATGTATATGTTTTGGTCTCCTGCATAAGTGAGTCACAGGAGCTAAAACTGCTGAATGGAATATGAACAAATCTGAAAGAAATGATCTTTAGGTAGTCCTCTATCAAAGTTAAATTATATAGCAGCATAAGTAGATTTTTGAAGCAAAAACAGATTTTAGAAATGATTCTTCGAAGTTTATCTTCTCCCAAACCACTGTCTGTAAACTGATAGAACTTTACAGTAATGATCTTCTATCAGTTGTATCAGTGGTTTAAATCTGCTGTAAAATAGGTCACAGGAGCTAAACAATTTGAAAATATTTCTTGCAAGACCTGCAGTCAGTGCTTTCAGTGAAATGCAGCAGTTAAACAAATTTATTGGATGTACATCGTAGATCACATGGTCTATTAACCAGATAAATGATAAAGGGCCATCATGGCTCTCCTGTTTAACCCTTTCCCTCATATAAACACATTTTCACATATTTGAAACAGAGTAGACCCAGATCAGATGGCTCTTCAAAAGTTGTTGAAATTTGGACTTAATATAGGACAGGGAAAGGGTTAAAACATAGGAGTTGCAATGGTTTGCACATGCCAGTTGATATGTCAGCAGTTCCATTGGTTTATCAGTAAGTTGGTCAAATGGTTTGTGATCAGTAACTGATCAACCTTTTTACCTATAGCCCACATGTTTGGTCGGGAGGTTTGTTATGATGAGTAGATGAGCAATATTGATTTTGAGGTCATTAAGTCAAAGGCACACTTCAGGGTCAAAGGTCAAAATTGACATTAGGGGACATGGTTGACATTAGGGGACATGTTTTACATCTGTTTCCATTGCTTGGCTAAGTGTTTGTCTTGTCTTGAGATGTGCTTTGGCTGCCACTTGTATATGCTTGCTATTTGCAAGAAACATTTCCCTTGCAATCACCCATTCTTTTTCTGTTACCTGTGATTTGTTGCACAGCTTTTCCTTATTTCTACCCACCTTCCCTCACAGGCCACCCCAAGAAAACAAGTTCTCATACAGCCCACCCCTATGTAGGATGGTCTACAGACAGCACAAGAGGACAGCTTCGCAAAAAGCACAGCTTGCCAACCCCTAGTCATACAGATACAGGTAACCAGAGCACAGTTAGTCATGGCTCAAACATGCCAACATAATGTTGAAGAAAAAACCTATTGGCATAGCAACATAATTATATGAGTTTTATTTTTAAGAAAGTATTATGTGAATAATTTTAAATGATTTTGATTTAGTTTACTCTGAATTAGATGTTAAAATCTGTATGATAACAGATGTTTTATCACTAACTGTGCTGCTAATGGTATGATGTTTTCTTCTCAATTAGCTTGGTTGATGGTTAATTTGGAAGCAACATCGTTATTGTGCCCAAAATATTTTAATGTTCAATTTTTCAAGACAAATTGTATATTCCATATTTAGTAAATAAGCTGAACTTGGTCTATACTATTTGTCAGTGTGATGCCAGCCATCTTGGGTACTGTGGAGCTGGGTTTATGTTCAATAACACTGAAGTTTGATCTTCTCTGTAAATGCATAAGTGTTGAGGATGTTTTATTTTTAGCTTACCTAACACAAAGTGCCAGGATAAGCTAATGGGATCCCCCTGTGTCTGTCATGAGTTGTGCAATTTCTTTAAATAACATCTCCTAAACCACTGAAAAGATTTTGACAAAATAAATTAGAATGATCCTTAGGGGATCCTCTATTAAATTGAAACTAAATCGTTCTGGTCTGCGGCATAAGTAGGTCACGTGAGTTAAAAATACTTTATATGACATCTCTTCTGAATCGGCTATTAAAATGAACTTTGACCATATTTCACAGGAATAATCTGATTAATCATCTAGCCTTTAGGCGATGGGTGCATTAAGTTTTACCCTTGTCCATATGTACGTTAGTACGTCCGAAATTTTTGTCAAGGATTTCTTGGCTTTTGTAAGGTGGAATGATTTCATATTTGGTCTGAAGCATTATCATAGTGAGTTGTAATGTGTCTCCCCTTTTCAGATCTGTCGTCCATCTACTTCCTGTTTGCCGACACTTTGATTGAATTTGGTGATTGTTTAATGACAAAAAATTTCTTCAAAGATTCCTTTGCTTGTGTAACATGCAATGATTTGATATTTGGTCTGAAGCATAATTATAGTGAGTTGTACCATGTCTCCCCTTTTCAGGTCTCATTCATCTACTTTCTGTTTGCCGAAGGGGGCATCCGTGTCCCATGGACACATTTTCTTTTATTTCCTGTAGCTAAAAACAAGTTTAGACAATGAATTCTGAATATGACATCATGTAAAGTGCAGAAAACAATATTTATATAATTGTGTTATCTATTTGTTTATGTAAACTGTATTAAGATAGAATGAGAGTAATGAATTACTTAACCATGAAGTTCTAAAAAAAATGCTTTGATATCCATTTCATTATTATGATCTTGACTCATGGTAGGTACCCAGGTGAGCTGTGTAGGGCCATCATGACTTCTGCTTAACTCTTCCCCTCATGTAAATACCTTTTCATGCATCTGCAAATAGATTAGACCACGATCAGACACTTCCTAGCCATCTGATCCGGGTCTGCTCTGTTTGCTAATGGAATTGGATAATTCTTTTCTTTACTTTCTAAAATGTCTTTCATACCTTTTTTATACCTTTTTAAACATAGTATACCCAGATTAGACAACTCTTGTAGGAGACCAATTGGTATGACAGAATTATGTCTCCCACCACGTAGTGGTGTAGGAGACATTGATTTACTTCTTTCTGTCCATCTGTCTGTCTGTCAAAAAATCTTGTCCGCTCTCTAATTTCAAAAGTTTTCATTCAATCTTCAAAAAACCTTATGAAAATGTATATAGCTATAATATCTAGGCCAAGTTCAATATACAGCAAGATTGTTACAGGAACTTCAGAGTTATGGCCCTTGATTTATCCAAATTTGGCCTTTTTAGCCTTGTCTGCTCTTTAAGTCAAACACATCCCATCCTATCTTCACCAAACCTTATTAAAATGTTTATGGCTATAATATCTAGTCCAAGATCAATAACCAGCAAGATTTTTTTTTTTTAGCTTTGTCTGATCTATAAATAAAAAAGTCCTCATCCAACCTCCAACAAACTTCATAAAAATGCATCCAATAATTATTGAGACAGGAGCAGGTGGGAGACATGTTTTTCTTAAAAACAAGCTCTAGTTTGAAAATGAATGTCTCAAAATTCGGAGCACATGACACGTAATCAAATCATCAGTCTGTTAACTAACAGTATTGACAACTTGAGGGTTAAGTAACAAAAACTATAGTAATAGAAAGAGGGGGGCAGTTTGTTGACTTGTTAAGCACTGACTGATCTGAGTCTTCAGCCTTTGCAAATATGTTCATTATTCACCATTGATGTGATAATCACTATTACTTCAGTCTCACATTTGCAGTTTTGCTTTAATTTATACAAGAGGTATAAATTAAAGCAATACTTTTGATATTAGACTGAACGTGCCCCTACCCCCTCCTCCCTGCATGTGTTAGATGTTGTATTGATTATCATATAAATGTGTTTGCAGAAATTTGTTGACCAATATCGTTGATGGAGGGCATGTAAAAATATAAATGTACAACACAAAAAAATTTGATTCTTTCTCATATCATGTAATAATTAATAGTATAAAACACAGGACAGGTGTATAAAATGCAGGACAGGTGTATAAAACACAGGACAGGTGTATAAAACACAGATGGGAAAATATGATACACCTGATGTTTATTGGTAATATTTTACAGGTATTTATCTCCCTCTGTCCTCCACCAATATAACAATTATAGTTAGTATTATACATGTATTTATCTCTCTCTGACCTCCACCTATATAACTTTTATTGGTTACAATGGTAGTATTTTACATGTATATGTATATATCTCTCTCTCTCTCTCTCTCTCTGTCCTCCACTCATATTATAATTATTGACAGTATTATACATGTATTTATTAGTCCCCCACCGGTCACCGGTTGGGGGACTATAGGTTTGCTCGATTCCGTCTGTCCGTCCGTCCGTCTGTCACGCTTCGTGTCCGGGCCATATCTCCTACAAAGTAATGCCAAATTCATTATAACTTCATTCATTGAAGAAGCATGATGAGGGGAAGTGTCATGCACAAGGGCCATAACTCTAGCATCAATATTTTTGGAGTTATTCGCCTTTTACATATTTTTTGTCCGGACAATAACTCTTTATCTACTGGTTCAATTGATTTGAAACTTCACATATGGAACACTCATGATGAGGGGTAGTGTCATGCACAAGGGCCATAACTCTAGCATCAATATTTTTGGAGTTATTCCCCTTTTCATATTTTCTTGTTGGGACAATAACTTTTTATCTACTGATTCAATTGATTTGACACTTCACATATGGCAATCATGATGAGAAAAAGTGTCATGCACAAATGCCATAACTCTAGCATCGATATTTTTTGAGTTATGCCCCTTTTTCCTATTTTCACACTCTGTCCGTCTGTGACATGGGTGGGTGGGGTGGGGAGAGTGGAGGGTTTTTTTCAGTCCGGTGGGGGACTCATGTCTTGCATAGCAATACAACATGCCCTTGTTTCTCACTGTCCTCCACCCATATTACAATAATTGGTAGTGTTATACATGTATTTATATCTCTCTCTGTCTTCAATCCATGTTATCATTATTATTATTAATTATTAGGGTCCTGCATTGAAAATGCAGGAGCCCCATAGGAATCACATTTTCTGTCTGTTGGTCCGTCCATCCATCAACACTTTTGATTGACACGATAACTCAAACAGTACTTCACATATTGGTTTTATATTAATGGCATGTGCTTAGTATCATTAGAGGAAGACGCCTATAGTTTTTTGGTTGAATCAGATCACTATGTCTAAGTTATCTACCCTTGAATACAGGGCCCTCTCTGACTGATCAGTATTCTAGTTATTATTATTATGTCCCCTAAACAAAGTGGGTGGGACATATTGTTTTATAATTGTTATTATTACTATTAGCTCTTTATGTCTTTCACCCATATTGTTATTATTCCTTCCTATGTCACCACTTATCCAAATACCACATCAAAACTTTGTACATTAAACTCGTTCCCACAGAAAGTGTCATTGTTATGAAATTTTTGTAATTAACATGACGTTGCATATTTTCAAATAGTTCAGTTTCCAAAATTCATGTCAGTCTAATGAATATTCAGTTACATCAAATATCTTTACAATGAGAGCTCGTTGTTTGTACCAATTTTTTCGAGTCTGCTTGTATTGAGCTCGACATAGTCACCACAATGTCTGCGTATGATGGTGAATGTTAGTGTGTCCTTCCGTGCGTCAGGTCTTGTCCGGGCTCTAACTCAGGAGATTGTAGCAATCACACACTTATGCATGCACACACTCGCACACCCATGCACACATGCATAGAAATAATGTAGAACAGTGCTAAGAAATGTAAGAAATAATGACTTTATAAATATTAATGTCACCCAAATGAAATGGGGGAACATATTGTGTTTACTCCATTTCTTCTTCTTATTTCTGCCGATTCTTATTCTCCTTCTTCTTCCCCCATGAATTTGTCTGACACATTTCTCGGTAAGTAATAGTCCGATTCTGATGAAACTTCAAATGAACGTAGCTGGTTATGTGCAAATGTGCATTCAACTTTTGGTTTTTATGCCCCCTGATCAACCTGTCTGTTGGTTGGTTGGTTTGTCCCCAACTTCAACATTGGAGATAATTTTGTAGCCATTGCACATACATACTTCAAACATCGCATACATATGCAACTTATGAAGGCGAACATTTTTAAGGGTGACTTATTAAGGTCAAGGTCATACATCAAGGTCAAATTACGGGTCAAATTAGATTGGCGATAATTTTGTCGCCATTGAACATACATAATTCAAACTTGGCATGGATGTGCAACTTATGGAGGCAAACATTTTTTAGGGATGACTTACTAAGGTGAAGGTCATTAAATCAAGGTCAAATTACGGGTCAAATTCTGATTGGCGATAATTTTTCCTCATTCAACATACATCCTTCAAACTTGGCATGCATGTGCAACTTGTGGAGGCAAACATTTTTAGGGGTGACTTATTAAGGTCAAGTTCATACATCAAGGACAAAGGTCATATGGGGGCATAGCGTTTCACAACACATCTGAATAAAATGTTGCTATGGTAACCAAATGGTGGGCTCTGATTGGTCGAAATTTAGATACAATTTTTATGTATAATTAAGATCTTAACTGTTAGCAAAAGTTCCTCAAATTTGCATGCAAGGTGCTAATTTTGATAAAAAGAGACCAGAGATAAAGTAAGAAAAGTGTCCAGAGATAAATATAAGTAAAGATTTCAGGTGATAAGGACTGTTTTAAGTTTCCATATATTTCAGGGTCTCCAGTGATAGTCAATGGTGATGAGTTTGAGAATATCGAGATTATACCCAGTAATCCTGGAGATAAAGATGAGAATCCATATCGCTTACCCAGTCAGGCAGGCAGTATGCAAATCCCACAACAGCATGTGGCTGACATGAACAGAAACATCACAAACACACAGAAATGTGACATTATTGTCACAGGCTCAACAGAGGACACAAGTCAGGGAATGATTCACCATCCGCTCATGTCTCCAAGTCAGGATCGAGATGTGATGTTGGAGTTTGTGAAAAATAAGGGCTTAATGAAGACCACATTGATGGACAACCGTGTCAGTAGCATCGACTCAGAGATGTCGGAGGCAAGTACCCTGGTTAGTACCACGTCAGATAAGTGTGGTGAGAACGGAGAAGCTAAGAAAAGATCGAGGATAAATCATCACACAATTCGGGGCTTTGTATCCGACTCTGAGATGGAAACTACTGGGGTGTGTTGTCGATATTTTGAGATTGGTGTTTGTTGCATTCCTTGCGGTACATTCCCTTGCCCTCTTTGAATTCTAGTTCTCTAGAAATGCAAATTTTGCTTGGCCTTCTAGATAGATACATTTCTCAAACATTTTTCAAATTGTTTTTACAAGTTAATCTTTATTTAAAGGTTCTGAATGTTTTTTGTAACCAAAATAGACAGAATTTTTATTTTGTGTCTCTTACCAACTTGAGTCTTTATACATAAAGAAAGTATCTTTGGTATATTAACTTCATACAGATACATTTTGTTGTTATTATCATTGACTTTCTGTTTCGGGAAGCATCTTTGAATGGAAAGCTCTAATCAATATTTAGTAATTACTGTATTATCTCTAATAAACGCTGCCAGGGGTGTTACAGTTTTTAAAAAGAGCTTCATGCATTTTGTACACAGGTAATTACTGAATGCAGAATGAAAGCAATGCAGAGAGCTCCTAGGGGAGCTTTCTGTGTTGCTTTCATTCGGCATTAATCTACTACCTCTTTTTTGAAAAGTATATATTTCTTTATTTAATGGTTATTTTATAGGGTTTGAGCTGTTTTATTCATTGTTAGTTTTCCCCGTTGAAGTAAGGGGTGTTCATTATGGAGACTACAGTATATCCAAAGCAGTATTTGCAGTATTCTCTGGCATGGTATCTGTCTGTATGTCTACCTATGCTGTACCAACATGTCATGAAGGGATGCAGAGACAGAAGAAACAAGGGAAGGACTTTTTAATGTAATGGTATGGTTCAAATTCAGTTGGCAGAGGCATGAAATTGGCAGTTGTTTGGTTCATGACGAAAAGTCAATTGCCTATACAGCTGCAAATCACAAATCATTGCAAAGTGATTTGTCTCTTCACAATATCACCATTGGTGTTTGGAGTCCAAACATCTACTTCTATTTCTTTTTTGCCACTGGTCAAAATTTTGTATTAGTTCCTTTAAGTTATTCAATATTTATATTGTTGAGCTGGTTTTAATATGTTTTGACCAGCTGTAATACACTTGTTTTTACATGGAGATTTTCAGTCTTGATCAACTTTTATACGCCCGAAGGTAACTTCAGTCATATTATGGTGCTTGTCTGTCTGTCTGTCTGTCCATCTGTCTTTCCATCCATTAGCCACACCTTTGTCCGCTCAATAACTTGACAACTATTTGGAGTGCTGTCTTCATACTTAAGAGGAAGGATGGTCATGACTAGTAGATGACCCCTATTGATTTTGAGGTCAGTCAGTCAAAGGTCAAGGTCACAGCGACTTTAAACTCAAAAATCAACTTTGATTTTGAGGTCAGTTGGTCAAGGGTCAAGGTCACAGCAACCACTCAAAAAACATGTCCGCTCAATAACTTGATTAGGTGTGCTGTCTTCATACTTAGTAGGAAGGTTGATCATGGCCAGTAAATGACCCCTATTGATTTTAAGGTCAAAGGTCAAGGTGACAGTGACTTTCAACTCATATTAATATTGTGCATGTTAAAATGGCACATACTTATAATGCTCCAACACACAAAGCTCTAATTAGATATAGAAAGGATTAGAATTTCTGATGACAATAATTTTGTCCTTTCCTTCATGTAAACTTTTTTCCACGCCTTTGCAAACAGAGTAGACCAGATCAGATCTTACCAGTCAGATGCTTCAGAATGCTCTCAGACAAGCAAAATGTTTTATAAACTTAGACCACCCTGAGGAACCCTTATCAGTATATCCACAGACCAGACATTGTGTGTCTAACATAACAGCTGGTTAGGTCTTTACTGCTTATGACTAGATCCTGAAATTGGAGCTGGTTTTCCCTTTAAAAATGATTTGTATGAAATGCTGACCAGATTCCGATAATTTCAGTACAGTATACAGCGGCGAAGATGAAAGATAATGGAAATAATATTGTAACAATCAAAATTTGCAATGGGGAACTGGGCAGTGATGATAATTGTATGGTGGCTCATTATCCTATTGTTTTGTGTATTTGTAAGGGCAAGTTGTTTTTCTGAATTTCAAACATTTGAAACAGCCTCAATACCGTAACTCGTACAACAATTTGGGTAGAGATGGGGGTTTGTGAAGGTGCACACAGAATTTCAGGTTTCTAGGATTTTGTCAAAGATGTACTTATAGGAGGAGTATGTTGTGCCAATGAGCTGAAGCATATACATATGATATTTCTGAAACAATTTGATAAATCAAACACTGCTTTGATTCTATGGGTGAAAAGTTTGCTATGGTTTGGAGTCACCATGTGTATTTTACCTTGATGTTGGTATGTGTTTAAAATTTAACCATCGGTAAGTTCTTAATACTACACTTATTGTTTCAAATCTGGACCGTATTATTTAGTCTTCCCCTTGGAATCAGACTCAAAGACAGAAACTCATTGAGGGAGATGAGACCAAATGAGGTTAACCCATTCCTTCATATTGAAAAATTTGGCCCCTCTGTAAAAGTCATTTCTTGAAACCAATTGCTCCATAGAAGGCTTAAGCAAATACATGTACTCTATTTATCATTATTGTTTCAAAACTACAAAATTCTGAAATGTTCTTTTTCTTTAATAAATGCTCCTTTTCCGTAGATTTATTAAAAAAGGTTGGGTCTAAAAATAGTCTATGAGGTAATGAGTTAATACGGGTACATTTTCTTGGCCTGACACAGAAAAAAATTTCATACTGACAAAATTATGTGCTGACAGGATTTATCAGGCTAAACAGTTTGCAATGAACTAGTTCTACATCTTCAAACAAAGTTTGTTTTGGTATATATACGAGTCACCACATTTTCAAACAAAGTTTGTTTTGGTATATATACGAGTCACCACATCTTCAAACAAAGTTTGTTTTGGTTTATACAAGTCACCACATCTTCAAACAAAGTTTGTTTTGGTATAAATTTTACGAGTCACCACATCTTAAACAAAGTTTGTTTTGGTATATACGAGTCACCGCATCTTCAAACAAAGTTTGTTTTGGTATATATGAGTCACCGCATCTTCAAACAAAGTTTGTTTCGGTATATATGAGTCACCACATCTTCAAACAAAGTTTGTTTTGGTATATATGAGTCACCGCATCTTCAAACAAAGTTTGTTTCGGTATGTACGAGTCACCACATCTTCAAACAAAGTTTGTTTTGGTATATACGAGTCACCGCATCTTCAAACAAAGTTTGTTTTGGTATATATGAGTCACCGCATCTTCAAACAAAGTTTGTTTTGGTATATACAAGTCACCATGTCGGTCCGTCTGTTAAGTCGGTCTGTTGGTTTTTCTTGTCGGTGTTATGTATCAGCTACTACTGACAAAAAACTTATTAAAAGGCTTCTTTATCAAAAGGAGATGCACATAGCATTACAATATTCTTGTCAGATGATTTTAAAACAGGCATGCTAAGTAATTGTTGTCTGCAAGAATTGTCATGTGCTGCAATTCTGAAAGTTTTCTTATTCTGTTAAAAACTGCAATCAGTTTCAAATAGTATAGATCTTGATAAGATTCCAGTAACTTATCTGGATCCAAACTGTATGCATAGATATAATTACTAGTTTTCCGCTCGTGTGCAAACATTTAACATTGATACCCAGCTGCTTTGCCAAAGTCAAACAATTATGTAACTTAATAGTCTTTAAATTTGATAAAACTCATTTTGTCTGCTTTTGAATACTTAATCCTGATCAAACTTTTTATACGCCAACCTAATAAAGGTGGTCGTATATTGTCGTGGCCCTGTCCGTCCGTCCGTCCGTTCATTCGTTCGTTCGTTCGTTCGTCTGTCAACATTTTGCTTGTCCGCTGTTTTCTTGGAGTTATGGCCCTTTTACTTAAAAAATAGTGCAAATACATGTAAATAGTTTGTCCGCTGTTTTCTGGGAAAACTATTTGACAGATATTAATGAAACTTCACACAAATGTGTAATGCATCGAGATCTGAAGCTGAGTTGATTCTGAGGTTCATTTGATTTTTCATTTCAGAGTTATGGCCCTTGTCCTTAAAAAATATGCAAATTGCTTGTCTGCTGTTTTCTGGAAAAACTATTTGAGAGATATTAATGAAACTTCACACAAATGTTTAATGCATCAAGATCTGAAGCTGAGTCAATTCTAAGGTTCATTTGATTTGTCGTTTCGGAGTTATGGCCCTTGTATTTAAAAAATAATGCAAATAGTTTGTCTGCCGTTTTCTGAGAAAACTATTTGATAGATATTAATGAAACTTCATACAAATGTTTAATGCATCAAGATCTGAAACTGAATTGATTCTGAGGATCATTTGATTTTTCTTTTCAGAGTAATGGCCCTTGTCCTTAAACAATAATGCAAATACATGCAAATAGTTTGTCTGCTGTTTTATGGGAAAACTATTTGAGAGATATTAATGAAACTTCACAAAAATGTTTAATTCATCAAGATCTGAAACTGAATTGATTCTGAGGATCATTTGATTTTTCTTTTCAGAGTTATGGCCCTTGTCCTTAAAAAATAATGCAAATACATGCAAATAGTTTGTCCGCTGTTTTCTGGGAAAACTATTTGAGAGATATTAATGAAACTTCACAAAAATGTTTAATGCATCAAGATCTGATGCTGAGTCGATTTTGAGGTTTATTTGATATGTCGTTTCGGAGTTATGGCCCTTTTACTTAAAAAATAATGCAAATATATGCATATAGTTTTTCCGCTGTTTTCTAGCAAAACTGTTTGACAGATATTAATGAAACTTCATACACATGTTTAATGCATCAAGACCTGAAGCTAAGTCGATTCTGAGGATCATTTGATTTGTTGTTTCGGAGTTATGGCCCTTGCACTTAAAAAAATAATGCAAATCTATGCAAATATGAGGATGGCCATAACTTTTTCATTTGAAATGATATTTACTTCAATTTTTTTATATGGTTAGACCTTAATGTGAATTTTCACATATATTGCGGGGGTATTGATATGTCATTTTATTCTAAAGTTATGGTCCTTGAACTTTGTGAGTTCGTTGCTTTGTTTGTCTGTCAACTCTTAGTTTGTCTGTTTTCTGGGAAAACTATTAAAATGATATAAATGAAACGTAACACAAATGTTTTAAGCAACAAAATTTGAAGCTGAGTTTATTTTGAGGTTCATTCAGTTTGTCTTTACAGAGTTATGGCCGTTGCACTTTACACAAATCTGCAAAAATGAGGATTAGCTGTAACTTTTTTATTTAATAAGATATTCACTTCATTTTTTTTAAAAATAGTATCACCTTAATATGGAAATCAAGATCTGAAGCACAGATTAGAAAATGTCAACACTTACAAGGCATGTTGAATCAGAGAAAGTTTGCAAGTGGGTGTATTATGTACCGTATGCGGTACTCTTGTTAGAAAGTATTTTGGCATAATATCTCCTCCAGTTATCATCTAGATGAAGCTAGATCTTCCTATCACTATAGAATTGCAGAAATTCAACAGGATTTGCAATGTTCAGTCAATGAGCAGTTTAGTATTGTTCTTGAAAGAATAACATATCACATTCTGTTCATATCGATTTGTCATACTTTTTACCAAATTTTATATCCCAAAAGAGTACAATTTGAAGGCATGTTATGTTTAGTCTGCCTACTTATGTCTTGATAGGTAACTTTAACTTGTCAATATCAAGGTGAGAGGCATATAGCCTTGTTCTTGTACGTCCTTCCGCCAGTCCGTACATACATCACACAAATTTTGTATGTCTTCTTATACACCAATTGGAGGATTTCCGTCAAACTTTCACAGATGAACAACTTTGATTTGAAGATACTCATAAAGAAGGGAATATTTGCTTCAGGTCTTTTTACCAGAGTTATGGGACTTGGAAATTTTCTAAATTCTTTCTTAAAAAAAATCCTGTGTATAACATATTTACTCCTCATTCATCATTGGAAGAGATTATTTCAAACTTTCACAGATAAAGAATCTAGATGTGAAGAAGGACATAAAGAAAGGAATATTTGCTGCAACCAGTTTTAGCTCGTCTTTTTCGAAGAAATGTCGAGGTATTGTGTGATCACTGGGTGGTAGTGGCGGCGGTGTGCAAAAATCTTTAATGTAGCTCATTACTCGAAAAGTATAAGAGGCATCAACTTGAAACTTCATAGGTTAGTAAAGGGGAAAGCCCCTACATAAGAACCATAACTCTTGATTTTCAAAATTTTGGACTTATTGCCCCTTTATTTTTTTCAATTTTCTTGACTATATAAGATGTTGTGTATCCAACTCCTCATACACCACTGGAAGCATTTGCTTCAGACTTTTGCAGATAAAGACACTTAATTTTATGATGGTTAGAAAGAAGAAAATTTTGCAATGATCATTCTGGCAAAGATACTGAACTCTATAACTTTTTCCCTTAAAAAGCTTGTTTCACTTAGGGAGTGTATCACCAGAAAGGGAGCATCAGTATCCTATGGAAACATTTCTAGTTATGCATGAAGCTTGCAGAGATTTGGATATGGCTTTGCTTTGTTTTGTTTGTAATATTTTAAATCAGATGTTATTTAACTTGCTAGATGTTGGATGTTCTTGCTTTAATATCAGGATGTTTATTAAGCTACCTAATTAGGTGTTATTGCTAGACATTCTGTTTTAGATACAGGTGCTTTAAAGCTCTCCTGAGCTAAGGTTTGATGTGAGCCATTGTAACCGCTTATCGTCTGGTGTCCATCCATCTGCCATTTTGTTCAAACATCTTTGAAACTGCTGGACGGAAATGGATGAAAATTGGCATGGATGTTCCTCGAATTATTAATGGTTTTAAACTTCCTCAAAATTATTACATAAATTATGACAGACAGACCAAATGTTGCAGTGTAACGTGTCGGGGAAAATTTGAAGTTATATCAGGGGAAAGTGGCAACCCTGTTTAATGTTCTTGAAATGATGCTATGCTGACCCTCCAAAATTGTCAAGCCATTGTAATTCATCAAATATGAGGGCCATTTTAAGCTTGACTGTTTTTCGAAGAAACAAATATTGTTGTAACTCCGTCGTCCACATTGTCATTGACAAATGGAAACTTTAATGTTAGCTGTCAACTCTTTACTATTCTGCAAATATTATGAAACACTTTTCACCATCTCTAGTGCTCAATCAAACAGATGAGCATTGGCACCTGCATGTGGTGCACTTGTTATGTCTCCCCCCATATTTATATGGGGGAGACATATTGTTTTCGTGAGAGTTGTCTGTCTGTCCGTCTGTCTGTCTGTCTGTCCGTCACACTTTTTGTCCGGACGATAACTTCAATATGCCTGATGCCAGTTGATTGAAACTTCATATAATTATGTAAAGAGCATAATGAGAGGAAGTGTCATGCACAAGGTCCATAACTCTGGCTTCACTAATATAGGAGTTATTGCCCCTTGTAAAAAAAATAACACTTTTTTGTCCGGACGATAACTCCTCTATGGCTCATGCCATTGGATTGAAACTCCATATATGGAAAGATCATAACAAGAGGAAGTGTCATACACAAGGTCCATAACTCTGACTTCACTAATAATGGAGTTATTGCCCTTGTAAAAACATTTCACAATTTTTTGTCCGGACGATAACTCCTATATGGCTAATGTCATTGGATTGAAACTTCATATATGGAAAGATCATAACAAGAGGAAGTGTCATACACAAGGTCCATAACTCTGGCTTCACTAATAATGGAGTTATTGCCCTTGTAATGTTTTTTCATAATTTTTTGTCCGGATGATAACTCCTATATGGCTCATGCCATTGGATTGAAACTTCATACATGGAAAGATCATGATAAGAGAAAGTGTCATGCTTAAGGTCCATAACTCTTGTTTCACTAATATTGGAGTTATTGCCCTTTGTTAAAAAATCACAATTTTTTGTCCGGATGATAACTCCTATATGGCACATGCCATTGGATTGAAACTTCATACATGGAAAGATCATGATAAGAGAGTGTCATGCATAAGGTCCTTAACTCTGGCTTCAATAAATTGAGAGTTATTGCCCCTTGTACATTTGTTTAACGCTCTCTTGTCCGGATGATAACTCCTACATGGCTCTTGCCATCGTATTGAAACTTCATACATGGAAAGAGCATGATAAGAGAAAGTGTCATGAAAAAGGGCCATAACTCTGGCTTCAATACTTTTGGAGTTATTGCCCTTTGTTACATTTTTTGTCCGATCAATAACTCCTGTTCGACTGATGCTATTGGAATGACATTTCATTTATGGAAAGGGCATGATGAAAGTAAGTGTTGTGCACAAGGGCCATAACTCTGGTGTCAATATTTTTAGAGTTATTAGCTGTTATCATTTTCTTCTTGAAAAATGTGGTGTGGAAAGCGCATAATGAGGGGAAGTATCAATCATCAAGTCCATAACATTTTTAGTGATTTCCCTTTACATATTGTTTTTATTAGAGGGGAGACATCCGTTTTTGTTTACAAAAACCTCTAGTTTAAATATGTAGAATAGGGCAATTTTGCCAATACTGTTTGAAATATTCAAATTTTATTTATTTGAGCCCTTGATAGTATGCCCTATCTGCTTCCACACACATTTTACATCAATCTGCCCACTTTCCAAAGGCTGCATAGTACTTGTCTAGGTATTTTAAGACACTGGTAGACAGCACTTCTTATACCACAGTAGGAGTCAATGTGCAGTCCTTTCCTTTATCTGTGGAAACAACCAAATGTCACACGGAGACTGATCTGGGCTATTTGGTGTTCTTAAACATCAAGGCTTGATCCTTTCAAAAACTCGTGTGTCCTCGACGGATTTATATGCAGGTGCGTTATCATGCAGTAACTTAATGCCACGGTCCTCAGTTTTGATAGAAATCAACAACTTGTGTGAGAACGTTTTCTCTATTAAACTGCCCTGGCACATAACTGAACTGCTTTGGGAACTGGGAGTTAAAGAAAAGATTTTTTTAATCAAAGAAATTCTCATATTAAATCAGATATAAGGTCTTACTTTGGTGAGCAATAATAGGTCTTTCACCCTCAGAAGCAGTCCAAACCATAATTCTAGGCTTGAGACTTTGGTTGTAAATATCTAAGTGATGTGGATCACAATTATTATACCTTTCGATTATTATGCCCTGCCAAAGGCAGAGGGATTTTGTTTTGGGTTTGTCCATCCATCCGTCCTTCCTTCCGTCCTTCCCACCAGTTTCCGTCTGATGCCATATCTCTGTAACGAATTTACAGAATTCAATGAAACTCAACATGAATATTTGATATCACTGGGGCATCGTTCCCATGTATTACTTTTCCAGATCACTTGGGGCATTTAGGAGTTATTGATATGCAAAAATCACATATTATGTTTTTCCGTCCAATGCCATATCTCTGTAATGGATTGACAGAATTCAATGAAACTCAACATGAGTATTTGTTATCTCTGAGGCATTGTTCCCATGTGTATTACTTTTCCAGAACATTTGTGGCATTTAGTAGTTCTTGCCCTTTGATATATTTATTGCCCTTATCCCCTGCTGAGAGCAGAGGGATACTGTTTTGGGTTTTTCCATCCATGCAGAGGAATACTGTTTTGGGTTTGTGCATCCGTACTTTCATCCATCTTTGCGTCAGTCTTTCCATCCTTAAATTTGTCCGTTGGTCCATCTGATTTTTGTCTGTTGCTCTATCTCTATCACGGATTGACAGAATTCAATGTTTCTTTTGTACAGCTTTCATATTCAAGCAGTGTCAAGGTAAAATGGGCCTTATCATGATTCGAACAGTTCAGAAACAGATCAGTAACCGTGTCATCCATGCAACACCCAATCCAAATATGTAATGATTCACCATATCAGAATAAACTGTATACAAACTACAACTAATACAAAAAGTAGTTAAGACTGGATCAGAAGCCGCAGCAACCGGTCTAGGTCTATACTTTTTATAATACAATAAGGCACTTTTGCCTTTGTTATGGCTCATTCCTTATCAAAACATGTACACTATTATAAATAAAGATTGCCGTAGAAAGCAGTAATTTGGCGCAATTAACATAAAGTTGGTCAAAATATTTGTTTACGGATTTGGTATGCTTCAAAGGCAAGTAAAACTTGAGCGATCCAGGGCTACTATAGCCCTTTTGTTTTAAATTGATTATCTAAAGATTCCCTCCCCCCACCCCACCTACTCTTCCCCCCCCCCCACCCCAATTGTTTGCCATTTTACTAGGCAGGGGATACCAGTTCTATGAATGTGCTTGTTTGTGATGCCATTCTAACCATAGTTTTCTTCTGCTCATCAGTGAGCAAATGGAGTACCCTGCAGATGCAAACCTTCCGATGCCCAGGTCATTCCCATAATATGTTAAAAATACTTGACAAATGAATGCCTGTTATGTCTGCTATCTCTTGCAATATATGTTGTGCATCTTCATCAATTAATCATTTCATGACAGCAACATTCTTTTGGTCGAAACAGAAATCAACCTACCACCCCTAGGGTCATTTTCTGCTGACTCCCATCCTTCTCTAAAATGCTGCAACCATTTACAAATTGTGCTATACTTGACAGCATCCTTTCCATAAACTTTCTGCTAATCGGCATGGATTTCTGACAACGGACACCCAAGCTGTATTCAAGTTTCACAATAAACCGTCTGCTCAGATGCTTTTCCCTCTATATTGCAAGCTAAAATTTGCTCCAGTGTATAATACCATTTGTTGTAATATCTCCCAATGGCTTGCATGAGGATCATGTGCACCACTCAACTTGCCACCACTCAAACAGAGAATGTTTAAACTAGCTCAGTGTAATAAATTGGTGAATTTCATCATTGCGTAAAAAAGCAGGTGGGTTGGAGGAGGGAATCTTTAGATAATCAATTTAAAACAAACAGACATGTTCTATGAACTTAAGAATTTGCCCTGATAACAAAGTTGATAGAAGTTCCATGTAGAAATGAATGTGGACATCTTCTGAATATATTCTGTAATGTGGCAAGAATGTCCCTTAGGTTAACTCTTCTATCCTGCCCATCCATTACATATTTTGTTCACATATTAAAGGTAAACCAAAGAAATGTTATTTAATTCTTTTAATATTTTTTGCCATAAATGTCATATTCAACAAAAGATCATCTGCAGGCCCTCTCTGACTGAGTCAGTTTTCTAGTTCTTGTTATTATGGTTATAGTGAAACAAATTGTAATCTCTCTGGAACTGTCAGCTTGATGTCAGTATGATTTTGCAGGAGTGTTCATAAATGACCCTTTGTTTACAGGTGCATTTTGATAGATATGTTCGCCTTGTTTGAAAATTCTGGCTATATTTTTAACGCTTTTTGCAGAAATGGCCTATTGTGCACAAAATATTTCTTAGCCTGTTGACAGTGTCAATTTTTGTTATTGTATGTATGCTGTGTATAATGATTAATTCATGTGTTGATTAAATATTAAATAGTACAATAAATGGAATTTAAAGTATAAATCTACAAGCTATACTAGTTGCCTCGAATCTGTGTGGATTCAGATTAGTTTATCAGTGTTTGAACAGAACTGCCCTAATAATTCTAAGTATTTGTACAGACAAACTACTGCAAATAGTGCAAACCCAGATCAAACTGAACTTAAAGAGCATTTTGATTGAACTCTACACTATTTGCTACTATGTCAAACTAATATAAAAAGTGTGCCGAATGTAAATATTCAACTTTACATAACACTGGAGAGGGGAGCTTGGGTATCTGAATGTTTTAGGTTAAACAGATAGTTAAAGTAGCCCAATGTCAATCTCCATAAGAATACTACTTTTGTGAACAGTTTTATTTATTTTAAGAATATGATGAGCAATATGGGGCATCAGGGTTCTTTTGATTTATATTAAATTACAGAAATTGAAAACATTTAGAAACTTTGCATTAACTCTTTGAATGCTTAATATTGCAAAGTGGAATGGTCCATCAATGATTAACTGTGGGGTCCATTCAGTTTTAAAAGCAGGAGTCCTCTGATCATGGTCTACTCTGTTTGCAAGTGCTGTTTGATTGGTTTCCCGCATTCAAAGGGTTAGCGAACATGCATTTTATATTGATAAATGTTTGTTATATTGTTGATCTAACATTCATGAAATTACATAAACTTTACAGACAAACTCATGTATGAGAAGTATACCGATAGTATGGTAGTGTTGATAACACCAGTAAATCTTGTTATTGAACTCAGGCATTTCAAAAAGCTTATGCTGTTTTTAATTAGGGTAAGTCAAGCATGAAGAAGGGACGTTCATCAAGTTTATACAGCAACAAGAGCAGCCTGAGCACTGGGTCGAGGTATCGTGATGGGCAGATCATTTCAACATCACCAATTCCAGGCAGTCCAGAAGCCACAAAACTTTACCTGTTTGAAGGGCTTATTAGTATGTACTGATATTCTTAAAATGAGTTAATCATGGCAAAGGTACTAAGCATTTAAAAAGGGATGAGGAAATGTTAGTATACAAAACTGTACAGTAATTGTGTACTATGATTCTAAACATTGGTACTACCCTATTTTTTTAACAGACACACTTAGGCAAATAGTATAGACCCAGTTGATCTCCTGATGGAGAAGTTTGATCGGGATCTACACTATTTGCTACTATGAAAAATATGTCGGTCCAACTTAAGATATCAGAATGGTGCCAAATTGACTTATTTTGGTTTACAAACCCTTGGAGAGTGGAGGTTTGGTGTCTGAATACTTTGGGTAGTTAGGTTACTGTCTGTTTCGTTTAAAGCTTAAGAAACATACAACCATTCTAATTAGTTTGGATCCTGATAAGCCACTGAGTCACTCACTATCTCATTTAGATCTAAACTTTGTGTGAGTGTTTTAACAAATTCATCCATTGTACGATGCTGAAATTGTAAAAAGTTTATACCAAACTGCTAGTTTACTTAGGCTTGTATCAAATAGTGTGGAATGGCAGATATGACTAGGAAATGAGTGTTTACTCTAGAATGAAAATAGTCGTGTATAAACTTGCTGGATGTCTCACTTGGGAGCTACCATAGAACTGTCTTAGGAACAACAAGTGGCTCCTTTTCAATGCAGTTGATCACTGGAATTACTCATAAGAAATGGTATTAATGAATCCAGATATTCTATCAGCCAAAATCAAACAGAAAACTGAAATGAGTTTAGGAACTATCTGGAAGTGGTCACTTGTACCAAAATACCTGTTAAACGTTTTTATGGCCCCCTTTGGAAAGGGATGGCATATATTAATTGAGCCGTCTCCATTTTCGTTGTCCGCTATGTATCTCTTACATGCATGTATGACTATAGATTAACATGGTACAAATATTCACTGCATTGAGATGAAGAGCCGCTTGCAAGACCAAGGTCCGTCTCTCAAAGGTCATTGTCACTTTGGGGCCAAAAGTCATGACCCCCCTTTTCATGCCTACACTTTTACTCTAACATGCATTATGGATTTGGAATAGCTGGGCTTAAATTTTCACCCAACGAGAAGACGTTTTGTGTGCAAAACTCAGGTCCATCTCTCAAAGGTCAAGGTCGCACTTACGGGCCAAAAGTAAGAACTCCCCATTTTTGTGTCCGCTCTGTATGTCTGACATGCATCTATAAAGTTTGGATAACATGACACAAATGTTCACAAGATGTCACAAATGAGACCAAAGTCCGCCTCTCAAAGGGCAAGGTCACACATAGGGATCAAAGGTTATGACTGTCTGCCCCAGTTAGCTTGTCTGATGCTCATCTCCTACACCACATTACTTTGATATACCAAATTTTGTGTTTAGTTGGATGCATAGTGTCATGTACCAGATTGGGGTCATGCTGATTTTGACCTGGACCTTTCACCTCTGTTTATAAAAAGAAATGTCTGGATTGTCCACCGACCCTGTCTTTTCTATACTAGGCCTTCTCATTATCAACATTGGGTGGGGGCAAAAGTCTATTTACAGTGGCAACTCTTGCTTTAAGTGTTTATTTTGTACCAAAAATATGAAAACTCAAAAAGTTGTCAATCACTGGATTTTATTTGATGGCTCCTCCTATGTTGCAGGCAAGGATAGGAGTAGACTTTGGGACCAGATGCAGTTCTGGGAAGATGTCTACCTTGATGCTGTGGCACAGGAAAGAGACATAATTGGCATGGACCAGGGACCTGCGGAAATGATGGACAGGTAAGGCTATCAAGCTTGTTTGTGTTGGTGGTTTGGTGCATGTCATGGGCTGCACATTGTTGCCAATTATTGAAAGTTTTGAATAAATGAGAATACATGTAGGGTAATAGGATTATTTGTTTTGCACAGTGAAGCTATGAATTGTGATCCATTTTTGTCTTTGCTCTTATTTGATTAAAGCTGTATTCTGCTCATATTTTTGCAAATTTTGTGTAACAAAATATCTTAAGAATCATCTGAATCTATGAAAACTTGAAATAAATGCAAAGAGCATGGCAAGGAAAGAGTTGTTTGTATTGAAAAATGAGAAAATATCACAGTGGCAGTCAGTGGAAACACATCACCGGAATATGTCATGAATATCAATTATGTTAACTGGATGTACACATTTTGGTATACATGTTCTTTAACTATTACACATTAACATGTTCTCTTTTGCCTTTATAACTCTCCTGAGCTTGAAATGCTCAATGTGAGCTATTGTGATAGTGATCTGTCAAGCGACGGGCATCAGCAACTTATTAACTAAAATAAAAGACCTAGGCCAATTGTGACAAAAATGCTCATAGTGAAGTCCTAGTGATGAATTGAAATGTAGAATTCTGGTTACCATGGCAACTGAAAGGAAATTTTTTGTCAAGCTTGTCTTGAACCAGTGGGCCGATTTCAGTGTAGAAATGATTCTTAGATGACCCTCGGCCAAAATGGTTCAAACTATTTTGATTCATCAAAAACATTGTGACAAGAGGTAGGTTTAATTTTCCTATTATGGCTATAATGAAAAGTTGAAAAAATCTCTAAAGAAACCTCGGGACAGATTTCAATATAATTTTGCAGGAATGATTGTTCCTCTACCACAATAGTTCAAACCATTATGTACCTTTTAAAAAACATGGCTGCAAGAAGTTGGGCTAATTTTCCTTATATGGCTGTACATGTAGTAGAAATTTCAAAATTTCCTGAAACCATTTGGTAGATTTCAGTAATTTTGCAGGGATGGTCCATAGGTGAACATCTACCAAAATTGTTCAAATAATTCCGATTTGATAAAAGATAAAACACTGCCGCTCAGGCCTTATATAGCTATTTGCTTATACAGTGATGTCTCGTTAATCCGGAAAACTCGCGATCCGGACGAAAGTCGTGGGGAACGGATTTTTTGTGCAGTAAATTGACTCGTTACATCCGGAAATTCGCGTTCCGGAACCGGACATAGATTTCCGGTAACCAATCTATGTATTTACCTGTATTTGTGACTCGTTAATCCGGCCGGGTCAGTAGCCCCGGGGCTTAATTGCCCACCCCTGACACTTAACAATAGTGCACCGCGGAGGTGCGAATACTTGTGTTTACAATCCGGGCATGGGTAAAACAACCCCCGACTGTGTGCAAACTGGCTATTTATCAAAGCATATGGCATGCGGGTAGTGATGTTTGATATTCATTAATGTTCCTTAATGAGATGAACACTCGCCCAATTAATTTGTTACGTTAAAACCGCGCCGCCATCGTTAAACTGTTAATCACCTTAAATGATTTGCTAATTCAGTATTTATCGGGGATTCCCGCTAGGGATTCCCTAAGATTCTAACCCACGTGTGAGCTGGCTGGTTCCCGACTTACAAGTACATGTACGCGGATGGAATATTAGGGAAACCAGTCATGTCAAACATGGAGACCTACGTCGATTTTACAAAATTTGCCCGCAGGCATATTCGATAATCCACATTGTATTACTCAAATGAGAGAACTGACACTTATGGATAGGGTGCAAAAAGCATTTAAAACGACAAACAAGGCAATTATTTTGACATGACTTGCAATTATTACGGGCATATGCACACATGAATGTTACAAGAAAAGATTTCTTGATGCGAAAGTAAATGTGTACATATACATATACAATGTTTATGATTGAGTTGATATTTTGCAGCATACGACGGTGATTCGTTGATCCGGAAAATTCGTTAATCCGGAAATTTCGCCGGGAATGAACGTTTCCGGATTAACGAGACATCACTGTATAGCTATTTTGGAAATTTCTCCTGTCTTGGCACCACATAACTTATGTTGTGTTGAGGTGCCGTAAAAGCCAGCTCACTTATATCACTCAGAAATCTTCTCCTCTTGAACCACTGGGCAGATTTCAATATACTTTCACAGAAAGTATCCTTAGGTGACCCTCCACCAAATTGTTCAAATCATTAAATTTTTGATTCTTTAAAAAACACAGCCGCCAAGGGTGGGTCAAATTTTTCAAACAACTTACCCAGCTAAATAAACTTGTCCTGACCTGTGGTATACTTGTCCTGAGCTAAGAATCGGATTTTTATACCTCTGCCTTTAGGCGGCGACAGGGGCATTAAGTTTTACCATTGTCCGTACGTACGTCTGTACGTACGTCCATCCTGTAAAATTTTCGTCTTAAATTTCTTGACTTTTGTATGCCGGAATGATTTCATATTTTGTCTGAAGCATATTCATAGTGAGTTGTACTGTGTCTCCCCTTTTCAGGTCTGTCCTCCATCTACTTCCTGTTTGCCGACACTTTGATTGAATTTTGATGATTGTTAATGACAAAAAAAATTGTCAAAAATTTCTTCACTTGTGTATGCTGGAGTGATTTGATATTTAGTATGAAGAATAATCATAGTGAATTGTACTGTGTCTCCCGTTTTCAGGCACATGGTTCATTTACTTCCTGTTTGCCGACACTTTGATTGAATTTTGATGATTGTTTCGCTTGTGTATGCTGGAATGACTTGACATTTGGTCTAAAGCATAGTCATAGTGAGTTGTACCGTGTCTCTCCTTTTAAGGTCTGTTGTTTGTTTACTTCCTGTTTGCCGACACTTTGGTTGAATTTTGGTGATTGTTTAAAAATCTTCTTCCTGTTAATGGTTATATTATTAGTAACTTGTATTTGTAGTATATGTATATTCAGAAGTATCCAAATATTAGCATGTAGTTAATTATTATGTTGCCTGCGTTTCACAAGGAGACTTACAAGGTTCACTATCTGTATTGCATCATCGTCGTCACCAAATAATTTCTGTCAGATTTTCCTCGGGAACCACACAGGCCAGCTTCCTGATAGTTAGCACTGAGCATTAGTATGGAGAACTGTATCGTGTAAGGCAGTTACGAATCTGCCACATGTCCACTTCCTGTTTGACGGAACCTGGCAAGGGCATCCGTGTCCCATGGACACATCCGTGTCCCATGGACACATTTTCTTTTATTTTATGTTAGGAAACCAGATAGTGACCTTTTAATTTATGATTTATAAATGGTCATGAGCCTCAACCTTTATAAAAAAAACGATCTGTAGAAGACCGTCTATGAAAAGTCCCTTAAAACAATATCTCCTCATAATCCGCTGAAAGGATTAAGCCAAATTTCACAGAAATTATTTTTAGGTGAACCTTTATCAGATTTATATAAATCATTGCAGTCCACTGCCTTATTGGGTCCAAGGAGCTAAAACCAGATTTTAACAAATGATTTCTTTATATGCCATCTCCTCCTAAACCATTAAATGGATTTCCACCAAGTTCACAAGAATGGTCCTATGAAGTTCTATAAAAGGGATTGGAGTGGCATGTCACATGAGCTAAAATAGATTTCAGTGAACAGTTCTTTAAATGGCATTTGCTCCTAAAGTGCAGGTTGGAATTCTGATCAAACTTCATGGGAATGATCCTTAGATTAGTCTTCTATCACAGTCAAATGCAGTAGCCATCACAATATTGGTTGATGTACATAATAGATCATTTGGTCAATTAATGAGGTGAGTGATACAGAGCTATCATGACCCTCTTGTTATACCCCACCCCTTTTGAAAAAATGGGGGTATATTGCTTTGCACATGTCGGTCGATCGGGTCCGTCTGTCAGTCAGTAGATCAAACGGTTTCTAATCAATAGCTGATAAATGGCTTGGCGTACGATCTTCAAACTTGCTGTGCGGGTAGGTCATGACCACTAGATGACCCCTTTTGTTTTTGAGGTCACTCTAAGGTCAAGGTCACCATGACCTTAACTGGTGAAATGGTTTCCGATCAATAACTGCTCAAAGGTTTGGCTTATGATCTTCAAACTTGCTGTGGTGATTAGTCATGACCACTAGATGACCCCTATTGTTTTTGAGGTCACTAGGTCAAAGGTCAGGGGGGGCTGGGGGGGTATATGTGTTTTACAAACATTTCTTGTTTTCTTTCACTTCTGCCAACAGGCAACTTGTGTTCATTCAAACATTCTTATTCATTTTTATATGCCCGTTTTGACAAAATGAGACGTATCATGGAATGGCACTGTCCGTCCATCTGTCTGTCCATCTCTAACATACCTAACTCAAGTTCTGCATGGTGGATCCTTCTCAAATTTCGCTACAATGTTTATCTGGACATGCTACAGTAGCATGTCTAGTCCTGGTATGTATATCCAAGGTCAAGGTCACACAATTGGACTTAGAATGTGGGTTTAGCATATGCATTTAGCAAATATGTTAAATGTCTGTCTGTCTGTCTGTAACATCTCTAACTCAAGTTCTGATTGGTGGATCCTCCTCAAATTTCACCACAATGTTTATCTGGACATGCTACAGTAGCATGTGTGGTACGTATATCCAAGGTCAAGGTCGCACTATTGGACTTTGAATTTGCATTAAGCAAATATGTTGACCTCAATTTATGTTGTAAGTCCATTTATTTACATAATCTTGTGTTTTTTTTGTCCATAGTTGGCAAGTAAGTGAAACAAATCAGTGTATGAGCATTTGAATCACGCAGCATTTGAATCACCATTGTTAATACACAGCTTGTCAGGACTAACGCAGCATTTGAATCACCATTGTTAATACACAGCTTGTCAGGACTAACGCAGCATTTGAATCACCATTGTTAATACACAGCTTGTCAGGACTAACGCAGCATTTGAATCACCATTGTTAATACACAGCTTGTCAGGACTAACGCAGCATTTGAATCACCATTGTTAATACACAGCTTGTCAGGACTAACGCAGCATTTGAATCACCATTGTTAATACACAGCTTGTCAGGACTAACGCAGCATTTGAATCACCATTGTTAATACACAGCTTGTCAGGACTAACGCAGCATTTGAATCACCATTGTTAATACACAGCTTGTCAGGACTAATGCAGCATTTTTATGCAAAAATAAATGTTAAACCTTTCCTCCATAAATACGCCTTTCTACACCTCTGTAAAAGTCACTTTATGAAACCATTGTGATAAATAGAACATTCACTCCTATAAGAGCAAATGCTTTATTTATCACAATGGTTTCAAAACTACACAATTCTAAAGTTTTCCTTTTCTCTAGTAAATGCTCCTTTTCGGTAGATTGATTCAAAGAGGTTGTGTCTAAAAATAGCCTATGGAGGAAAGGGTTAAACAACTTAACAATTAGGCTGATGCCACTATTGGACTTGTTCTACACTGTATGCTGCAATGCTCTAGAGGTTACCATTTCTTGAGGCAGCTTAAGGGTATTTTAATTTAGAGCATACTTTCAATGCAGGTACAACTCCCTGGGCCCTGGTGACAGAAAACGTTTGGAACATGATGAGGACAAGCTACTCTCTGTGATGTTGTACAACCTGGTCAGTTTTATGGTGATGACCCGGGTCATTAAAGTAGAAATCAAGAAGAAAGTTCGACGCCTTCTGGGAAAATCACACATTGGTTTACAGCATAGCCAGGAAATAAATAACTTGTTGGATAAGCTGGAAACATTGGTATGGAAAAGTTTTGTTCCCATAAACTTTGTAAAATATAATCATAACCTGTTAATTAGAATAATTACTGATCTGAGATTATTCAGTGGTTGGTGTGTTATAGAGGTTATTGCTTGCACATATTCGGAGTACTACACACACCATACAACCTTAAATGCAATTCTGCAGTCTGTGAACACAAATACAGTTTAAAAAGTTTACCCACTTATCACATAATCTTGCCATGTGGGAGTGCCAGAACAGAGAGCCGTAAATCGCAGAAGTGCATTAGTGCATTTTTTATGCAAATGAGCAGTTTGAATTTGACCGTACTATGCTGTAAATAATGGCTGAAACAGCCTTCAGATATAGTCTGTTTCACTTTCTATGGTAAGGGTTATGTGATAAAAAGAATATTATATTCGTCATCATTACAAATTGTTTTCAAGAAACTTGTTTACTATATTGAATATTACACTCACTAAAGCTCGTGTCATAGTATTATAGTAAATATGGAAAAATAGTCAAACAGGGAGAGCCACACACGAAATGACACCGCACCAAACACCATCAAACAAGAAACGGTAAAGCCACAAGACAAAACATAACAGGACGCATATCAAGACGAAAAACATTAAACATTAAGCATATTAAACAACAAAATTGACCATAGGCTAAAAGCAGGAGTACCGCCTTTGAACGGTCAGTAACCAAAATAAGCTACTGGGGGACTTAAACCTGGTTTATGGGTACCCAACCTCGTCCTTATCCCACTTCCACCAAAGTCAAAATGTAAATAAATTCCCCCTCCAGACAACTCCACAACATGCATAACGATGTCTGCCAAAATGAAATGATTTGAAAATAAATGTTAGAGGTAAACAAGCGACGTCATCATTTAAATGACGTCATCATTTAAAAGTACGGGAAAACTATATGAAACACTTCTACACCGACATTTTATAAAAAATAAATCGCAAGAAGATACAAATACTAGTGGATATTAAGCATGCACAACTGATTTGTTTGAAAAAGAATAAACTTGACATCGTAGACATGTACTCGATGACTATTCAGGTCAGAGCAGCTGTGGAGAAGTCATTTGGGGTACGACAGAACTGGCAAAATACAAATATCTAATTTCCTCCCTCCGTAAACGGGTTTAAGAGGGAATCTTCATAGAGTATTAAGCCTTTTCCGTTGTCGCACAAGTAAACTCGTTTCATAAAAACAATTTATAATGAACACTCATGTAAGATTCTCTATATTCAACAAAAAATTCCCCAGCTAAAGTGTAGATTGCAGTAGATTAGAGGTGAGCCCTGACATGTTTATTCACATATGATAGTCTGCCATATTTATGAAGAGAATCCAATTTTAAATATGACACTTTTAGCTTGTTGGCTATTACTTCTTTACTATTTATGCAAATCTTATGAAACTTCACACACTTGTTCACCATCACGGGGGCTACAATCGAACAGATGTGCGTTGGTACCAGCATGTAGTGCTTTTAGCAATTATTGGCGCAATCTGTTATAAATAACACCATTGGTCTGCAATCACCAACAGTTACCACTATATATATCTTAATCAATTACTGATTGACAAATTTGCAAAATTTCACTCACCAATTCCTTGTTCAAAGATGGCATGGTTAAGAAAAATTGGCTAATGCAAAATACAATTCAATTTTATATATTTCCTTATGACTCGACTATGAATGCAGTTTTTGAAGATGACATAGTACTGATAAGTGTGTATTGTACACCACTGACTGACCAAATAGATGTAGGCTTCCTTATAATGATTTATATGTATATACAGTGCCTGGGGACAAAAGCATTTGGTAGGAAAGACATGCTTAAATATGAGTAAAAATGAAGTACAGATTGCATTGAGACAAAGGTTTGGGTTCCATTTGATGGTTCTTGGGTCAGGGTCAAGGTCATTATGTCCCCCCCCCCATATTTATATGGGGGAGACATATTGTTTTCGTGAGAGTTGTCTGTCCATCAGTCCATCTGACCGTCACACTTTCTTGTCCGGACGATAACTTCAATATGCCTGATGCCAGTTGATTGAAACTTCATATATGGAAAGATCATATTGAATGGAAGTGTCATACACAAGATTCATAACTCTGGCTTCACTAATATAGGAGTTATTGCCCCTTGTAAAAAAAAATTCACTTTTTTTTATCCAGACGATTACTCCTATATGGCTAATGCCATTGGATTATTGCCCTTTGTAATTTTTTGCACAAATTTTTGTCCGGACGATAACTCCTATATGGCTCATTCCATTGGATTGAAACTTCATAAAGGAAAGATCATGGTGAGAGGAAGTGTCATACACAAGGTCCATAACTCTGGCTTCACTAATATTGGAGTTATTGCACCTTGTAATTTTTTTCACAATTTTTTGCCTGGATGATAACTCCTATATGGCTCATGCCATTGGATTGAAACTTCATACATGGTAAGATCATGATAAGAGAAAGTGTCATGCACAAGGTCCTTAACTCTGGCTTCAATAAATTGAGAGTTATTGCCCCTTGTACATTTGTTTCACACTTTCTTGTGTGGACGATAACTCCTACATGGCTCATACCCTTGGATTGAAACTTCATACATAGAAAGAGCATGATGAGAGAATGTGTCATGCACAAGTACTATAACTGGCTTCAATAGATTGAGAGTTATTGCCCCTTGTACATTTGTTTCACACTTTCTTGTCTGGACGATAACTCCTACATGTCTCATGCCATTGTATTGAAACTTCATACATGAAAAGAGCATGATGAGAGAAAGTGTCATGAACAAGGGCCATAACTCTGGCTTCACTACTTTTGGAGTTATTGCCCTTTGTTACATTTTTTTTCTGATCAATAACTCCTGTTCTACTGATGCTATTGGAATGATATTTCATTTATGGAAAGAGCATGATGAAAGAAAGTATATATCAAGTCCATAAATTTTTTAGTTATCTCCCGTCCGTCTGTCCGTCTGTCCGTCCGTCTGTCCGTTCACTTTTATTTCAAATGACTTCTTCTCCTAAACCACTAGGAGGATTTCAACCAAATTTCACAGAAATGTACCTTAGGATGTCCTCTATCAGTTTTGTTAAAATCATGACCCCCGGGCAAAAAATGGCCCCGCCCCACTACTTTTACAGGGTTTTTTTTTAAATCTTTAAAAATCTTCTTCTCTGAAACCACAATTTCTAGAGCTTTGATATTTGGTATATAGCATTATCTAATGGTCCTTTACCAAGTTTGTTAAAATGATGACCCGCGGGCCAAAAATGGCCCTGCCCTGGGGCTTGTAGTTTTTACATAGACTTATATAGGGAAACCTTTAAAAATCTTTTTGTCTGAAACCACATAATCTAGAGCTAAGATATTTGGTATGAAGCATCACCTAATATACCACTACCAGGTGTGTTCAAATAATGACCCCTGGGCCATAAATGGTCTCACCCTGGGGTTTTATGCTACTTAACATCAGAATCTGTAACACTTAAAAGGTAATTTCCTCACAGTCATTTCCCTTGTCCCATCAGCATAGCCATAAGGGACAAAGGGAGATAACTGCATTGGAGTGCTCTAGTATCATTCTATTTATAACTATTTATAATAAAATGTTGAAGGTGAATCAGTGTAGCTGTTTTAGAAGGCATAGAAACATCTATCAAATATCATTAGCAAATAACAGACCTTGATCCTATAGGAGCCACCTTATCTGGGTCTATTCTGTTTGCAGATGCATGAAAACAAGTTTATATGAGAGAAATTAAGGGTTAAATAAAGAACTCAAGATCTGCAGACCAGCAGCAGTTCAAAGGTTACAGCTGCTGGGCAGTAAAATCTCTCCAGGTCAATGCATGACTCTTAACTCTTTGCATGCTAGTGGTGAAACTGTGATTACCTATGCAAACAGTTTTGATCCAGATGAGAGGCCGCATACTGCGGCGTCTCATCAGGATCCAAATTGTTTGTTATCTTAACCATATTTTTGCAAAAAAATGAAAGTAAGTTTATTTTAAGAATTGAAGCTGATGACAATAACTTTTTGTTGCAGACGAAACATTAAAGGCATTTTGACCCATTAACCCCAGTGTGTAGTGTGAGTGATGTTACATGGTGTCTTCCATTGTCTCTCAAATTAGATGTGAGAGATATAGGAAAGTAACAATTTAGCCAATCAAGGAAAATGATCACCATCTAGACTTTTGATCTGGGTCCAAACCCAACTGATGTAAGTCATGGTAATGTTTAAGAAAACTGTGAAAACATGATTATGCAATGGCCCAACTGATATAAGTCATGGTAATTCTTAAGAAAACATGATAATCCCCCCCCCCCCCCCCCCCTAACAATGATAGGTGTTAAACTTACTACTGTGGATTAAGTCTGCTGCCCCAAAAAGCATCTTAAATATAACTTTTTTTTATAAAATTTGATGACAACACATTAAAAAGTCCTAAAATGTCTGAATCTTGTATGATATTAATGAAATAACTGAGTAAATATAACTTAATTATAACAGTAGACGTAACTCTTCTCAATTTCAATTGTTAAAAATACTAATGACCCGTTTAATTGAATTATCGTCAGATATTCACACCTAGAGCTAGAATTATTTCTAAACAACTATTAACCCCTAACCTGTTTGCTTTGACAAAAATTGATATGGGACTACTCTTGTTTGCTAATGCTTAAAAAAATTGTTATTGCCATAAATAGAAGTTTTAGCTTTGAAAAAAACTGTAAAATCAAATCTATATCTTGTCAAATGTAAAAAGAGCAGACCCTGATCAGACAGCTTCTATAGCAGCCGTCTGATCTAGTCTACTCTTATTTTTAATGTGTAAAACGCATTATTTCTCTGAAGAGAAGTTTTTGCTTTGACAAAAACTGTAGAATCCGATCTATATTGTGTCAAAATAAACAGAGAAGACCCAGATTAGACATCTTCCGTAGGAGTCGTCCGATCTGAGTCTACTCTGTTTGCTAATGCATAAAAACAGCTTTATATGAGGGAAAGGGTTAAACAATTTTTAAAGATATTCTTATTGGTCATTTCACACAAAAACTGGCATTATGTACTGCCTAGCACTCTATTTGCCTATATACCTGGGTCAAGGTATAATTGCATAGCTTTATTGAAGTCATTTGAATTTCTCAAAGACCAGTTTTAGGCATTTTGAGCTAAGGCAAAAATGGCACAAGTTGTAAACAGTATAGATCTTGGTCAACCAGTCACTTGGTATTAGTTCTGAATTCAGTTCAAGTTTATTCAGCAGTGAAAGGGTGAAAGCAGTGCACTAAGCTTATTTCATCTGCTAGAAATGTTGTCCTCTGAAAAATTAACATGTTAATATACATGTATTACTGTCACTCAGGTGAGCGATATAGGGCCAATGGCCCTCTTGTTTAGTTATCTCCCTTTACATATTGTTTTTGTTACAGTTGTTTGTCTGTCTATCTGTCACACATCTCATTCGTTTGAGTTCTCATGTACAGAAATGTGACAATATGTCGCAGTGTGTATGTGTGGGTGCGAGGCGTAGAGGGGAGACATCCGCTTTTGTGACAAAAACCTCTAGTTGTTACTGAAAATAGATAAAAGGCTTCCGTGTGATAATGTGGTTAGGGATAAGATATAAGAGCCAAACCTGATAGGAGGTTTCAAGGTCAATTGTTTCTGAGCAATGACTTCAGTTATTAATATGATGTAAGGACCAATCTTGATGTACATATAGCTTACATGGAGATGCAATTTATATTTGCATTTAGGGGATCTAGGTCAATGACAAGGTCTTTGCTACTGAAAATAGAAAAAAAGGTGTACAGAAAAGAGACAAAACTTGGGATATGAGGGCTTACGAGTCAAGGTCATATTCTGGAACAGGAAAATTGCTTCGACGTGATAACTTTAGTTAAGAAAAAGGTATAAGATGTGAGGTACAGTATAGTTTACGTGGAAACAAAGCTTGAGCTTGGTATGTGTGTTGGGGGGGGGGGGGGGGGGTTTGGTTAAAGATCAAGAACACAGTTACTAAAAACACTACAGGAATAGTCTGATTTGGTTCTATTTTGTTTGAAAAGGCATTTATATGAGAGGGAAAGGGTTAAGTGAACACCTATTTCAGAGACCAAATAGTGGTTTTACGTGGCAGATGTATACAGGCTTTACTGTACTTTTTTCCAGCATGGCAATGACATAGACCTGCGTCCAATGGGAAGTCGTTTTATGCAGAAACAGTCTTTCACTGTGCACTGGGGAAGTGACAACAAAGGAGACATGTTGTTTATGGAGGTTTGTTGACAAAGAGTGAATTGCATTGTCGGTCTTGGTACTTTTGTTCATACTTATTTGCCATAGCCTCAGCATCTTAAGAGCTAGCCTTTTCAAACTTTGTACACTCTTCTCTTGCTCAATTGTTGGGCAATGATTTATCTTGCTCAATTGTTGGGCAATGATTTAGTAGTAATAATCAGTTATTCAGCAACAAGAGTTGGGACATTCATACCCATTGTAAACAATTGTAGGCAACTTGTTTCAATATTCCGTTGCTAGTCTATCCAGCAGTTTTCTTTTCATAAAGAGTGAGTGTTTTTCCATTAATTTTTGTTTCAAGCAGCAACTACTGGATGTCTGGCATTTTTTAGCTCACCTGAGTATACTCATGTGATCTTTTGTGATCATTCATCTTCCAGCTTCCGGCCGTCCATCTGTCCATCCATCAACAATTGCTTTAACCCTTAATGCCATGAATATTCACATAAGAAATAATGACATCATTAATATTAATAAGATTCATTGTTATAAAAGTACATGCACACGGGAAGTTTTGGCCATGGCCGAAACTGTAGAATCATATCTGTATTATATCATAAGCGAACAGAGCAGACCCTGATCAGACGGCTCCTACAGGAAAAGACATTTCTTCTGAAACCACATGGCAGAATGTAACCAAACTTAAAATAAATTATCTTTGTACCATGCTCTATCAGAGTTGCTAAAAGAATCTGGATCCTTTTGGTAATCAGATTGCCATGGCAACCAAACAAAAATCTTTAAAAACAGTGCTCCAGATAATTTTTGCATGCTAATGTGCACAAACATGCACATTTATTTTCGATGCTGAAAGTCATAATGAAATGCTGAAGAAAGGACCTGTGATTTTATGTCCATTTTCTTTTCATAGCTGATTACTTTTTAGTTCACCAGAGCACAGGGTGAGCTTTTTTGATCGCCTGATGTCCGTCGACCAGCTTAGTCGGTCGTCAACAATTTCAACCTTTAAAAAATCTTCTCCTCTGAATCAACAGGATCCTCAAGCTTTCATCTTTGGCACATAGCATCATCTATAGGTCCTCTACAAAAGTTATATAAATTATGTCCCTATGGTTAAAATTGGCCCCATCCCAGGGGTGGCCAGTTTTCTATACAAAAATATAGTGAAAACTTTGAAAATCTTCATCTCTGAAACTGGAAGATTCTCAGATTTCTTTTTTTGGCACATAGCATCAACTTCAGGTCCACTACAAAAGGTACATAAATTATGCCCAGTGGGTCAAAATTGTCCCCGTCCCAGGGGTGGCCAGTTTTCAATAGAAACATATAATGAATGCTTTGAAAATCTTCTCCTCTGAATCTATAGGGTTCGGAGCTTTCATCGTTGGCACATAGCATCATCTATAGGTCCTCTACAAAAGTTATATAGATTATGCCCCTGGGGTCAAAATTGACCCAGCCCCAATAGAAACATATAGTGAAAACTTCAAAAATCTTCTCTCCTGAAACTGGAAGGTTCTCAGCTTTCATATTTGGCACATAGCACCATGTTCTGGTCCTCTACAAAAGTTTTATAAATTATGCCCCTGGAATATATATAAAGCCATTGACCTTCTTGTTTCTTCAAAGCATAATGTATTATTATTATGCATTATTATCAGCCACCATTAATTTTATTCAACAATTTTCTTCTCTTTATATATATTAATACCCCTGCAAATGAAGTTTGAGAGAGGGTATATAGGAGTCAGTGCGTTGGTTGGACGGTTGGTCTGTCCGTCTGTCCGTTTGTGGCACAACCTGGTTAAGTCATTCTTTTTACATAACCCTTTGAGATAAAGCTTTGAAACTTTACACACTTGTCTACCATCACAAGCTTTATCTGCAGGCAAGAGTACATAACTCTGTCAAACATTTTGACAGAATTATGGCACTTTTTATGGTTGGTCCGTATGTCTGTTTGTGGCACAACCTGATTAAGTCCACTTATTTACATAGCCCTTTGTGATAAAACTTTGAAACGTTACACACTTGTCTACCATCACAAGCTTCATCTGAAGGCAAGAGTACATAACTCTGTCAAGCATTTTGATAGAATTATGGCCCTTTATGGTAATATGTCTGTCTATCCGTGGCATAACCTGGTTAAGTCCACTAATTTACATAAACCTTTGAGATAAAGCTTTGAAACTATACACACTTGCCTACCATCACAAGCTTCATCTGCAGGCAAGAGTACATAACTCTGTCAAACATTTTGACAGAATTATGACCCTTTTTATGGTTGGTCTGTCTGTCCATGGCACAACCTGGTTAAGTCCACTTATTTACATAACCCTTTGAGATAAAGCATTGAAAATTAAAACACTTGTCTATTATCACAAGCTTCATCTGTAGCCAAGAGTACATAACTCTGTAAAGCATTTTGACAGAATTATGGCCCTTTTTATCTTATTTTTTTCTGTGAGATAAAGCTTTGAAACTTGGAACACATGTTCACCATCACAAGCTTCATCTGTAAGCAAGAGTACATAACTCTGTCAAGCATTTTGACAGAATTATGTCTCCCCCATTTATGGGGAGATATATTGTTTTTGCGAGAGTTGTCTGTCTGTCCGTCCGTCCGTCTGTCTGTCTGTCTGTCCGTCACAAACTTGTGTCGCGCGTATCTCTGAAACCAGTTGGGCTAGAGTCACCAAACTTCACAGGAATGTTTACCAGCATGAGTTGTTGTGCACCTGGGTTTTTTTGAATAGTCTCCCCTGATAACTTTGGAGTTATTGCCCCTGATGACTTAAAATTAGAAAAACTTTGTGTCGCGCGTATCTCTGAAGCCGCTAGTACTAGAGTCACCAAACTTCACAGGAATATTCACCAGCATGAGTTGTTGTGCACCTATGGTTTTTGAATTGTCTCCCCCTGATAATTCTTGAGTTATTGCCCCTGATAAGAATACTTAAATTTATACAAACTTTGTGTCGCGCGTATCTCTGAAACCAGTAGGGCTAGAGTCACCAAACTTCACAGGATTGTTCACAAGCATGAGTTGTTTTGCTCTTGGGTTTTTTGAATTGCCTCTCCCTGTTAACTTTGGGGTTATTGCCCCTGATGACTTAAAATTAGACAAATTTTACTTAGTGTCGTGCATATCTCTGAAACCACTAGGGCTAGAGTCACCAAACTTCACAGGAATGTTGACCAGCATGAGTTGTTGTGCACCTGGGATTTTTGAATTGTCTCCCCTTGATAACTTTGGAGTTATTGCCCCTGATATGATTACTTAAAATTAGAGAAACGTTGTGTCATGCATATCTTTAAAACCACTAGGGCTAGAGTCACCAAACTTCCCAGGAATGTTCACCAGCATGAGTTGTTGTGCACCTCGGTTTTTTTTAATTGTCTCCCCCTGATAATTCTTGAGTTACTGCCCCTGATATATTAACTTAAAATTAGAGAAAGTTTGTGCTGCACGTATCTCTGAAACCAGTAGGGCTAGAGTCACCAAACTTCACAAGAATGTTCACCAGCATGAGTTGTTGTGCATTTGTTTTTTTTAATTGTCTCCCCCTGATAACTTTGGGGTTACTGCCCCTTATGACTTTAAAATAAGAGAAACTTTACTTTGTGTCACATGTATCTCTAAAACCACTAGTACTAGAGTCACCAAACTTCACAAGAATGTTTAATAGCATGTGTTTTGTGTACCTGGGACTTTTGAATTGTCTCCCCCTGACAATGTTGGAGTTATTGCCCCTGATGACTTAAAAATTAGACCCTGATAAGTTTGGAGTTACAGACATTACACTTGTGTATTGGAAAGAGGATGAGAGGGGGTGACAAAAACAAACCTCTAGTTATGGTTCTTTTTATCTTATTTTTTTTTTTAAGGTTTTTTGGTCCATTTATTTTGATAACCCTGTGAGATAAAGCTTTGAAACTTGGAACACGTGTTCAACATCACAAGCTTCATCTGTAGGCAAGAGTACATAACTCTGTCAAGCATTTTGACAGAATTATCGTCCTTTTGAAGTAAAAAAATTTGGTTAACGTTTTGTTAGCTCACCTGAGCCAAAGGCTCAAGGTGAGCTATTGTGACCGCCTGTCGTCCGTCGTCCGTCTGTCCGTCTGTCCGTCTGTCCGTCTGTCCGTCTGTCCGCACTCACCAATGGGTAGTTGTGTGACTTTTTCTAACTAGTCACACAAGTAAAATCATTAACCTGGCCATCTCTTGTGACATTAACCTGGCCATTTCTTGTGACATTAACCTGGCCAGTTGTGGGACATAGGGTTAGGGTTAGGGTTAGCTTCCAGATCATTCTTTTCCAAAGTTAGAGCCAAAAATAGTTTTTCTTGTGGGACTAGTCCCACAAGAAAAGATCAAAGGAAAAAGTCACACAACTACCCATTTGTTAGTACGTCCGTCCGTCTGTCCGTTCACTTTTATTTCAAATGACTTCTTCTCCTAAACCACTGGGAGGATTTCAACCAAATTTCACAGAAATGTACCTTAGGATGTCCTCTATCAGTTTTGTTAAAATCATGACCCCCGGGCAAAAAATGGCCCCGCCCCACTACTTTTACAGGGTTTTTTTTTAAATCTTTAAAAATCTTCTTCTCTGAAACCACAATTTCTAGAGCTTTGATATTTGGTATATAGCATCATCTAATGGTCCTTTACCAAGTTTGTTAAAATGATGACCCCCGGGCCAAAAATGGCCCTGCCCTGGGGCTTGTAGTTTTTACATAGACTTATATAGGGAAACCTTTAAAAATCTTTTTGTCTGAAACCACATAATCTAGAGCTAAGATATTTGGTATGAAGCATCACCTAATATACCACTACAAGGTGTGTTCAAATAATGACCCCTGGGCCATAAATGGTCTCACCCTGGGGTTTTATGCTACTTAACATCAGAATCTGTAACACTTAAAAGGTAATTTCCTCACAGTTATTTCCCTTGTCCCATCAGCATAGCCATAAGGGACAAAGGGAGATAACTGCATTGGATTGCTAGTATCATTCTATTTATAACTATTTATAATAAAATGTTGAAGGTGAATCAGTGTAGCTGTTTTAGAAGGCATAGAAACATCTATCAAATTCCATTAGCAAATAACAGACCTTGATCCTATAGGTGCCACCTTATCTGGGTCTACTCTGTTTGCAGATGCATGAAAACAAGTTTACATGAGAGAAATTAAGGGTTAAATAAACAACTCCAGATCTGCAGACCAGCAGCAGGTCAAAGTTACAGCTGCTTGGCAGTAAAATCTCTCCAGGTCAATGCTGACTCTTAACTCTTTGCATGCTAGTGGTGAAACTGTGATTACCTATGCAAACAGTTTGGATCCAGATGAGAGGCCGCATACTGCGGCGTCTCATCAGGATCCAAACTGTTTGTCATCTTAACCATATTTTTGCAAAAAAATGAAAGTAAGTTTATTTTAAGAATTGAAGCAGATGACAATAACTTTTTGTTGCAGACGAAACATTAAAGGCATTTTGACCCATTAACCCCAGTGTGTAGTGTGAGTGAGTGATGTTAAATGGTGTCTTCCAATGTCTCTCAAATTAGATGTGAGAGATATAGGAAAGTAACAATTCAGGCAATCAAGGAAAATGATCACCATCTAGACTTTTGATCTGGGTCCAAACCCAACTGATGTAAGTCATGGTAATGTTTAAGAAAACTGTGAAAACATGATTATGAAATGGCCCAACTGATATAAGTCATGGTAATTCTTAAGAAAACATGATAATGCATTTGCCCCCCCCCCCCCCCCCCCCCCCCTTTTTCATAAAATTTGATGACAACACATTAAAAAGTTCTAAAATGTCTGAATCTTGTATGATATTAATGAAATAACTAAGTAAATATAACTTCATTATAACAGTAGAGGTAACTCTTCTCAATTTCAATTGTTAAAAATACTAATGACCCGTTTAATTGAATTATCTTCAGATATTCACACCTAGAGCTAGAATTATTTCTAAACACCTATTAACCCTTAACCTGTTTGCTTTGACAAAAATTGATCTGGGACCACTCTTGTTTGCTAATGCTTAAAAAAAATTTATTGCCATAAATAGAAGTTTTAGCTTTGAAAAAAACTGTAAAATCAAATCTATATCTTGTCAAATGTAAAAAGAGCAGACCCTGATCAGACAGCTTCTATAGCAGCCGTCTGATCTAGTCTACTCTTATTTTTAATGTGTAAAACACATTATTTCTCTGAAGAGAAGTTTTTGCTTTGACAAAAACTGTAGAATCCGATCTACAGTAAAATTACAATGAGTCGACATGCGTCGACTCGACATTACGGCCTGACTCGACAATCTTTAATGGTCCCGAGAACTTGCCTTCTAATCCCTATGTAAACTATCCACACTGACTCGAAACACGGTGACTCGTTAAACACGCTGACTCGACATAGGTGCACAGCCCCGATAATTGTAATTACTATAATTGACAACACGCTGACTCGACATCAAAAACTGATCAGCCGACAGAAGATTTTCGCACCTCTATCGGTGATCACGCCAAAACACAAGCAAACTGTGTTAATGACTGCAATTATTCACACATATGCCGGTCTTGACACTGTTCAATAAATTTTGATTGACATGACTATTTTGTATAAAAACAGCAGTTTCCACCAATGCTAAACACATGTATCTTGACTATATATCGAAAACATCAGTAAATAGTTATTTATTCTGGATCCATTGTGTTAAAATGAATCATATGCAGTGTTGTGCATTATGCATACTGTTTAGACCTATATGACGCACTTATGTATGAACGTTAGGTGTAATGCTGTTGATATTTGTCATGTTTGTTCGTATGCACTGATTTAATTTTTTTATAGGTTTGTGTTATTTTTGTTTATATTTTGGTCTCATGTAGAATATGTAAGGAATAAAATGAGCAAACGGTTATTTTGTCATTTAATTACCAGACAGTACATCTCACGAAAAAGTAAGTATTATAAACGCCGAAAATCATTTCAATACACAGAACACAGGAACATGTCTACCATCGGAATCGTCTGCAGTCACGATGGATTTTCAATGCGTTGAGTCGACATGCGGGCTGACTCGACATATCGGCGATCTCCCATGGTATGTCGACTCATCGCGATTTCACTGTATATTGTGTCAAAAGAAACAGAGAAGACCCAGATCAGACAGCTTCCGTAGGAGTCGTCTGATCTGAGTCTACTCTGTTTGCTAATGCATAAAAACAGCTTTATATGAGGGAAAGGGTTAAACGATTTTTAAAGATATTCTTATTGGTCATTTCACACAAAAACTGGCATTATGTACTGCCTAGCACTCTATTTGCCTATATACCTGGGTCAAGGTATAATTGCATAGCTTTATTGAAGTCATTTGAATTTCTCAAAGACCAGTTTTAGGCATTTTGAGCTAAGGCAAAAATGGCACAAGTTGTAAACAGTTTAGGTCTTGGTCAACCAGTCACTTGGTATTAGTTCTGAATTCAGTTCAAGTTTATTCAGCAGTTAAAGGGTGAAAGCAGTGCACTAAGCTTATTTCATCTGCTAGAAATGTTGTCCACTGAAAAATTAACATGTCAATATACATGTATTACTGTAACTCAGGTGAGCGATATAGGGCCAATGGCCCTCTTGTTTGATTTGCAATCAAGACAGCTTAGCGAGGGTATTTCATCACCTTTAGTCTTTAGTGATAGTTATGTCTCCCCCATTTATGGGGAGATATATTGTTTTTGCCAGAGTTGTCTGTCCGTCCGTCTGTCTGTCTGTCTGTCTGTCTGTCTGTCTGTCTGTCTGTCTGTCTGTCTGTCTGTCTGTCCGTCACAAACTTGTGTCGCGCGTATCTCTGAAACCAGTTGGGCTAGAGTCACCAAACTTCACAAGAATGTTCACCAGCATGAGTTGTTGTGCACCTGGGGTTTTTGAATTGTCTCCCCCTGATAACTTTGGAGTTATTGCCCCTGATGACTTAAAATTAGAAAAAGTTTGTGTCGCGCGTATCTCTTAAACCGCTAGTACTAGAGTCACCAAACTTCACAGCAATGTTCACCAGCATGAGTTGTTGTGCACCTATATTTTTTGAATTGTCTCCCCCTGATAATTCTTGAGTTATTGCCCCTGATATGAACACTTAAATATATACAAACTTTGTGTCGTGTGTATCTCTGAAACCAGTAGGGCTAGAGTCACCAAACTTCACAGGATTATTCACTAGCATGAGTTGTTTTGCTCTTGGTTTTTTTTAATTGTCTCCCCTTGTTAACTTTGGAGTTACTGCCCCTGATGACTTAAAATTAGACAAAATTTACTTAGTGTCGTGCATATCTCTGAAACCACTAGGGCTAGAGTCACCAAACTTCACAGAAATGTTGACCAGCATAAGTTGTTGTGCACCTGGGATTTTTGAATTGTCTCCTCTTGATAGCTTTGGAGTTATTGCCCCTGATATGATTACTTAAAATTAGAGAAACTTTGTGTTATGCATATCTTTAGAACCACTAGGGCTAGAGTCACCAAACTTCACAGGAATATTGACCAGCATGAGTTGTTGTGCATCTGGGTTTTAATTGTCTCCCCCTGATAAATTTGGAGTTACTGCCCCTTCTGACTTAAAATAACAGAAACTTTACTTTGTGTCGTGTATATCTCTGAAACCACTAGTACTAGAGTCACCAAACTTCACAGGAATGTTGACCAGCATAAGTTGTTGTGTACCGGGGTTTTTTGAATTGTCTCCCCTGATAATGTTGGAGTTATTGCCCCTAATGACTTAAAATTAGACCCTGATAAGTTTGGAGTTAGACATTACACTTGTGTATTGGAAAGAGGATGGGAGGGGGAGACATCTGTTTTTGTGACAAAAACAAACCTCTAGTTCTAGTTTGTGTTGCATTAAGCATTTACTCAATAAATATGCCTTTCTATGCATTTACGAACAGAGCATACCCTGATCAGATGGCTCTTACAATAGAACCTGTAGGAGCCACCTGATCAGGGTCTGCTCTGTTTGCTTATAATGAAATAATATAGATACGACACTACAGTTTCTACCGTGGTCAAAATTTTCTGCATTAATATGCCATTTTAAAAAGAATTAAAATTAATATTCATGACATCAATATTTCTTACATGAATATTGATGAAGTAAAGGGTTGATGAATTAATCTACTATTTGTAGTGCTGCAATATGTTTACCTGCCACATGTAGTCCCATCTAGTTTTAAGTCTTAACATGTCATATCTCATCAATAGTAATCATCATATACATTGTATCTTTAAACCAAATGTTTAGAAACCTCATTGTCTATAAAACATATTTTATAATTTTATAAACTCTGAGCTACTTGGTTATCTAGAATTCCATATGAATTGATGCACCCAGATTGACATTCTTGTATTGTGTGTATTTTGAGCAGCAGTGATAAAAGATGATGATTTGTTGCAGGTATGTGATGATTGTATTATACTGCGCAGTGTGACAGGGGCCATCTGTGATAGGTGGTGGTATGAGAAACTTGTCAATATGACATACTGCCCAAAAACCAAAGTGCTGTGTCTTTGGAGAAAGATTGGGGAGAAAGTACAGCTCAATCAGTTCTACACGAAGAAGGTAAATGAGTAACCTAATAAGTAAGGCTGTTGTTAGAAGTGAGGCTGTTGTTAGAAGTGAGGCTGTTGTTAGAAGTGAGGCTGTTGTTAGAAGTGAGGCTGTTGTTAGAAGTGAGGCTGACAAACAGTGACCAGCTACAACATTTAACCCTTTCTTTCATATAAACGCTTTTTCATGCATTTGCTAACAGAGAAGACCCAGATCAGACGGCTCCTATAGGAGCCCTCTGATCAGGGTCTGCTCTGTTTGCTTATGAAATTGTGATAGATCTGACTCTACTGTTTCTACCAAAATCAAAACATTCTGTGTATATATGCCATTATAAAAAAAAATAATCTAATAAATATTCATTATGTCATTATTTCTTGCATGAATATTGAACAGGGAAAGGGTTAAGATGCTTCATCTGATCATGCCATACATTGTAAAGTAAGATATCCTACAGTCTTTGAAGAATGTAATAAGACACCGTGATGGTGACATGGCGGATAGTCTTGGTCTGCACTGTGTCGCAAGCCAAAGGTGTGTTTTGATATTGCAGTTTAACTATATTGTAACAGAATTGAGAGTGTAGAGAGGTTTAAAAAAACATTTGATGAAGGTCTTGCACTCTTTGAACATGAAATATCTTACGCCTGTAACAGTTGTCAACATGATTTGGTTCACAAAATATATTCTTCTTCCATCACTTTTCAAAAAAACAATTGGAGAGTGTCAGACACTTTGGATCCTGATAATAGACTTATCAACAAAGCACTGAAGTTATTGTGATTTTAGCTCATCAGAGACAAAGTGCCAAGGTAAGTTATTGTGTTTTTAGCTCATCAGAGATTAAGTGCCAAGGTAAGTTATTGGGATTGCCTTTTGTCTGTCATTGTCAACAATTTCTTTAAATGACATCTTTGCCTAAACCACTGACTGCATTTTCATCAAATTTCACAAGAATGATCTCTCTGTGACCCTCTATTAGAAATGAATCATTCAGGGTCACTGCATAAGTAGGGTGGGGGCTAAAAATATATTTTAAGTGACAATTCCTTTGAACGACATTTCTGAAGAATGGATTTCCACCAAATTTCGCAGAAATGATATAGGAACGATCAGCAGGTGACCCTTTATCAGATTTATATTGTCCATTTTGGTCTGCTGCATAATTAAGTCGCAGGAGCTAAAAATAGATTTTAAGGTACACAGTTTCTTCAACTGATATCTCCTCTTAAACCATTGAATGGATTTCCACCAAATTTTTCACCATATGAAAAAGTCTTATGTGTCTATGTGTCAAACTCCTCATGCACCACTGGGAGGATTTGCTTCAGACTTTCCCAGATAAAGAACCTTGATGAGAAGATGTATATAGGGAAGTAAATTTGTGTTGACCATTTTTGCAAAGTTGCGGAACTTTGTATTTTTCTTTTCACATAAAACGTGCTTGACTGAGAGACAAATTCTCCAAAAGGGGGGCACCTGTGTTCTATGGACACAATTCTAGTTTGGTTTTTCAATTCTAGTTTGGTTTTTCAATTTCATTGATATAAAGGAAATAAAGGGTTAATATTTCCCTGGGATCGCTCTGTGTCTGTCGTCCATCTTGTGTCATCAGCAGTTTTAAATGACATCTCCTAAACCACTGACTTGATTATCAACAAAAAAATCTCTGATATTATCTGCAGGTGATTTTTTTTATCAGATTTGTATTAATGGTTCCAATCCACTGTATATGTAGGTATTAGTAGCTAACAGTAAATTTCAACCAATACGTTTATTTGTAGTTAAAGGCCCAGAATACAGTACAATGTTACAGCAATTTGTATAGTGATACAATTACAAATACATATTATCATTTATATACAGACGCACTGAACGTTCAACATGAACACAAATAACGGCAATTACAGCAAGTGTTCTGTGTTTTTCACATAATATAACATGTATAATATTACTATAGCATGTAGTTATGGCGTTCTGCAGCACCCTTTATATCTCCCCAACCACTGTAGCTATTTGCATGGAATTGCATATACATATTAAATACCATCCATACTTTCATTACGCACCCGACCCATGCTGCCCGCAAGCCCAATATCAAGGTCAAATGACTTAGGAATTGTACGTGCAGTTGGTTGTCACAGTTTTTCATAGTCTTATATCTCACTAACCGCTATAGCTATTGGTATGGAATTGCATATACACATTCAACACCATCCATACTTTCATTATGCCCCCGGCCCATGCTGCCCCCAAGCCCAAGGTCAAGGTCAAATGACTTAGGAATTTTACGTACAGCTAGGCAAGCACCTACACAGGGGCATCACGGTGTCTTACAGACACAATTTTCTAGTTTACACCTAGTTTCACATTAGGAAACTCGTAAGGATGAGTGAATTAAACTTGAACAGTGCACACACTTTGCTGGTTTTCTCGGCAAAATTTCGAATCTTTGTCACATTGTGTAACAACCGATAAAGGTGAGAAATTAACAATAGAGCAGGAACACTGTAGCATAAAGTTGTGAAAAATACGACGTGCGACAATCTTAAGCACTGCCAATCTCACCGATTCGAGTTAATCCGATATAAACAATGAGATTAATGAAGGTAGGGGCCTGTCTACACATCCGAATTTTCGAATTTTCCGAGTTTTACATTTCCTTATAATTGCATCATTTTTATATAGAAAACAATATTCAGTGTACTGGGACTTTGCAATACTTAAGAGTTATCCCGTCATTACGAGAAAACGAGATCCGAATTAATGCAATTAGACTGTATCTCATTATCTAACAAATAGTTTGTTTAAATGACATCACCTAAACCACCAAATGTATTTTTTTGCTCAGTTATACAATGTGGTTTCATGTATGTTTCAGTGTCGAGAGCTGTACTTCTGTGTGAAAGAGGCCATGGAGAAGGCTGCTGCCCGCAACAACTGCAAAATACCCGGTAAGTACTGCCCGCATAGCCAGTGAGATCATTCTATTGCACTTGTAAGTGTAGATGGTCCCCTTTCTCTCAAGACCTCTTTGGTGTTCTCTCACTCACTTAATTACTTTAAGCTGTAATCTAGGTCACTAGAAGCACAGTAGCTAATTTAGCAAGAATAGCTTACCAGGAATTTAATGAAGACCAGTTACCATGAGAGAGATGCCACATCTGATCAGTTACTACACTCATCAGTATTTGCAGTATTTTATTACACAATTGGTGTAGAGCCTGATCAAAAATCAGAAAAAAGGAAAAGTCAGGGAAATTGAACTTTTTTCAAGGTCAGGGAATTCTCAGGGAATTTTGAAAAAATGAGATTTAAAGGCATATATTTTAACCTTTTCAACCTGGGAGACGCATGCACTGTCATTTTGCAGATATGGTGGAGCCAGATTGGAGGGCTCATAAAGGAGCAATCTGACCAGGGCCTGCACTCTTTGTCATGCAAAATCCTGTAGCAAGTTTACACCTGAATGGACTATAGTTAAACACGATTCATAGATTCATTTTTGAGCAGAGATTATTTGTTCTATGACAGTGGGGTGGGTAGGAAATATTTGAAAATCTTTAAAAGCATTGTATAACTGTTTGGAACAAATTTATCATGTTTATATTCTCAACAGATGCAAAATGATTTGCCTATTCATAGAGTTTTGGTCAAGAGACTTTTTTTGTTCAATCTATGCGGGGCTGGTGTAAACTTATCAAAAATAATATCAGCATTCTATTATGCCCAAGTTTGATTGTAGTTGGGTTATAAGTAAATTTGACCTCGTTTGTCCATTCATACATCCAACTGTGAATATGCTTTTTCAAATGTCAATCTTTGACTTTCGACCATTTTGCACAGGTGAGGATCTAAGTAGAGAATTGTGGAAGCTTTTTATACCCCCCTTTTGAAAAAATGGGGGTATATTGCTTTGCACATGTCGGTCGGTCGGTCGGTCGGTCGGTCTGTCGGTCGGTCGGTCGGTCGGTCGGTCGGTAGATCGATGGTTTCCGAATGATAACTAATAAACGACTAGGCCTAGAATCTTCAAACTTGCTGTGGTGGTTGGTCATGACAAGTAGATGACCCCTATTGTTTTTTAGGTCACTAGGTCAAAGGTCAAGGTCACCACGACCTAAAATGGTGAAATAGTTTCCGATCAATAACTGCTCAAGGGTTTGGCTTGGGATCTTCAAACTTGCCGTGGTGGTTGGACATGATCACTAGATGATCCCTATTGATTTTGAGGTCACTAGGTCAAAGGTCAAGGTCACCATGACCTTAAATGGTTAAATGCTTTCCGATCAATAACTGCTCAAGGGTTCAGCTTAGAATCTTCAAACTTGCTGTGGTAGTTGGTCATGACCACTGGATGACCCCTATTGATTTTGAGGTCACTAGGTCAAAGGTCAAGGTCACCATGACCTCAACTGGTAAAATGGTTTCTGATCAATAACTGCTCAAGGGTTTGGCCTAGGATCTTCAAATTTGCTGTGGTGGTTGGTAATGACCACAAGATGATCCCTATTGTTTTTTAGGTCACTAGGTCAAAGGTCAAGGTCACCATGACCTTAAAGGGTGAAATGGTTTGCGATCAATAACTGCTCAAGGGTTTGGCCTAGGATCTTCAAATTTACTGTGGTGGTTGGTAATGACCACAAGATGACCCCTATTGTTTTTTAGGTCACTAGGTCAAAGGTCAAGGTCACCATGCTCTTAACTTGTCAAATGGTTTCCGATCAATAACTGCTCAAGGGTTTGGCTTAGAATCTTCAAACTTGCTGCGGTAGTTGGTCATGACAACTGGATGACCCCTATTGTATTTGAAGTCACTAGGTCAAAGGTCAAGGTCACCATGACCTTACCTGGTAAAATGGTTTCTGATAAATAACTGCTCAAGGGTTTGGCTTAGGATCTTCAAATTTGCTTAGGTGGTTGGTCATGACAACTAGATGAGCCCTATTGTTTTTTAGGTCAAAGGTCAAGGTCACCATGACCTTAACTGGTGAAATGGTTTGCGATCAATAACTGCTCAAGGGTTTGTCTTAGGATCTTCAAACTTGCTGTGGTGGTTGGTCATGACCAGTAGATAACCCCTATTATTTTTGAGGTCACTAGGTCAAAGGTCAAGGTCACCATGACCTTAACTGGTGAAATTGTTTGCGATCAATAACTGCTCATGGGTTTGGCTTAGGATCTTCAAACTTGCTATGGTGGTTGGTCATGACAACTAGATGACCCCTATTGTTTTTGAGGTCACTAGGTCAAAGATCAAGGTCATCATGACCTTAACTGATGAAATGGTTTCCAATTAATGACTGCTCAATGGTTTGGTTCAGGATCTTCAAACTTGCTGTGGTAGTTGGTCGTGACCACTAGATGACCCCTATAGTTGTTGAGGTCACTAGGTCAAAGGTCAAGGTCACCATGACATTAATATGTGAAATGTTTTCAGATCAATAAATGATCAGTGGTTTGGCTTAGGATCTTCAAAGTTGCTGTGGTGATTAGTCATGACCGCTAGATGACATCTATAGTTGAGGTCACTAGATCAAAGGTCAGGGGGTCTGGGGGGTATACATGTTTTACAAACATCTCTTGTTTATCAGGAATTTGCTACATGTAGCATGTATTTTTGACACATTGAGGTCTCTATAACTCAAAAGTATTTGCAAGAATGGAAGTCTGAAGTTAGTCCTAGAAAATATGCAGCAGTAGAAAAAAAAAATCAAGTATAACTTAAACATTGATAGCAATATGTGATACTGGTAACTGTGTGACCATAGATAACAGCTGTATATATTACATTATTAACTATATGTACTTTTCCTTGTTTTGGTGTGGTCATCCCAACTCATGTTCATGATTATAGATGTTACTATTGTTGCCTAGCTGTACTCAGTATGAGCCTTGCCGTAAATAAAAGGGGTCTTCAAAGGCATGTAAACAGTGTAGACCTCCACCAGGTGCCACATTAGAGACACAGCATCTGATCAGGGTCTACATTGTTTGAAACTGATCTGTATTTGCAGTATTTTGCAGCATTTGATTTGTCATACAGTGTAGATCCTGATAGTTGGTCATATTTTCATCCCTGAAGGTGAATTGGGTCTATCATGTTTACAAAGTCCCTAAGACGCATTTCTTTTGGTGTATTTCATTTTTCTCGATATGGGCATAGCTTATAGTTTGGACAGATGTTTTTGCTTTATGCTTAAATATGAAGTTTTGCCCAGATGTCAGCTTTTTAGTCTTCTCTCAGAGGAGAAGTACACTCTGGATGGTGAAACCTGCACATTGATTTCTTGCATCTTTTCAAAATGTGCATTTTCTTGAAGGCTGGTTGGTTTACAAGCACAATGTAGTGTCAAATGTATGATCTTAAGCAGTTTTGTGGTATAAATAGGCACAGAAGCATTATAACACTGTAGACTTGGATAAGCTGTTTTGTAATTGCTCCATGTGTTTACGGTCTGTAAAGTTGACCATATTGGATCATAAAGAACTACAAATTTGTGTAAATCAGTGTGGACTCTATTGAGAACCTGTATACAAGACCAGGATCCACTTGGTGGACTTGCGCAGGACTTCCAGTTTTTCATACCAGGGTATCCCAATAGACTACCTAATTACCCCAATCAAAGAAATCAATGGTGCCTAAGTGATGAGCCAAATTGTAAACCAGAACCCACTGAAAAAAATAGCAAGAAATGAGAAAAATAAACTTTCTATGATTGTGCATTCTGATCTCATCAAGTTTTGTTGACAGGATGACTTTCCTTGATACAAACATCTTTTCATGCATTTACAAACAGAGTAGACCTAGATCAGACGACTCTTGTAGAAGCTGTCTGATCCGTATCTGCTCTGTTTGCTTATGATATATACAGATCTGATTCTACAATTGCTGCCTGAGCCAAAACATCCTGTGTGCATAGGCTGTCATGAAAGTTCAGCTAATAAATATTCATGATGTCATCATTCCTTACATAAACATATTAAACAGGGAAAGGGTTATCTTGAAAAGCATTTAGTCCTGTGGATTTACTGAAAACATTTAACCACAAGTCATGCCAATTCCTCTTGGCAGCTGGTCTTGGTCTACTGTGTTTGCACCTATCTAAAGGTACCTTTTGCTATGACAGGAGTCGTATAATATGTGTGCTTGTAAGCCGGGAAGCTTGTGACTGCCTTTGGTGATCCTTTGTGAGCATTTTCATTTTGCAGAGAAATCCCTGCCTTCCTTTACCAGGGTTTGAGAACTGATAACACTGTTTGCTTGTAAACGAGTCTTGGTGTGGGAAATGAGGCACTTGAACATGAACAGTGTAGACCTTTATCAGATGTTATACTGTATTCAGTAGTAGTCACAAACTTTAGTTCAATATGACAAACGATAACAATGGAAATTTTGGCCAAATGGTAGAATAAGCTCTATATTAGTCTTTAAGCAAACAGAGCAAACCCTGACAGGACAGCCAGCTTCTACAGGGGCTTCTGATTTGGGTCTACTCTGTCTGCAAATGCATCACTATGTGTCTTTATGAAATAAAGGGATTAAGAGTAGAACTATTGAGACACCACTTTGGTTACATGGCAGATGATGTGGGTCTACACTCTTATCAATACCACTTTTCTCATGACCCTGCTCATATAGTTTGCATAAATAGATGGATTTATGTAAAGAAGAGCTGGTCTGGGATGTTGAACTGATACTGCATACACACAGAAAATATCTCACCTGTTTGCTACCTATTGAATTAAGTTTTCCCTTGGAACAAGTTCATATTAGCATATACCTTTGTAATGGTTATGAAATTTATCCAATTAGTATATCACTGCAATATTCAAATTAGTATTGAAATACAGATTTCTTACACTTTGACATGGTATAGTTCTACCTCATACATAGTATAAGACATATTAATGAACATATATAACATCTATTAAATTCTGATGACTATTGATGTTCAAGAAACCTCCATTTCTTTTTTATTTTTTAATGATTCCACAATGTAGTAGGTGCAGCAGTGTCAAAAGCACTTACTTGGCACCTTCATTCATAAGAACAGAATGAGACATGAAAATCAATTTTGACTGCCTTGAAAAAAGATGTCATTGTGGGGTTACATAAGGAGTGTTGAGTAGAGAATTTGAATTTGCAAAGTCTTTGCTTTTGATGGGTGTGTGCTGATAGATTTATTTACATTGAGGAAAAGAATGTTTCAAAGCTTTTTAAACTTTGTACATGTATTAGCCGATTGGGGAAAGCCTAAGAAAGGTAAGTTCTCTGCTTTGAGTCGTGACAGTCTGCATTATTTGTATAGAACCTTGCTTATATTTCATAAATGTATCTTATTCTTGTCTCTGTATTAGTATGTTTCTTGTATGTGCAGTCTTTATGATGCTATGTTCATAAAAGAAGTCTGAATATCAGCACAAATATGGATGACATTGTGAAATTTACAAAGAAACTGTAAAACTAGCGTACAGTAATGATACAGATCTTCATGAGTTTAGAAGGAGGCATATAGTCATCAGAATATTCAGTGCATCTGTTCAATGAAGGATAACAACCATCACAGATAATGAGTTTGTAAGTGCATAGACTATGTGAGTGCATAGTAGTCTACCTCCTTGTCATTCAACAACTTCAATCTTAGTGAACACTTCCTGTTCAATATACAAGTAAGAAATAATGACATCATTAATATTTATAGTCCTTGTCATTCATCATGAATATTTATTAGCTGAAGTTTGATAATGTAAAACTTTCAAGGGAAGGTGTTGCTTTGCCAAAACCTGTAGAATCAAATCTACATGTATATCATGTCAAGCAAACAGAGCAGACCCTTATTTGATGACTTCTACAGGAACCATCTGATTGTGGTCTACTCTGTGTGTTAAGCCATGGAAAAGCATTAATATGAAGGAAAGGATTAAAGGCCTGTGGTGTTTGCTTAGTCAAAGTTCACATACTTGCTCATTGTTACAGGATCTACAAAGTATGAATCTATCATGCTCTTTTGGAAATCTAAATCTGACATTATCCTGATAGAACAATGTTTGTCTCCACCTGTAATGCTTTGGAGGGTTTTAGTGTCAGTCAAATGTAGTTTCACAGAAATGCACATGTCTCAAGTTGTCGGCTCAAAACCAAGATAATGTTGGGATGTCAAAACCCCATGCCATAGCATAATGCCTAAGTCACTACATGTAAAGCCCTTTGTCAAGGCATAGTAGCTTTTATTGGTTACTTAATTGTATTCAAATATATGAAATAATGATGAGTTTGATAAAAACAAAAGCCAGTCCAACAAGACAAAACATGATAAGAAAAGTTTAAGATCACAAAAATTAATCATGAATGTTTCTGGTATATACCAATGTGTCACAGGATAAGAATACAATGCACTTGATCAGATTGAATCTATCCGATGATCAATGTCTTTTTTTTTTTCAATTTGCTTTCCAGAGTGTCATGATAAAGTAAACATTGTGCAGTATGTTTCTATGCACTCTAGGACTTTTCCCACCCACAGATTTCCTAGAAATCCTGCCATACTGTTGATTGTAAATAGTTGAATGCATAAGAAATGAACATAGTTAGCAATCAAACATGCACAGTTCTGTTCTTATTTGTTTGCACATGTCATGATTCTAGTTTAGTTGACCACTAGGGTTTTTTATACGCCCACCTAATAAAGGTGGTCGTATATTGTCGTGGCCCTGTCCGTCCGTCCGTCCGTTCGTTCGTTCGTTCGTTCGTCCGTCCGTCAACATTTTGTTTGTCCGCTGTTTTCTGGGAAAACTATTTGACAGATATTAATGAAACTTCACACAAATGTTAAATGCATCAAGATCTGAAGCTGAGTTGATTCTGAGGTTCATTTGATTTTTCATTTCAGAGTTATGGCCCTTGTCCTTAAAAAATATGCAAATAGTTTGTCCGCTGTTTTCTGGGAAAACTATTTGAGAGATATTAATGAAACTTCACACAAATGTTTAATGCATGAAGATCTGAAGCTGAGTCGATTCTGAGGTTCATTTATTTGTCGTTTTGGAGTTATGGCCCTTTTACTTAAAAAATAATGCAAATAGTTTGTCCGCTGTTTTCTGGGAAAACTATTTGAGAGATATTAATGAAACTTCACACAAATGTTTAATGCATCAAGATCTGAAGCTGAGTTGATTCTGAGGTTCATTTGATTTGTCGTTTCGGAGTTATGGCCCTTTTACTTAAAAAATAATGCAAATACATGCAAATAGTTTTTCTGCTGTTTTCTGGGAAAACTATTTGAGAGATATTAATGAAACTTCACACAAATGTTTAATGCATCAAGGTCTGAAGCTGAGTCGATTCTGAGGTTCATTTGATTTGTCGTTTTGGAGTTATGGCCCTTTTACTTAAAACATAATGCAAATACATGCAAATAGTTTGTCCACTGTTTTCTGGCAAAACTATTTGACAGATATTAATGAAACTTCACACAAATGTTTAATGCATCAAGATCTGAAGCTGAGTTGATTCTGAGGTTCATTTGATTTTTCATTTCAGAGTTATGGCCCTTGTCCTTAAAACATATGCAGATAGTTTGTCCGCTGTTTTCTGGGAAAACTATTTGAGAGATATTAATGAAACTTCACACAAATATTTAATGCATCAAGATCTGAAGCTGAATTGATTCTGAGGATCATTTGATTTTTCGTTTCACAGTTATGGCCCTTGTCCTTAAAAAATAATGCAAATAGTTTGTCCGCCGTTTTCTGGAAAAACTATTTGAGATATATTAATGAAACTTCACACAAATGTTAAATGCATCAAGATCTGATGCTGAGTCGATTTTGAGGTTTATTTGATTTTTCGTTTCAGAGTTACTGTCCTTTTACTTAAAAAAAATGCAAATATATGCAAATAGTTTTTCCGCTGTTTTCTGGCAAAACTGTTTGACAGATATTAATGAAACTTCATACACATGTTTAATGCATCAAGACCTGAAGCTAAGTCGATTCTGAGGATCATTTGATTTGTTGTTTTGCAGTTATGGCCCTTGCACTTAAAACAATAATGCAAATCTATGCAAATATGAGGATGGCCATAAGGCATGTTGAATCAGAGAAAGTTTGCAAGTGGGCGTATTATGTACCGTTTGCGGTTCTCTTGTTATGGTTCATCTTGAAGGCTATCTTTTTATGTCACATGTTTTATAAAATACATTTTACTGAGATACTGTATGATTTGATTGATCGAATTGCATCAGCTTGGAAGCCTATACTTTACTCCATAAACATAGACCTTTACTCCATACTACTTTACTCCATAAATAGGCCTTTGCAAACACTGTAGACCCAGATCAAATGAGCCATCTGATCTGGGTTCTGCTCTGTACTGTAAATATGATTCAACAGTTTCTGCCATGCCCAACAATTCCTGTGTTCATATGTCATTATAAAAATTAAACTAATTATGTGATAGTCATGCAGTAAAGGGTTAACTCTTTGCATGTAAACAGTTTGGATCAAATTGGACTCTGGAATAACTCTTTCTGATCGAGGTCAAGACTGTCTTTCACCAATTTTACTTTTGAAAAAAAAGGTTGGTAGAGTGTGAGAATTGAAGCAGATGACAATGACTGAGCCTGCAAAAAGTTAAACTCTCTTAGCACTTCATGCTGGAGTTGATCTTGTAGGATTGGTGGAGTTTTCATGATTGCACTGCCTTTTGACACCAAACAGAATAGTCCAAGATCAAAATGCTCCTTTATGAGATGCTGTCTGATCAGAGTCTACCATGTTTGTTTATTGGATTATGTAGATGTATTTCTACAGTTTCTATTGTGACCTAAATGTGGAAAATGATGTCATTATTTCATACATGAATATTAATCAGGTAATGGGTTAATCCTTTATTCATAAGGTGAAGGGTCAATGCTTTACTGATGTATTTCCATGCAAGAAATAATGACTTCATGAATATTAATTGAGTCTGCTATGACATATACTTACACAAACATCTGTCTGTTTAGTTACAGGAGCCATCTGATCTGGGTCGGTTCTGTTTCCAAATATGTGAAAATGCATTTATATTAAGGAAACAGTTGAATTGGCAATGATTGTCTCATTACGTTATTTGTTCATTCTTTATTTCTATATTAGCTCTTAATTCTAAATTACCATAACAAACAAATTAATACAAAGGAGACAATAAGTCATGTAGCAGTTTAACAAGAGTCTTACTATCTGCTTATTATTAAATTTTGAAAATGGAAGGGAATTAAGAAAATGAATTAGCTGCAATTTGTGAAGCCTAAAATGACTGAATTTACATATTGTTTGTGTAGGTGTATGACCAAATCTTCCCCATTTCTGATATATTGACTCTTGTCAATATGTTTATGGTTGGACAGTGCCCTGCTATATTTTTTTGTAGAATGGTCAAATTCCACTGCACTGAATTCCACAAAGACAAAATCCCCCTCATTTTACAGTATACTAGCTCCATCTTACGGTTATATATCTTGAAAATTTAAACGGGCATCAACAATAATGATTAAGTGAAAGGGATCTTGTCCATCCTGTGAAATTCAATGGGGTTTTTTAGTTCCCCACCGGACTCTGGCGGGGGACTATAGGTTTGCACTCTGTCCGTTTGTATGTCTTCTGTCATCCTTTCATCAGGATTTTTGTCCAGACGATAATTATCTCCTCAGCCACTTGGGTTATGGTTTCCATATTTCATGTGTGGGGGCATCTTGGGAAAGTGTAGTGTTGTACACTTGTTTGGTATCACTGTGATCTTGACATTGACGTCAGCTTTAGTAAAAATTTGAAAATATGTCCAGACAATATATCTTCAACCTCCTTTGGTTACCATTTCCAAATTTATTGAATGCATCTTGGGAAGGTGGAGTGTCAGGCATACTACGTTGGTGTCTTTGTGATCTTGACCTTTACTGTGACCTCAGTTTTAGTAAAAAAAAAGAAAGTCTGAAACTTGTCTAGATGATATACCCTCAACCTCTTGGGTTAGGATTTGCAACTTTCTTATGTGGATGCATCTTGGAAAGGCAGAGTGTTACATACTACTTCAGTGTCTCAGTTTTAGTGAAAGTTTGTAAAGAAATTTGTCTGGAGGATATCTCCTCAACCATGTGGTGGAGGGCTTCCAGTTTTTCTGTTTAGATGTATCTTCAGAAGATGAAGTGTCTCACACTACTTTGGTGTCTCTATAAAATTTTGTGTGGATGGTATCTCCTCTACCACATGGGTAACGGTTTCCAGTTTGTGTGGATGCATCTTAGAAAGGCAGTGTAACATACTACTTTGATGTCTCTGTAACCTTGACTCTCCCATCCAAGAGGGAAGAAAGATGGCACCACTTAAATGTGCATTTCATAGACCACCTCCTCTTCAATAGTGGAAGCAGATTCATTGGTAAACTAGAATCTTATTCTTAAAAGCTCTAATATTTAGTAAATATGACTGATCCTTGTACAAACAACATTGCTGAGATCTCCATAGTTCCTGCAATATAAGTATTTTTTACTTGGCTCCTTGGACATTTATCTGGTGTTTTACTTTAAAATGTTGAAACATGTTCACTCCGATCAGCAGCCATCTTTAAAATGAATTAACAAATCTTACTACGCAATATATTGACCATTAACAAGTTATGAAGCATCACTCATATACACTTGTGATGTCAGTAAATAAAGCATCACTCATATACACTTGTGATGTCAATAAATATTGCCTGTTAGTCCACATCCAACTCGGGTGATGAATGCTATCAGCAGTCTCTGCTGGGCACAATGGATTGCTTCACAATACTTGCTTGTTTTTTTCTTTCTGCAAAATGTATGTTTGGCAATGTGTAGTCCAGTTTTGCCTAATAAGCTAGGAAAGAGTTGCTTTTTTTTTCTTTTATACAAATAAGTGTATAGCATTTCCTGAATATTCATGTGTTAAATGACCTTGGATGTGTATGAAATGCAATTTTACAGCAGTGAGCGATACAGGTTCATTTGGTCTTTGTATATAGTGTGTTGACCCTTTTCTTCATATAAATGCTTTTTCACTCCTTTTCAAACAGAATAGACCCAGATCAGACAGCTTCTGTAGGAGCCATCTGATGAGGATCTGCTCTTTTTGCTTTAGGAATAATATAGATGTGATTCTACAGTTTCTGTTACGGTACAAACTTCCCTTGTAATGCCGTTAAAAAATTCCCTTACAAATTCATTCAATTATTTTCCCTTACTTATTCATTAAATTATTATTAGTAAAGGGTTAGGTTGTATTGAGACACATCATACAGTCTCTCAGTAGTAACACAAAAAACAATACACACTCCTCAACTTTGAGGAAAGCAATACAGTAAATATGAGAAGTGAAATTGGCAGTACATGTATTTATTTATGTTAACCATTAATTTAGCATTTATATGTTCTTTTTGTATTACACCTTTGTGAAATGTGAATTTTTGTATTAACATATGTTACTTTTCCTTTAATATATTGTTTAGTCCTGACCAAAAAAGTAGAAAACACTGATTTGTTCATTGTATCAATCTTATTTTTTTGTGTACAACTTGTTCAAACCTTCCTTCGTCACCAATTCTGTTATGTTTCCGTCAATAGAATGTTTTTAGTTCAGTGAATAAAGGATAAATTCTGGAAAGAAATCATGAACATAACACTCCAAGCTGTAAGTGAAAAACAACAACAACCAGCTCCATTGAATATGAACGTGACTGACCCTTTTTCAGGCCCTGAACTAGGGGGTGAGTTTCCAGTACAGGACGTAAGATCAGGTCAGGGCGGGTTATTGCAAGTTTGTATGGAAGGCATAGGTTTGCTCCTAGCTAATAGTAAGGTAGGATAGCATGTTTCTGTTCCTTGTTGCATGGCTCACTCTTGGCTCTATGTAGTTGTCTTTCCTTTAGTGTTGTAATCTTAACCACAGTACTCCACTCTGCATGGTGATTTGCTGAACATATTCAGTACAAGCTCATCTGGTTTGAATGATGCCAAAAGTCAAAGAAGAACATTTGAAACCAATATGATATTTTCCCTTTCATCGATAAAAAATAAACAGATGTCGCAATGTCATTCAAACCAAGGTGAATGCAGTAATAATGTGCATTTAAAAAAATGAAGAACACTATTTGGAATATGCAGCTTTCTAGTGCAGTTATTAAAATTACTTATTTTTGTAATAATTTGATATGAAAATTTGATCAACAGTGTATTGTTTAGTTGGAATAAATATGCTTTTCACTCACTTTTGTCACTCGATTTTAATTTAGATTTTCTTTTTATTTCAGGACAGATTGAATTTATATGTATTAGTTCCACTATTAGCCCCCAATCACAGGGAGGCATATTGTTTTTGCTCTGTCTGTTAATTGGTTGGTTGGTTTGGCCCCAACTTTTAAGTTGGTGATAATTTTGTCCTCATTGCACATACATACTTCAAACTTGGCATGCATGTGCAACTTACGGATACAAACAATTTTAGAGGTGACTTAAGGTCAAGGTCATAACATCAAGGTCAAAGGTCATATTGGGTGCATAGTGTTTCACAAACACATCTTGTTTATTTCAGGACAGATTGAACCTATATCTACTTTGTTTGATCACATTATTTTGGGGAACTCGTGCGAAATGCCCCTGTATTCTTTGCGGTAACAAGCAAGAAAACACTGAAAATACATTTTCTACATGTTAATTTGATCAGCTGTTTCTTTGCAAGTGGCTGCCACACGACACAATGCACGTGTATGGCAAAGCGTACCATTTTAAAATAGGGATGTATTTCATAATGTTATTAAAATCAGTTGTGATGTATGATGTATTTTTCTGACATTTTTGTCCACCTTTTGCAATTTGAAATGAACATGTTTACAATGGGTAAACATTGTCTATAGGACAGAAATCTTTATTTACTGATGGGTTCAAAGGAAACCGGGACACAGAGTCTGAAAAATGATGATACAAGTGATTTAAATTTGCTCTCATTCTGGAAAAATATAAAAATCCTGATTCAAATCGAGTGACAAAAGTGAGTGAAAAGCACAGTAGTGTATGTGTATACTTTAAAGCTTGGTATAAATTGTAAATAATTGATATTTTATTTGTAGTAACATAAAGTTTATAGGCTGAATTGTAACCTCAAACAAGTTTGGGGTGGGGTTGTGGCAGTAAACTAATCACTTTGTCTTTCTTGTCACTTCTGCAATTAATAATTAATAATGACATTAACCCTTCTTTGCAATGAAAAATATTGCATGTACATCTTGGAATTAATGGCCAAATATGAATGGACCTCTGCCTGTTGAATATTCATGTAATAAAAGAATTACCCTATGAATATTTATTAGCTCAATGTTTATAATGGCATATGGACCCATGGATTTTCGTATTGACAGAAACTAGAGTCAGATCTATTATATTTTCATAAGCTAACAGCAGACCCTGTTCAGATTGCTCCTTCAGGAGCGATCTGATTGGGATCTACTCTATTTGCAAAGGTGTGAAAATGCATTTGTATGAAGGAAAGGGATACAAGTGAGATTGCTAGCTGCTGTTCATCTGACCTTGTTCCAAGCTGTTTGCAAATACCAGTCATGTGATGATTAACTCTTTGCACGTTCAGTAATTTTTCGTCTGCAATAACTATTACTTGCTTCAATTCATAACCCTTTACTCAATGAAAATTCATGTGAAGAATAATGCCATCAGATATGTTAATTGGATTAATTGTTAAATTATACATGACAACAATAATTTTTGGCCATGGCAGAAATTGTAGAAGCATATCTGTATTATATCATAAGCAAACAGAGCAGACTGATCAAACGGCTCCAGTAGGAGCTGGCAATCTGATCTGAGTCTACTCTGTTTGCCAAGGTGTAGAAAGGTGTATTTATGGGATAAAGGGTAACTGACATTTATTTAGAACTCGCTCCGTTGGCTTGTAAAACTGACTTGATGAAACAAAGAATGAGAGAAAGCTCAGGTGAAACAAAGAATGAGAGAAAGTTCAGGTGAACTCTTTACGCCATGAATTTTCATGTAAGAAAAAATGATATCACAATATTAATTAGATTAATATTTATAATGGCACATTAACATAGGAAATTTTGGCCATGGCAGAGAGTATATAGTCAAATCTAGATAATTTCACAAGCCAGCAGAGCAGATCCAGATCAGACGGCTCCTACAAAAGCCATCTGATCTGGATCTACTCTATTTGCAAAGGAACTAAAAGGCATTTGTGTGGAGTAAAGGGTTAAAGTAAATAGATCAATTGAATATAATTCCTGGAGTTTTTGTGCAAAACTGTTTCATTGCCTCCAATATTCTCTTTGGTGGAAAGTATAGTAAAACCCCTCTAAACTGGACATTCAATTTATTATCAATATTGGTCTTGGATACAGGCGCCTGCCTAAAATATTTAAATTCTTCTCTACTAGAATTCCGGTTCAGAGGGGTTTTACTGTAACTATTTTCTTCTATATTGGACAGACATATTGTGTTTACTCCGTTTCTTATTTTAAAAGATCCATGAGAGTCCCACAGTTTGGATAGAGAGGAGAGTCTAAGTTACTTTGCATCTAATCTCCATCCAAATTGTTTACCAAGATTATCATGAGCCCAGCCTTTTCTTACAGAAATGCCCGGCAAAGCAGTGACCACCTTCGCTAACAGTTTGGATCCAGATGAGATGCCAAGTAACTCAGTCTCATTAGGATACAAACTGTCTGACACTATTTCTTTAACCCTTTCCTCCATGAATATTAATGCAAGAAGTAATGATGTCATGAACATTAATTAGATTCATTTTTGTAATGGCATATGAATAAGGAATGTTTGGTGATGGCAGAAACTAGTACTATCTATAGTATTTCATAAGCAAACAGAGCAGACCCTCATTAGATGGCTCCTACAGGAGCCATTGGACCTGGGTCTGCTCTGTTTGCAAAGGCATTGAAATGGGTATTTATGGAGGAAAGGGTTAACAAGACCTGGAAGGAAGTGAATGAAGATATTTTCTGAAGAAGAAAATTTTAATATTTTATCAGTCAGCTAAAAAATCAATAGTTTTACACTACTCAGTGTCGAACAGTTTGGATTCTGATGACATCACATCATGCAGCGTTTCATCTGGATCCATAAGTTTGCTTGTAGTTCATCACAGTTTTGCAGCTAGTATGCAAAGAGTTAATCATTTGATTGCTGAGTATTCATAGTGGACTAGCACTTCAGTATATAACTATAGCGACAGCTTAGCCTTACAGTGGAACGCTTAAATTTGCTACAGAAGTTTGAGTTGCAAACTGTAACGAGCCTCTAGGAGCCTTCTGATCTTTTTACAATTTCACTCATTTCACACATTCAGTGAGTTTATTGAGGCTTGTGGCTAAAAACAAAATGGTTTTATTCGTTTCATCATTGTGATTTTACATGCAGCCTGAAGTGAGTATAATCATTCTTAAGTTAGCATCAGTAACTGTTTTATTTTTGATGTGTTGGAAAGGGACAGTTTGTTTGTACATCATTGAGCCACTCCCTCATTGAGTCACATTTTTACAAGGGTTGGAACAAGTTTTGTTTAAACTGAGCAGTGTCATAAGGAGAGGGTCGTGGGGGGGGGGGACTGTTTCACACTGTACATGTAGATCAGCCGTAACAAAATTGTCATCAGAGAAGTAATATTCATTGCTTTTGAACATAACCAAAACGGTTGTTTCCTTGCTGTGGATTACTTCAGGGTTGTATTTTTAATTGACAGAGAGTTGTTAGCTAGAGTTGTTAGCTCACCAGAGCACAAAGTGCTTAGAGTGAGCTTTTGTGATTGCCTGATGTCCATCGTCCAGCATGCGGTGTGCGTCATCCATCTTTAACTATTTGAACCTTTAAAAAAAAATTCTCCTGAATCTACAGGGTTCTCAGCTTTCATATTAAGCACATAGCATCATGTTCAGGTCTTCCACAAAAGTTATATAAATTATGCCCCCGGGCTGGACAGTTTTCTATAGAAACATATGGTGAAAATATTTTCTCCTGATTGTCTTGTGAGCAATATCAAGGCTATCATGGCCCTCTTGGGTTTTTATTTACCATTGAATTTTAGTGGAACTCTCTTGGACTGCACTGTATGGGCACCCATTTTCTCACTACATAACAGATTGCTTTATTCTGAGGGTTAATGCAAATTTGGTGTAAAATGTGTATTGCTTGTAAGAGGGGCTAAATTTAAAAAAAAAATGATAATTTTGATTTACTATGTGGCTTTTGCTTATGAAAGGTTTTTCATCTTACTCTTTTGAACATATAAAATATTTCATTAAGTTTCATAGATGTATTTAATAGAATTTGTATTGTTACTGTTTAACTTTTCTGCCAGTAAGATTTGAATATTTTTTTATTTCAATGATGCATACTGATACTGGAATTAAATTTTGATCACATCGAAGTACACTAACAAACTGTAATAATTGAAAATGTCATACTATATTTACATTAGATGTTTGGGCACCAAATGTCCCCTCTCCGCTGGTTTGTTAACCCTTTACTCCATGAATATTCATGTAAGATAAAATGCCATCATAAATATTAATTATATTAATTTGCTAAAATAGCACAAAAACACTGGAAGTTTTGGCCATGGCAGAAAATGTGGAATCAGATGTATTATGTCATAAGCAAACAGAGCAAACTCTGATCAGACAACCCCTATATTAGCTGGGTCTACTCTGTTTGCAAAGGCGTACCGTATTTATAGAGGAAAGGGTTAAGCTATTTTGTTTGCTATAATTAATCTGATAGCAAAGCAAATTGTGTTGAACCTGATGAAACTGCTCTTTATGGATTAGTTTGATCTGTGTCTACACTATTTGCCTAAAGTTTCTGTCCAGACACTTAAGATAATTAGAGTAGTGTAACTAACTTTGCTTTATTTGTCAGGAAATATTGAATTATATCAAATTAAAAATTATACTTACTTGGGATTTATAGTTATGTGACAAATGACCGAGTAATACCTGAAATGAATGCTGTATCTTATGTATATAATATATATGTATATATCTATATTTGTATGAGCCAAGTTAAGAGAAAATGTATCGGATATATAAACTGTGGAGACCCAGACCAGATACCACTACAGAGATGAGGTGTCTGATTAGGATCTACACTGTTTGCTCTCAGAGGAATCATGTCATTTTGTAATTAGGCCAACCGTTCAGGTCCTAATTAGACTCTTTCCCAGTGGTTGGTCTGGGTTTAATACTGTTTGTGTATAATGTTAAGCCCTGACTATACGTTTTCTCTAAGCTTGGTTCTCATGTACTCCCATAGCCCTAGACTGGTTGTGTAGCTGTAGAAAAAATACATAGCCATGCATGGTGCCTGACATTGTAGCAAGTAGGAGAAGGTATTGGGGTAGTTGCTTCTAACTCACGCCTTGCTAGCACACTGTTTGAGAGTCATTCACAAAATGTTATCCCGTGTACACTTTCTTAGAAACAGTCATGATATCACAAAGCCACAAAACCAGAACTGTCCTTACTAAAACAGAAAGCATTAACCCTTTCCCTCCCGTAAATGTCTTTTCATGTCTTTGCAAACAGAGTAGGCCCAGATTAGACGGCTCCTGTAGGAGCCATCTGATCAGGACCTGCTCTGTTTGGTTATGGTATAATATAGATTTGATTCTACAGTTTCTGTCTGAGCCAAAAATATCCTGTGTTCATATTCCATTTAAATAAAAGTTAAATTAATATTCATGATGTCATTATTTTTTATATGAATATGCAACAGGGAAAGGGTTGAATGATTTTGGATTTTTATTTTCTACTATTTTGTTGACAGACCAAAGTCATGTGTTATATTGACATATGACATATTTTATTCCATGTGCAGATGGGATTGCCATCAACTATTTATTTGAAGGCATAAAGTTTCCACATATTGGAAATTTAATCATAACATTATAATTTTCCTTGCAGTAATAAGAATGAACTGTAATTTTTCGAGAAGCACTAAAAAATTTGTTTTGTTAAGGTTTTTGGTTAAAGTTTGGAAAGGATAGCCCTGGTTTTGTGTATCTATTACCGAAAAGGTAAAATGTTTGCTGTGAAATGAATGTTTCATACCTATTGTGTAAGTAGCATAGATATGAATAAACTAAAATACTTTTATCATCTAAAATATTCACAACAGCAAGTTGGTTAATTAAGGAGATTATTCCTGTTGTATAACTACCCTGATATTCTGTATGTTGATGATATATTTTTCAGACATTGCCTAGCTTTCTTACAAGACAGATGTATGTGTTGTTTACGCTGCCCACGCTCGCTGCCCACACTCGTGATGAGTTTGTGGTCACCTTTGCTAATAGTTTGCATCCAAATGAGACACACTCCAACTTGGCTTCTCGTTAGGATTCAAGCAAGCTGATTGGAGTTTTAAAGCAAATAGAGAAAATTTAATTGAGAGAATTAAAAGTGGGCAAGTTGTGGAAGGCTTAGAATTAATAGATTTGTTTTGTGAACATTTTCTTTAAAAGATGAGTGAAAGGAACAACCTGAAAATACAGGAAGTGAAATATTTCAAGCTTCAGAATGCAACAGTGCTAAGCAATGTCTGTGTTTGCTAGTTTGTATGTAAGGTGATGGTATTTAAACTTTCTCTTTCTTTCTTTTCCCTATTGCCTACCCTGTGGTTCAGGATTTTGAGGTAATGCTATTTTTGTGTACCACATGAACTATCAAGTGACCTGCTGCAAATTCAGCCAATGGATTTGCAGGAGTGTGTCACTGATGGATGACTTGTGAGTCTGTGGTGAGCTTCGTCTTCAATGTCCTTGTTTATCTTTTAGTGAGCTTATCCTCTCTTCATTTTCATTTTTGGTTTGCTTATTGTGTTTGGTTTTTAGCATAACTTTATTTCAGTCATTTCTCGGTCATAGATTACGTAGACCTATCTACACTACCACTTGTGTTTTGGGAGGGATGTTCAATTTTCAGCATAAAAATGTGTCTTTCCTGTTATATTCCAAGAATTCTTTGTGGAAAAGCAAAATAATAAAAGGCAGCTGTTATTGTGGCTTCACATTTTTGGCAGATCAATAATGCTTTTTCAAAACTGATACATGATTTAAAAGCTGTCTAGAAATTGTTCGAATATTTGTCTATACTAGATTTTGCTTTGGAGATGTTCTTACACAAGAATGTAGACATGGCTCTGACATAAAATGCATTCTACATGCTTTGTTTTAAGTTTCCTTTGAAGTTTTCATAAGAGTGTTTTTGCAATAGAGTTCTATTATTTGTTTTAGTGCTTAGCTTTTTCCTATTGAAGTATTTTATTAAATTTTCAATTTTTAAACATATTTCATGCAAAGATACTCAACATGCACAAAAAAAATGCCAGTCAATAATTTGTTCAAGCTTTGTTTTGTTCTTGAACATACCAAAGCAAAATGCATTCAAGTATTCATATTAAATTAGTTTTACTTTTAAAGTAAAGAATGAGAAAATATGGAAAGGTTCATTTTAATAGATTTTTTTAATCTTTAGCATGTTATGTTGGAATATGTAATGAGCTAGGTAAACAGTGGTTTCCAGATGAGACATTGGAGTCGTTCTGTTCAGAGGTGCAGATAAGTGTGTAAATTGAAATATTTTCAAGAATAACTTCTTTAATTCTCCACCAAACCCTATGTTGTGACCACTATTTAGAGTCGTCTAATGATGATTCTAAAGAGTGGTCACAACATAGAGTTTAACCCTTTCCTCCATAGGCTATTATTAGACCCAACCTCTTTGAATGAATCTACCGAAATGGAGCATTTACTAGAGAAAAGAAATATGTTATAATTGTTTAGTATAGAAACTATTGTGATAAATAGAGCATTTGATCCATAGGAGCAAATGCTCTATTTATCACAATGGTTTCCAGAAGTGACTATTAAAGAGGCGTAGAAAGGCGTATTTATAGGGGAAAGGGTTAATTGGGTTTAGGATGATTTTACTATTTGAGTATGCATCTGTTACACTGCTGTGGTTTCATTTGGATTCCAACTGTTTTACTCCAATTTCCTACATATTATTGTGTACATATTGAAAATTAAGTAGCTCATTTGCTTATCATGCTAAAGGTTAAAAGTGTTTGAAAGTCTTGTTTAACATCCAAGCTTTCAATTTGGTTGCGATGGAAACAGCACGAGTGGTATTGTAAGAGATCACTCTACTGCCTAGTTATTTTGCTTTTGATTTATTTCAGTCATTTATAGAGCTAAATCGTATCAAGAAGTGTTTTACACTGAAGGGAGGCATATTTATTCTTGAAGAATTCGGTAAGATCTCAGACATTGTTTCTTCTTTTCATTTACTTTTATTCTTTCTATTTTAGATGTCAAGATTGAAAATAAAGCATTGAATTCTGCTAATTTAAACAGAAGGGTATAACTTGAGTGTCACTAACACTCATTTGAGTTGATGTTTTAGATGTGAACAGATGTTTACTATTTGCTTTTGATTTTAATTTGTATAACTCTCACTAATGAGAGATTTGTAGTCAGTGGTTTGAAGTTCAAATTCTAAAGAGAAAAAAAACTATGCAAATAATCAGCAGCAAAAGTAAACAATGTCGTGAAATTGTCAGATGAATTGCACCAACTGTAAAGAAGCTGACATTCTGATAAAAAAAACTAGAACAGCTGTGAGAATATTTTGTCAACACCCTTGCAAGACAAAAAACCGCAACAAGAAAAAACATGGTGCAGTTTATGTGCAAAACAGGCAAAAAGGATGTAAGCAATTTTCTTGCATATAACCACATTATTCTGTTCTTCAGTGAAATTAAATTTTGATAAATCTTTCTCTGAAATTATATGAGATTAATAAGACTGAATCCTTTGTATACAAATGATTCTTTTACATAATATGCCTTGAGTCAAAGTTCATGTTAATCTTGGCACAAATTTTAAGGTCAATGTCTCATTATGCTCCAAACAATTTGACACTTATTTTATTCAGCTCATCAGAATTATTAAAATCTTATTACTTGGATTAGATTTCCACTCTAAGGTCCCTAGAATCATCCAAGCTACTATTAGGTCATTAGGATACCTTCAAAACCTTCTTACCAAACTGTTTTTAGTGCCAAGGAGAGCTACTGGGGTTGCCATGTGTCCATTGTCAGTTGTGCATCACAACATCTCTTCCTAATCAATAGACAACATTTTCACCTTATTTCAGTGGAATAATCTGCAGGTGACCGTTATCAGATTTGTATGAACTTGAACTATCACTAAAAGTGATGGAATACCCCCACTCAGCTGCCTTGATCGCAAATAAAATATTTTGATGCCATGACCAGGATTAAAAATCGAGTTCACACAGCCTTAATTACAAGGGTTGCCTTGGTGTGCGGGCGGGCAGGTGGCATGCCATCGTTGACGAAACTTTAACATTGCTTATAACTTTTGAATTACTTAGGCTAGACAATTCATATTTAGTATACAGATAGCTTGGATGAAGGACTTTCACTTGATATAAGGATACATAAAATCAGGTAAAGGTCAAGGTCACGATTATGAAAACTTTGCTGTTTTTAACAAACTTTAACATTGCTATAACTTCTGAACTACAAATGGTAGGCAATTCGTCTTTGGGATACAGATGGCTTTGGTAAAGGCCTTTCAGTTGATATAAAGATATTTAGAATTAGGTCACGGTTAAGGTCACTATTGTTGGCCATCATTGAAAAACTTCAATGTTTTGTCCTAACTTCTGAACCACATATGCTAGGCAATTCATAAATGGTATGGAGATAGCTTTGGTGAAGGCCTTTCAGTTGATACAAGGATACATGAATTTGGGTCAGGGTCAAGATTCACTATTTTGGCTGTTTTTAACAAACTTTAACATATTGCTATAACTTCTGATCCACGAACGTTAGGCAATTTACCTTTAGTATTCAGATAGCTTTGGTAAGGACCTTACAGATGACATAAAGATACCTGAAATCAGGTCAAGGTCACTATTCTGAAAACTTAGCTGTCATTAAAATTTTGTTATAACTTCTGAACTACTTATGCTGGACAATTTATATTTGGTATGCAGATAGCTTTGGTGAAGGTCTTTCAGTTGATACAAGGATACATAAAATCGGCCAAGGTCAACACACAAAAAATTTGGCTTTAATGCGGTTTCTGCATTTTTAGCTCACCAGAGCACAAAGTGCTCAGGGTGAGCTTTTGCGATCGCCTGATGTCCGTCGTCGGGCGTAGTTCGTCGTCAACAATTTGAACCTTTAAAAATCTTCTCCTCTGAATCTACAGGGTTCTCAGCTTTCATCTTTGGCACATAGCATCATATTCAGGTCCTCTACAAAAGTTATATGAATTTATGCCCCTGGGGTCAAAATTGGCCTCGCCCCAGAGGTGCCTTGTTTTCAATAGAAACATATAGTAAAACTTTGAAAATCTTCTCCTCTGAAACTGGAAGGTTCTCAGCTTTCATATTTGGCACATAACATCATGTTCAGGTCCTCTACAAAAGTTATATAAATTATGCCACTGTGGTCAAAATTGGTCCCGCCCCAGGAGTGGCTAGTTTTCAATAGAAACAAATAGAGAAAACTTTGAAAATCTTCTCCTCTGAAACTGGAAGGTTCTCTGCTTTCATATATGGCACTTAGCATCATGTTCAGGTCCTCTACAAAAGCTATATAAATTATGCCCCTGGGGTCAAAATTGTCCATGCCCCAGGGGTGGTCAGTTTCAACTGAAAATCTTATTCTCTGAAACTAGAAGGTTCTCTGCTTTCATATATGGCAAATAGCATCATGATGAGGTCTTTCACAAAAATTATATAAATTATGCCCCTGGGGTCAAAATTGGCCCTGCCCCAGGGGTGGCCAGTTTTCAATAGAAACCTATATGTGAAAACTTTGAAAATGTTCTCCTCTGAAACTAGAAGGTTCTCTGCTTTCATATTTGGAAAATAGCATCATGTTCAGCCTCCTCTACAAAAGTTGTATAAATTATGCCCCTGGGGTCAAAATTGGCCCGCCCCAGGGGTGGTCAGTTTTCAATAGAAACCTACATGTGAAAACTTTGAAAATCTTCTCCTCTGAAACTTGAAGATTCCCAGCTTTCATATTTGGCATATAGCATCATGTTCAGCCTCCTCTACAAAAGTTGTATAAATTATGCCCCTGGGGTCAAAATTGGCCCCGCCCCAAGGTCGTCTAGTTTTCAATAGAAACATATAGTGAAAATTTTCTCCTCTGATTGTCTGGTGAGCGATATCAGGGCCATTCTGGCCCTCTTGTTTTATATAGGAACATGAAAATTATGAAAATCTTTTCCTGACATTAGAAGGTTCTCAGCTTTCATTGGTACATAGCATCATCTTGAAGTCCTCTACAAAGTTATATGAATTATGCCCCTGGGGTCAAATGAGGCCCGCCCCAGGGGTGGCCAGTTCTCTATAGAAACATAGTGAGAACTTTGCAAATCTTCTCCTCTGATAGTTTGATGAGCGATATCAGGGCCATCATGGCCCTCTTGTTTTGCTTGTTTATGGTTTGGTCCTGCCCATAGTGCCCCAGGGTATGGGGAACCAAAATATTTCCAAGGCGAAAATAATCTCTGGTTCAATCCCTACAACTTTCAATTGCATAACATGTCTATTCAAAAAGTCAATTCAGACTTATGATTGAAATGCAATCAATGATTTCATCTATAGAAAAAAATGAGCACTCATTTTTTAACAGTACACAAGTGACTAATGTCCTTTTGAGAAAATAGGTTTCTTTGGTTCTGGCCCAACCCCATTATAATGAAAAATGGGGATAACTAAACAAATACTGATGTTAGAGTTATGGACCTTGTTCATGACACATCCTCTCACCAAGCCTTTTCCACATATGACTCAATGGTATCTGTAGAACAGGAGATACACCAGGACAAAAAAAGTTGTGCCACGGACAGACAGACAGACCGACCAACACACTGACTCCTATACATATACCCCCACTTAAACTTTGTTTGCAGATAATAATTCCTGTCCACTGTATAATTGGGTCACAGGAGCTTAAAACAATTTCTTTAAATGATGTCTCCTCCTTAACCATTGAATGGATTTCCACCAAATTTCACAAGAAGGATATTCATGTGTCCCTCTTTTGAAGTTATATAAATGTTTCCAGTTCCTTGCATAAGTAGGTCAAAGTAGCTAGTCCTAATTTTAATGAACAATTTCTTCGAAATCACTGAATAGGATTTGACAAATGATACACAGATGGTTCTCTATCAAAGTTATATAAATTGTTTTGGGTTGACTGTATAAGTATGTCACATGAGCTAGTATGTCACATGACATGAGCTAGTATGTAGCATGAGCTTGTATGTCACATGAGCTAAAACTAGATTTCAATGAAAAAATTCTTTAAAGGACATCTGCTTTGAAAGTACAAAATGGAATTTGATCAAACTTCATTATGAATGATCTTTAGATGGTCCTATATCAAATTGAAGTACTGCAGTCTGGACAACTTTGGTAGATTTACATAATAGACTATTTGACGTGTTAACGAGGTGAGTGATACGTGGCCATCATGGCTCGCTTGTTATTTTACATAACTCTACCTTAATGTGTGCTCAAGTGTAAGTCCTTTTTTTATCACAAATATTCTATGTCATGGTTAAGTTCTGAGTTGTTTATGCCCCACACAGTTATTGCATTCAAATTTATGACATTTATTCATCATTGTCAATAGAGAGTTTACAAATCTAGAATTATTTGAAATTTGGCCTGAATGTGCTTCTGATTTTGAGTTGGAATTAGTGTGTATGATATTAAATTAGGTATCGAAACTATAAACATCTATGTTTTTTTTCATGGTCTTATTCAATAATATATAAAAAAGAATTTGATGTACAGTAAAACCTTTCTACAACATCCAGCAGCCAGAATGAAGCAAAGTGGCTGTTGTAGGGAGATGGCTGTTATAGGGAGGGAATCTTTATGTATAGTCGGAAAGACACACTGATCAAGAGTTAAAAATTTATGTTTCTTTGCACTTGTGATGTGATTACATTGAAAGCTATCTATAAAATGATTGGCAATCTTGTAAGCATTTTGGTATCCGAAACAATGAGCAATTCACACCTCCGCCATCTTTCATTTAGGGAAATCCAAACTGCCAAAAGGGAAAACAAACTGTGTCCTGGATTTTTGCCAAACACACTTAACTACAACAGCTTAAATATCTTGCCTGTTTGTTTTAGTTTGCAATAATTAAGCTTTTTGCCAAGTCAATGTTGATATCCATGTTTCTTTTTTTCGCACGGTCAAAACAGAGTCACTCTGAAAACACATTAATAACCGATTGATATACCTTTGATTCTTGTCGTTTAGTTAAATTAGGTGTTAAATAAGTCATCACTGCATTTGCAATGATCAGACGATGTTTATATAAACATCTAGACTGACAGGGTAGTTACATAATAAATTGAGAGTAATCATGTCTCCCCCAATATACTGGGGAGACTTTTGTTTTTGTGTGTTCTGTCCATCTGTCTATCTATCTGTCCGTTTGTCTGTCTGTCCGATTTTAATTTGTCCGCAAGGTTCTCCAAAAGCTTTGGTCAGATTTTCATGAAACTTCATTGGATTGATAAACACCATGCCTAGATGTGCATATCTTATTCCTGTTTCTGTTGGATAATTTTCTGCAGAGTTATGGGACTTTGAAAATTTTACATGGAAAATGTTGTCCGCACAGTTTCTCTTTTTGCCCAGATTGTTATGTTTAAGAATTTTCTTTCCTTAAAAAAACCCGAATAGATCCTAGTTTTCAGCAGTTCAGATTAGACTTCAAGTTACATCTGAATTGCACATTCTTACATGAGATTTAGCAGCATCAAATTCATTGTTCTAGTATATAGAGAAGGCAAATGCAGGGTATGAGAACAGAAATATAATGAGTAAATATTTGGTTTGATACAGAGAAAATTGCTTCATTTAGCCAGATGTTGTGTCTTTGTTAGTCATAGTCCAAATATCTAAGAACAAAGGGAGGTAAGTGGTGTTTTTATTATGTTTGTAATTATCACTTACTGTACTAGTAATTTTATTGTCAACCACTGTACTCAAAAGTATTTGTAGTTTATAGCCTTCAACAATCTGAATATCACATAACTTTGTGTAACAATATTTGGGGAATTGCACTCAAGCATTTGGAACATGGCATCTAGGTCAGGATCTAGATAGTGCTTGCAACAATATCAGAAAAGTAAATCTACTGATGTGTTACTGTATTTTGATCTAAGCACACTATCTGCACGTGTCCACATGCCTATTTTCATAGGCTAACCTGACATTTATACTGGATATGTAATATTGATAGGATTCCATGCACATAGCACATTTTTCCTTGTGAAATAATTTACAAAAAGTCTGAATTTTGTATGCTTTAAAGGCAGACAACAGAGTTTGACATAGTAAAAGTACTCAATAGATTGTATTCATAAAACATATAAACATGCTGAAACAGTACTATTACCATTTCAATTGGATTATAAGATGTAAGACTTCATGACTACCTGCATATCAATATTTAACTCTTGGATTTTTGTCTTGACCAAAACTTCAAAAGATGTGAAAATCTGGCAAGAAATAAGGTCTCTGCCTATACATTCAACTGTGACTTTTCGGCCAGATTTTCCCACACTTGAATTCAGTGCCGTGACAGAGCCAAACAGCATCTGCCTTTAAGGTTAGTTGTTGCTTAACCCTGTCACTCATATAAAGGCTTTTTCCACACCTGTGCAAACAGAGTAGACCCAGATCTGACAGCTCCTGTTAGTGTCATCTGAATATGGTCTGCTCTGTTTGCTTATAAAATTCTATATGATCTGACTCTACCAGTTTCTACCAATACTAAACATTTATGTGAACATATGCCATTGTAAAAGCATTCAGCTAACAAATAATGGTGATTTCTTACATAAATATTCACAAGGGAAAGGGTTAATACAGTAGTAAAGCAATGCAGAAAATTGAAATTTTGTTCTACATGAGGCTACCATCTGCTTCTAACCCTTTTCTCCATGAATATTCATGTAAGAAATAATGACAACATGAATATCATTCTTATAATGATTTTATATATATATATTTTATCTTATATTTCTTATAATTTTTATAATGGCACTATCAGGACAGAAACAGTAGAATCAGACCTAGATTAGATCAGAAGCAAACAGAGCAGACCCTGATTAGACGGCTCCTACAGGAGCCTTCTGATCTGGGACTATTCTGTGTGCAAAGATGCATCTACAGAGTAAAGGGTTATAGACTTGTATGTTTATTAGTAGTAACAGTAAGGAAATTCTGCTTTGCATCATAGACTCAAACTAAACATGCATAGAAAAATGTCCCTTTTACACCATAAGGGGAATGGTGGCCTGTCTGTAGAGAGGGGAAAATAGTGTCATAAAAATGAAAAAGAAATTTTAAGAAATAGATCCAATGTTGATATTCCCTCATTAACAGACCAGCAACAAATTGCATGGCTCTGCCTTACTCTTTAACCCTTTCATTCATATAGATGTGCAAACAGAGCAGTCACAGATAAGACATCCTCTGATGAGGTCTACAGTTTCTGCTTAAATAAAGAATTCCATGTTCATATACCATGATAAAACTTAGCTGATAAATGTTCATTATGTCATTATTTTTATGCCCCCCAGATCAGATCTGGGGAGCATATTGTTTTTGCCCTGTCTGTTTGTCTGTTTGTTTGTTAGCTACTTTAACATTGGATATAGCTTTTGAGCCAGTACAGATAGAGACTTGATATTTGGCATGCATACGAGGGGATATCAAAAAGTTTTGAGCCTCACATATTAAGAGCTGGATTTTTGAAAGTTTACTGCTTTATTTTTCGACATAGTCCCCTTCCAACTCCATGCACTTGTTCAACCTAGTTTTCCGATCAATGATACCTGAACGGTAGAAGTCATTTTATTGGCCCCCTATTTACCCCTCCACAGCAGTCATAAGCTCATCGTCATCATCAAATCTCCGGCCCGAAGTAAAAAAATTTCAGCCTAGGAAAGAGGGGGAAGTCGCTGGGGCTAGGTCTGGTGAGTAGGGTGGGTGAGGAAGAAGTACATAGTCACACTCGCGCACGGCTTCCATCGCAACTCGGCTTCTGTGAACTGGGGTCCTGTCCTGATGGAGCAGGATCCCGCGATGGATTTCCCTAGGCGTTTTTCCTTGATGGATTGGCGCACCTGCTTCAGTAAGTCGGCATAATAATCCCCATTCGGCTAGGTCCGATGAATAGCTCGGTGTTTTCAGGGCGGGTATTGGTGGTCGGCAATCCTGACCGGAGGTCATCGTCTAAACCCGCTCTGTCACGTTAGAATTCCTTCACCCAGGGTTTGATAATTGCAGAAGAAGGAGAAGACGCTCCATAAACAGCCATCGATCGCCCTTTAGCCTGTTTTGCTGACTGACCCTCCAGGACTAAAAACTTGATCACTGCTCTGTACTACGTTTTGTCCAGTTTTGACCAACTCACTAGGGGTATGCCTCTTTACCGAAGTGCTGTGACTAAATGTTTACAATAATCAAGATAATCTTTTACGTACTCAATAGTTAACACATTGATGCACATCAGGCATCAATCTGAATGAAAAAAATGCCCGAGGCTCAAAACTTTTTGATATCCCCTCGTATGTTTCTCATAAATATGGAAAAATAGTCAAACAGGGAGAGCCACACACGAAATGACACCGCACCAAACACCATCTAACAAGAAACGGTAAAGCCACAGTAAAGCTGCATATTTTGAGGGGTAACATGTCAAGGTCATCCTTCAATGTCGGAGGTCAAATATAAAGGTCAAATCACCGACTTGAACATTGGCCATATTGGCATGCATGTGTATCTAATGAAGGTGCACATTTTGAGGGGTGAAATGTCAAGGTCAAGGTAATCCTTCAGGGTCAAAGGTCAAATTGTCTGTTTGTCAGTAACTTTAACATTGGTCATAACGTTTGAGCCAGTACAGATAGAGACTTGATATTTGGCATGCATATGTATAGTCCAACAAGATTCACCGGACATTGCTGACCTCTATTATCATAATTTCACACTACGCTGGGTTTCTATATACATCTTCGGTAGTCTCCGTGAATTATTTATACAAGTGAACACATGGTATATCCAGGTATACCAGACTAAATACCATTCACCATTGACAAATGTATCGCCAAGAATGTGCCTCAGATGGATTATATCGTGTTTCCCGTGCATTTTATGAACAATGTACTGGCTAGTATTGATATATACTGCGTCATCTCACTTGAATTTATTCTTGCATAAAGGTCAATGTCAGGTGAATCTTGTTGGACTATATCTCATAAAGCTGCACATTTTGAGGGGTGACATGTCAAGGTCAGTGTCATCCTTCAAGGTCAGAGGTCAAATATATAGGTCAAATCAGACTTTAACATTGGCCATAACTTTGAACCAGTAGAGATAGAGACTTGATATTTGGCATGCATGTGTATCTCATGAAGCTGCTCATTTTGAGGGGTGACATGTCAAGGTCGTTCATCAGGGTCAAGGGTCAGATGTTTGTTTGCCAGCAACTTTAACATTGGGCATAACTTTTAAATCTGCAGAGATAGGGACTTGATATTTGGCATGCATATGTATCTCATAAAGTTGTACATTTTGATAGGTGACATGTCAAGGTCATCTTTTAAGGTCAGAGGTCAAATATATAGGTCAAATCAACAACTTTAGCATTGGCCATAACTTTTGAACCAGTACACATAGAGACTTGATATTTGGCATGCATGTGTATCTCATGGGTGACATGTCAAGGTCATCCTTCAGGGTCAAAGGTCACTGATTTTAACATTGGTCATCTTTTAAACCAGTAGAGATTCAAACTTGATATTTGATATTTGGTATGCATGTGTATCTCATGAAGCTTCACAGTTTGAGGAGTGACATGTCAATGAAAAGGTCATCCTTCAGGGTCAAAGGTCACCGACTTTAACATTGGCCATAACTTTTTAACCATTAGACATACAGACTTGATATTTGGTATGCATGTGTATCTCATGAAGCTGCACTGTTTGAGGTTTGACATGTCAAGGTCAAGGTCATCCTTCAGGGTCAAATATCATATCGGGGGCATAGTGTTTCACAAACAATTTTGTTTTCATGAAGGTTGACAGACCCGTAACACATTGCATGACTAAATCTTACTCTTTGAGAATTAATATAACATCAACCATACTTGGTCAAAAACTGTCTCAAATGGAAATTGCAACTTATCTTTATATGTGTGTGGGGTGGGTGGGGGGGATTAGTTGTGAACTTGTCCATCAATTGTATGTCCAGAAAATCATTTGGAATGAACACCAGACACATTTAATCTGAATTGTTTCAAGCTTTCATAAATGGTCAGCCTTGATATAAGCATAAAAGGAATTTATTACAGCTGTGATCATCTTAAACAGAAGTACGGCCTTTTGTTTGTTTTTTTAAAACTCACCTGTTCATATGCTGAGGAAGGGCTATTATGATTGCCAACCATCTGGCATCTGACCATCTAACCATCCATCTGTCCACTTTTCCTTTAAATGATGTCTCCTCTGAAACTACTGACAGAAATTTTCCACTCATAGTCTCCTTTTAAAGGTGTTCAAAGAATTCCGTTCAATGCATAACTCTAGTTGCCATGGTAGCCAAAAGAACTAGAAACTTGTGTCTGTAAGACACAGTGATGCCCCCGTGTAGGTGCTTGCCTAGCTGCACGTAAAATTGCTAATTCATTTGACCTTGACCTTGGGCTTGTGGGCAGCATGGGCTGGGTGTGCAATGAAAGAATGGATGGTGTTTAAGGTGTATATGCAATTCCATGGCAATAGCTACAGTGGTTAGGGAGATATAAGTCAATGAAAAAACTGTGACATAAAACTGCACATAAATGTGACAACCAACTGCACGTAAAATTTCCAAGTCATTTGACCTCGACCTTGGGCTTGCGGGCAGCATGGGTGGGGTGCCAAATGATAGCACAGATGGTAATTGATGTGTATGTGCAGTTTCATGTGTATAAGTCTGGAACTTACTGCCTTATAACACTTGAAAAACTGTGACAACCAACTGCACCTAAAAGCGTGACAGATGGACGGACAGACAGACGGACGGACATGTGCAAAACATAATGCCCCCTGACTATCGTCAACGGGGGCATAAAAAACATTGTCTTCTTGTCCTGAGGCTGAACCACATGGCTGATTTCAATACGATTTGGCAGAAATGATTTTAGATGACCCTGTGCAAAATTGTTCAAACCAATGGGTAGTTCCTATAGAATATTGCTGGAATTATCCATAGATGACCCTCTACCAATATTGTTCAAGCCATTCATTTTGAATCATTAGCAAGCATGGCCGTCAGGGTCAGGGCAAATGTTTTAGCTCACTTGGGCATGAAGTGCACAAGGTGAGCTACTGTTATATTGCTGTGTGTGACATACATCATTGTAAATTGTCAACAATTTACTTAAACAGCATCTCCTCTAAATCACTTGGGTCAGTTTTGTACCAAAGCTCACAGAAATGGTCTTTGTGTGGTCCTCTTCATTTTTGTGGGGAAAAAATGAAATCCAAGTAGAAGTCTGGTTACCATGGCAACAAGTAGGATAAAGGTATTGTTTTGATTAACCTTGTCGATTTCGATGCAAGTTAACAGGGCTAGTTTTCCTTATTTATCAATGGTGAAAATGTCAGACATTTGAAACCACCAGCTAGAATTCAATCAGAAACTGCAGTATTGTTTCGTAGGTGACCCTTTACTAAATTTATTCGTCATTTTTGTCAATAAAAAGCCATATGCAAACATGGATAGGGCTAAATTACTGTTTATGGCTATAATTTTGTATAAATATTTTTAGCTAACCAGAGTGCTCAGGGTGATATTTGTGATCGCCAGATGTCTGTCGTCAGTCGGTGTGCATCATCTGTCATCAGTCGTCAACAATTTGAACCGTTAAAAATCTTCTTCATATTTGGCACATAGAATCATGTTCAGGTCGTCTACAAAAGTTATATAAACTATGCCCCTAGGGTCAAAATTGGCCCCACCCCAGGGGTAGCCAGTTTTCAATAAAAACATATAGTGCACACTTTGAAAATCTTCTCTTCTGAATCTACAGGGTTCTCAGCTTTCATCTTTGGCACATAGCATCATCTATAGGTCCTCTACAAAAGATGTATAAATTATGTCCCTGGGGTTAAAACTGGCCCTGCCCCAGGGGTCGGCCATTCTATAGAAACATATAGTGAAAACTTTGAGAATCTTCTCTGGAACTTGAAGGTTCTCAACTTTCATATTTGGCATATAGCATCATGTTCAGGTCCTCTACAAAAGTTATATATATAGTGAAAACATTGAAAACCTTCTCTGAAGAAAATGGAAGGTTCTGAGCTTTCATATTTGGCACATAGCATCAACTTAAGGTCCTCTAAAAAATTAATACAAACCATGCCCCTCGGGTCAAAATTGACCCCCGCCCCAGTTTTCTATAGAAAATGTTCTCCTCAGAAACTGGGAAGTTCTCAGCTTTCATATTTGGCACATAGTATCATGTTCAGGTCCTCTATAAAAGTTATATAAATGCCCCTGATGTGAAATGTGGCTTGCCCCAGGGCTGGCCAGTTTTCTATAGTAACATATAGTGAAAACTTTGGAAATTTTTCTCCTGAAACTGGAAACTTTTCAGCTTTTTAGCTCACCAGAGCACAAAGTGCTCAGGGTGACCTTTTGTGATCGCCTGATATCTGTCGTCCGTTGGCGTTTGTCATCAACAATTTGAACCTTTAAAAAAGGTTTCTCAGCTTTCATCTTTGGCACATAGCATCACCTATAGGTCCGCTACAAAAGTTATATAAATTATGCCCCTGGGGTCAAAATTGGCCCTCCCCAGGGGTGTCAAGTTTACAATAGAAATATAGTGAAAACTTTGAAAATCTTCTCCTCTGAAACTGGAATGTTCTCAGCTTTCATATTTGGCACATAGCATCATGTTCAGGCCCTCTACAAAAGTCATATAAATTATGCCCCTGGGGTCAAAATTGGCCCTGCCCCAGGAGTGGCTTGTTTTTTAAGCAGACTGTTGTTCCAGTTTTCTGTTACAGACTTCTTGGTTCATTAGTTGGGCATAGGGAAAACTTTAAAAATCTTCTTGCCCAAAACTGCATGTCCCAGAGCTTAGATATTTGGTGTATAGATTTACTTAGTATACCTTTATGAATTTTGTTAATATCTTAGTTCTGAGGTTAAAATTGGCCCTGCCCTGTGGGTTATACTTTAAAATAGACTTCTATAGTATAAAGGTTTCCCCTTAACCACCAGCTAGCCAGCTAGTGTATTGGAGAGGTCAAGCTTAAGTTCACCTGTTCTGTACTCTAGCTGTTGTCTGCTTCAGAATTATTGTCTGTTTGTTCACACTTTTTAATACATATCAATCGTACAATTGACCCTCTTGTACAAGCCACATAATTATGAAGTTACATATGTGTCAGATCAGAATCCAAACTGTGTGCTAATTCAGTCAAGTCATGCTTAGCAGTGAAAGGGTTATAACACTGATTTTCTGTCATCTGTTTGAACTGTCTGCTGAAAAATTAACACTGTGAATGGCCCTCTTGTTTTATATAGAAACATATTGTGAAACCTAAATAGTAATCTTCTTCTGAAACTGGAAGTTTCTCTGCTATCATAATTGGCACATAGCATCATCTTGAAGTCAAAACATATATGAATTATGCCCCTGGGTTCAAATGAGGCCCCATCCCAGGGATGGCCAGATTTCTATTGAAACAGTGAAAACTTTTTAAATCCTCTGATTGTCTGGTGAGCAATATTAGGGCCACCATGGCCCTATTGTCATATTTGGCACATAGCATCAACTTCAGCTCCTCTACAAAGTCATACAAATTAAACCCCTGGGGATCAAAATTGACCTTGCCCCAGGGATAGCCAGTTTTCTATAGAAACTCATAGTGAAAACTTTGAAAATCTTCTCCTTTGAAACTGGAAGGTTCTCAGCTTGCTTATATGGCTAGTAGCATCATGTTCAGGTCCTCTACAAAAGTTATATAAATTATGCCCCTGGGGTCATGTGGCATCGCCCCAGGGGTGGCCAGTTTTCTATAGAAACATAAACTGAAAACTTCTCCTGAAACTGGAAGGTTCTCAGCTATTGTATTTGGCACTTAGCATCAACTACAAGATCCTCTAGAAAAGTCATACATATTATGCCCCTGGAGTCAGAATTAACCCCGCTCCAGGGGTGGTCAGTTTTGTATAGAATCATATAGTGAAAACTTTGAAAATCTTCTCTTCTGATTGTCTGGTGAGCAATATCAGGGCCATCATGGCCCTCTTGTTAAGATGACCCTTTGTCAAGAACGCTAACTTTATTGTAATACATGTATCTGATAACCATTGGTGGCAGGCAGTAAGCTTGTTGCTATATTTCAAACAGTTCTACTCATATCCTTTATTGCAGGTGAGTGATACAGTGCAATCATAGTGCTCTTTCCATACTATTACTGTATGGCTATAGTGAAAACTCTTTTCCTGAAACCACATTGTGGATTTCTATATAATTTTGTTAGCATGATCCTTAGGTGATCCTTCAACATTGTTTTGATTTGTTAAAAAGCATTGCCAACAGGGATTGAGCTATGTTTCCTTATGTGACTAAAGTGAACATTTCGCAGCGAAGATCCTTGAGTGACCCTCTGCCATAATTGTTCAAACAATATTGATTCATTAGAAAACATGACCACCAGGGGCAGGGCTAATTATGCCCCCACATAGTGGTGGCATATAGGGTTGCCCTTGTCCATATGCACATACGTACTCACATCTAGAAGAATTTGTCCGAGCTCTTTCTTGGAAATCACTTCAGTCATTTAGGAGTTGCGGCCCTTTTTTGGCAAAAATTACTTTAAAAATATCTTGTCCGGAAAGTATTTGTCCAATCCTCACCAACTTTACACACGGTTATGGCCATTATATCTTGGTCAAGTTCAATAGCTATGTAAATTGCTTCAGTCGTTTAGGAGTTGTGGCCCTTTATTTGCAAAATTAACTTTAAAAATATCTTGTCCGGACTCTTTCTTGGAAAATATTTGTCCGATCTTCACCAAACTTTACACATGTGTTTGTGGCCATTATATCTTGGTGAAGTTTGATAGCCATGTAATTTGCTTTGCTTCAGTAGTTGCATACATGATTATGGCCCTAACTTTTTGTGACAAAAAGATTGAAGTAGGGGGCATCAGTGTTCTATGGACACATTTCTAGTTTCTTTATATTGTTACTGGGGAACTTTAAAAGATCTCCTGAAACCTCTGCATCTTTCAGAAAGTTTTGGCAGAAATATCATTAGGTTACCACGGCTACCAAAACTGTTCCAAATTATATTGATTTGACTTAAACATTGCTGCCAGTGGTGAGATTAAATTTCCTTATACATATATTACTAGAGTTACAGGACTTTGTAAAAACTTTGTACTATAAAACATAGTGTGAAATCTTGTGTGTCCAACTCCTGATATACCGCGTGGAGGATTTGCTTCAAGCTTTTACAGATAAACAATATTGATGTGAAATGGTCATAAAGAAGTAAATTTTTGCGATGACCTCTTTTTAGCTCACCAGAGCACTTTTGTGCTCAGGGTGAGCTTTTGTGATCACTTGATGTCCGTCGTCGTCCGTCGTCTGTCGTCGGGCGTCAACAATTTGAACCTTTAAAAATCTTCTCCTCTGAATCTACAGGGTTCTCAGCTTTCATCTTTGGTACATAGCATCATCTTTAGGTCCTCTACAAAGTTATATAAATTTTGCCCCTGGGGTAAAAATTGGCCCCGCCCCAGGGATGCCTTGTTTTCTATTGAAATATATAGTAAAACTTTGAAAATCTTCTCCTCTGAATCTACAGGGTTCTCAGCTTTCATATTTGGCACATAGCATCATGTTCAGATCCTCTACAAAAGTTATATAAATTATGCCCCTTGGGTCAAAATTGGCCCCGCCCCAGGGGTAGCCAGTTTTGAATAGAAACATATAGTGACAACTTTGAAAATCTTCTCCTCTGAATCTACAGGGTTCTCAGCTTTCATATTTGGCACATAGCATCATGTTCAGGTCCTCTACAAAAGTTATATAAATTATGGCCCTGGGGTCAAAATTGGCCCCACCCCAGGGGTAGCCAGATTTCATTAGAAACATATAGTGACAACTTTGAAAATCTTCTCCTCTGAATCTACAGGGTTCTCAGCTTTCATATTTGGCACATAGCATCATGTTCAGGTCCTCTACAAAAGTTATATAAATTATGCCCCTGGGGTCAAAATTGGCCCCGTCCCAGGGGTAGCCAGTTTTGAATAGAAAACATATAGTGACAACTTTGAAAATCTTTTCTTCTGAATCTACAGGGTTCTCAGCTTTCATATTTGGCACATAGCATCATGTTCAGGTCCTCTACAAAATTTTTATAAATTATGCCCCTGGGGTCAAAATTGGCCCCGCCCCAGGGGTGGTCAGTTTTCAATAGAAACATATAGTGAAACTTTGAAAATCTTCTCCTCTGAAACTGGAAGGTTCTCAGCTTTCATATTTGGCACATAGCATCATGTTCAGGTCCTCTACAAAATTTGTATAAACAAGAGATGTTTGTAAAACATGTATACCCCCCAGACCCCCTGACCTTTGATCTAGTGACCTCAACTATAGAGGTCATCTAGTTGTCATGACCAACCACCACAGCAAGTTTGAAGATCCTAAGTCAAACCCTTGAGCAGTTAATGATCGCAAACCATTTCACCAGTTAAGGTCATGGTGACCTTGACCTTTGACCTAGTGACCTCAAAAATAATAGGGGTTATCTATTGGTCATGACCAACCACCACAGCAAGTTTGAAGATCCTAAGCCAAACCCTTGAGCAGTTATTGATCGCAAACCATTTCACCAGTTAAGGTCATGGTGACCTTGACCTTTGACCTAGTGACCTAATAACAATAGGGCTCATCTAGTTGTCATGACCAACCACCTAAGCAAATTTGAAGATCCTAAGCCAAACCCTTGAGCAGTTATTGATCAGAAACCATTTTACAAGTTAAGGTCATGGTGACCTTGACCTTTGACCTAGTGACCTCAAATACAATAGGGGTCATCCAGTTGTCATGATCAACTACCGCAGCAAGTTTGAAGATTCTAAGCCAAACCCTTGAGCATTTATTGATCGGAAACCGTTTGACCAGTTAAGAGCATGGTGACCTTGACCTTTGACCTAGTGACCTCAAAAACAATAGGGGTCATCCAGTGGTCATTACCAACCACCACAGCAAATTTGAAGATCCTAGGCCAACCCCTTAAGCAGTTATTGATCGCAAACCATTTCACCCTTTAAGGTCATGGTGACCTTGACCTTTGACCTAGTGACCTAAAAAATAATAGGACTTATCTAGTTGTCATGACCTACCACCTAAGCAAATTTGAAGATCCTAAGCCAACCCCTTGAGCAGTTATTGATCAGAAACCATTTTACCAGTTAAGGTCATGGTGACCTTGACCTTTGACCTAGTGACCTCAAAATCAATAGGGGTCATCCAGTGGTCATGACCAACTACCACAGCAAGTTTGAAGATTCTAAGCTAAACCCTTGAGCAGTTATTGATCGGAAACTATTTAACCATTTAAGGTCATGGTGACCTTGACCTTTGACCTAGTGACCTCAAAATCAATAGGGGTCATCTAGTTGTCATGACCTACCACCTAAGCAAATTTGAAGATTCTAAGCCAACCCCTTGAGCAGTTATTGATCAGAAACCATTTTACCAGTTAAGGTCATGGTGACCTTGACCTTTGACCTAGTGACCTCAAAATCAATAGGGGTCATCCAGTGGTCATGACCAACTACCACAGCAAGTTTGAAGATTCTAAGCTAAACCCTTGAGCAGTTATTGATCGGAAACCATTTAACCATTTAAGGTCATGGTGACCTTGACCTTTGACCTAGTGACCTCAAAATCAATAGGGGTCATCTAGTGGTCATGACCAACCACCACAGCAAGTTTGAAGATCCCAAGCCAAACCCTTGAGCAGTTATTGATCGGAAACTATTTCACCATTTTAGGTCATGGTGACCTTGACCTTTGACCTAGTGACCTCAAAATCAATAGGGGTCATCCAGTGGTCATGACCAACTACCACAGCAAGTTTGAAGATTCTAAGCTAAACCCTTGAGCAGTTATTGATCGGAAACCATTTAACAATTTAAGGTCATGGTGACCTTGACCTTTGACCTAGTGACCTCAAAATCAATAGGGGTCATCTAGTGGTCATGACCAACCATCACAGCAAGTTTGAAGATCCCAAGCCAAACCCTTGAGCAGTTATTGATCGGAAACTATTTCACCATTTTAGGTCATGGTGACCTTGACCTCTGACCTAGTGACCTCAAAAACAATAGGGGTCATCTACTTGTCATGACCAACCACCACAGCAAGTTTGAAGATTCTAGGCCAAGTCGTTTATTAGTTAGCATTCGGAAACCATCGATCTACCGACCGACCGACCGAACCGACCGACCGACCGACCGACCGACATGTGCAAAGCAATATACCCCCATTTTTTCAAAAGGGGGGTATAATTATGCCCCTGGGGTCAAAATTGGCCCCGCCCTAGGGGTAGCCAGTTTTCAATAGAAATATATGGTAAAACTTTGAATATATTCTTCTCTGAAACTGAAAGGTTCTCAGCTTTCATATTTGGCACATAGCATCATGTTCAGATCCTCTACAAAATTATATACATTATGCCCCTGGGGTCAAAATTGACCCCGCCCCAGGGGTGGCCAGTTTTCAATAGAAACATATAGTGAAAACTTTGAAAATCTTCTCCTCTAAATCTACAGGGTTCTTAGCTTTCATATTTGGCACATAGGATCATATTCAGGTCCTCTACAAAAGTTGTATAAATTATGCCCCAGGGGTCAAAATTGGCCCCGCCCCAGGGGTAGCCATGTCTCAATAGAAACATATAGTGACAACTTTGAAAATCTTCTCCTCAGAAACTGGAAGGTTCTCAGCTTTCATATTTGACACATAACATCATGTTCAGGTCCTCTACAAGAGTTATATAAATTATGCCCCCGGTGTCAAAATTGGCCCCGCCCCAGGGGTAGCCAGTTCGCAATAGAAACATATAGTGTCAGATTTGAAAATATTTTCCTCAGAAACTGGATGGTTCTCAGCTTTCATATTTGGCACATAGCATCATGTTTAGGTCCTCTACAAAAGTTGTATAAATTATGCCCCTTGGATCAAAATTGGCCTGCCCCAGGGGTGGCTAGTTTTCTCTAGAAACATATAGTGAAAACTTTGAACATCTCCTCCTCTGTGCCTGGTGAGCGATGTCAGGGCCATTCTGGCCCTCTTGTTTCAAAGTTAAGAGACTTTGAAAAATTTTATAGTGAAAAACATGCTTCATTTAGAGACAACAGTCCCAGAAGGGGGATCCATGTGCTATGGACACAGTTCTTGTTAACTACACAATGGATCCATGTGCTATGGACACAGTTCTTGTTAACTACACAATGGATCCATGTGCTATGGACACAGTTCTTGTGAACTACACAATGAATCTGAGTTGAAAGATTTAAAAGATTCAAACACACTTTATCAGTATCGTAAACATCGACATGTTTCTAGATACATAATACAAATAACACTTTGCCCCATAGAAATGCTATTTGCATACAGACATATATAGGAACCATCTGAAAAGGATCGGCTCTGTTTGCTTATGAAATAAAATAGATCTGATTCTACAGTACCTGCCATGGTTAAACATGCTCCTGATTGAGCTGTCTGATCAGGATGTGCTCTGTTTGCTTTTGAAGTAATGTAGATTATACGATATAACTCTACTTTTTGACATGGTAAAATATTCTCTAGTTCATAATGCCATTATAAAAAAATCTGCTAATTTATATTCATATTGTAATTATTATACCCCCACAAACAGAGTTTGAGGGGGGTATACTGGAATCATCCTGTCGGTCGGTCTGTCTGCAAAATCTTGTACGGCGAACTCCTCCTTCAGTTTCAACCCGATACACTTGGCATAATTGTTAATCAGGAGTAGTAGATGTGCAAGACACAAATTTCAGGTCTCTGTGACCTTGACCTTGACCTTTGGCCTTGAAATTGGTCTTGAAATTGGCAGACAAAAGCTTGTACTTTGAACTCCTCCTTCACATTCAACCTGATTCACTTGATACTTTGCATAAATGTTACTCAGGAGTAGTAGATGTGTAAGACACAAATTTCAGGTCTCTGCGACCTTGACCTTTGTCCTTGAAATTGGTCTTTAAATTGGCAGGCAAAATCTTGTACTTTGAACTCCTCCTTCAATTTCAGCCTGATTTACTTGATACTTGGCATAAATGTTACTCAGGAGTAGTAGATGTGCAAGACACAAATTTCAGGTCTCTGTGACCTTGACCTTGACCTTTGGCCTTGAAATTGGTCTTGAAATTGACAGGCAAAATCTTGTACTTTGAACTCCTCCTTCAATTTCAACCAGATTCACTTGATACTTGGCATAAATGTTACTCAGGAGTAGTATATGTGCAAGACACAAATTTCAGGTCTCTGTGACCTTGACCTTGACCGTTGGCCTTGAAATTGGTCTTAAAATTGGCAGGCAAAATCTTGTACTTTGAACTCCTCCTTCACTTTCAACCTGATTCACTTGATACTTGGCATAAATGTTACTCAGGAGTAGTAGATGTGCAAGACACAAATTTAAAATCTCTGTGACCTTGACCTTTGGCCTTGAAATTGGTCTTAAAATTGGCAGGCAAAATCTTGTAAGGTGAACTCCTCCTTCACTTTCAACCTGATTTACTTGATACTTGGCATAAATGTTACTCAGGAGTAGTAGATGTGCAAGACACAAATTTCAGGTCTCTGTGACCTTGACCTTGACCTTTGGCCTTGAAATTGGCAGGCAAAATATTGTACTTTGAACTCCTCCTTCAATTTCAACCTGATTCACTTGATACTTGGCATAAATTACAGAATTTTCTCTATTTGAACTTGGTTTTTTTTTGTTATTTGGTCCTGTTACATGTTCAAAACTTGGATTTGCAATCAAGGCTGTCATGTGGGGGTATTCATCACCTTTAGCGATAGTTCTAGTTTCTTCTTAGATATGCGTAAGTCATTACTATTAAATTGAGATAGGAATAGTATAAACTAAATTGAAAGAAAGATTTGTAGAATGTTTACGATACAGGATACATGTACTTGCATTGCTTGATATCTCATTGATGGGTTTTTGCATACCGTCTCATTGATACATAAAGCATACACTGAAATTATGATATCTCAGTGACATTATTTCTTTTTACAATACATGTATTTCTATTTACACCATTTTGGCAAATGAGACATAAACAAATTTACATTTTAAGCAGATTAACTTACAACTACTTTTTCAAACAGTCAGTCTATTGAAACATTATTTCTTTATATAATGTTTGTGAATTTCATTGTATTTGCACTAAGGTCTACTGAAATAATACTTGTGTTTGTGGATGTCATTATATATGCACTACAAATAAGGGTAAAATGGTCATATCACCTGATTTACAAAATAGTTTGATATCTTTTATTATTGTCTATTCAGCTGTTATTTCCATATTTACCTATTACTACTCTAAAATGGTGTTATGAAAGTTGTAATTTAGTAAATAATACTTAGAGGATTATTTATGGAGATATTCAAATCCAACAGCAGTTTTATAATATTTAAACAAATTAAAAGACTTCCCTGTCTGATGTGCATGTGACCATAAACTGTGATTCTTTAATCACTTGAATTTTACACTTTACCTGAAAAAATCATATATCATTATAAAAAATAAGCTATTACATGTTCAAATGTCATTATTTCTTACGTGAATATTCATTAAGTAAAGAGTTAAAGCCTCTTATTAGGCATCTTGTTTTTCCTCTGGTTGTTGGGTTATTGGTTGATCTGTTCCCAACTTTAATATTGGCAATAATTTTGTAGCCATTGCACATACATACTTCAAACTTGACATGTGCATGTGCAACTTATGGAGGCGAACATTTTTAAGGTGACTTATAAAGATCAAGGTCAAATTACGGGTCAAATTTAGATTGGCGATAATTTTGTCAAACTTGGCATGCATGTGCAACTTATTGAGGCAAACATTTTTAGGGGTGACTTATTGAGGTCAAGGTCAAATTACAGGTCAAATTTAGATTGGTAATACTTTTGTCGTCATTCAACATACATACTTCATACTTCAAATTGAGGTCAAGGTCATATCGGGGGCATAGTGTTTCACAAACACATCTTGATAGTAGCTCCCCTGTCTACGCTCGACATTAAAGGGGTAGTTCTAGGATTGGTCGGCCCGGTGTCAGGATAATGTGACTGGGTGGGGTGCCCTTGCCACGTGCCCACGGCAGGGGCATTTCAGTGAGGCAGCACTATAACTTGTCTCATGCAGGTACAGTCTGCAAATAACTGAAATACTGTTGGTCGGACGTAAAACCCAACTCACTCACTCACTCTTATATAGTGAAAAAAATATTTTATGTATCCAACTGCTTATACACCACTTAGGGGATTTAATTCAAACTTCTACAGATAATGATGTGAAGATGATGATAAAGAAGTAAATTTTTGCGCTTATCATATTTGCTAAAGTTACAAGACTGCAACTATTTTTTCACCTAAAAACGTACATCCGTGTCCTATGTACACAATTCTAATTTGTTTTTGACTTAACATGTAAGTCACTCTGGGCTATGCTAAACTTGTCAGTTGCTTTCTGGTTGTATTTTGGGGTTCTTGGGTCAATGTCACTGGTTTCTGGACAATAACATTAGTTAGGAATGACATTAGTGACCAAATATGATGTATTGATGGCTTGCAAGGAGACAAAATCTGGAATAGCAAAGGGGTTGGGATGGTTAAAGTAACTTAATAAATACAGAAAAATGCTTTCTGAATGATAATTTGGATCTTAGAAGGATATATTGTGACCAAATTTGGTGTATAGAAAGCATACATGGAGACAAAGGTTGGGATTGCATTTGATGGGTCAACAGTCACAAACACTGTTACTAAGAATAAAAATGGTTGCAAAACAATATTATTTGTTAGAAAAGACATATTTGTGACCTAAATATGGTGTATAGTAGTGTTGGGAATCACTCAAAAAATTTAATTGAACATTGGCACATGTTTGCTATCAATTATCAATTAAAAATCACAATTAACCCTTTCCTTCATATAAATGCCTTTTGATACATTTGCAAACAGAGTTGACCCAGATCAGATGACTCATGTAGGAGCTGTCTGATCAGGGTCTGCTGACTCAGCTCTGCTTCCTTATGGAATTTAATAGAACTGTTTCTTTAGTTTCTAAAATGGCTATAATGTTCAACCTTCCATATTTAATTTTTGCTATGTTGACCATGAATATTCAGTAGGTATTGAAATTTTGGAAAAAATATAAAACAGGGAGAAGGTTAAATTCTAATATGGCAAGCTTGTTTGAGTTTTTGGCAAAAGCCAATGATGGGTTGTAGGTTTGCAAACATGACATTTGATAATTTGGGTAAACTTGTTTGAAATCTTAGACTACAAAATGATACTGTTCAGTTATTACCATAATAAGATTTTGGGGCTTTTCTGCTATTGCTGTTTGCAAAATTGTATAGCCCGTTTTGCCTTGATACAGTTCACATTTTATTGTAAAATGTAAATGAAGGGGCAGTTTTACAATGATTATTATCAAACACTTACTATACAGTCTAATCGCGATACTACAAATCGGGAACGGGTCGGGCCGATTTTTAGTAGTTTTGCATTTCCGTATTAATAAATTTATAGGGTACGAAATAATTTTGTCGCAATTGTGGCATAATAAAGATATTTCTGTACATGTTATATTTAATATATTTTATGCCTTGTTTGACAATCTACTCACATTCTGGCTTACTACAGTGTACATGTACATTAATGATTTTGTATCACACACCACATGCTAGAGGTGGTCAAATTATAATGTGTAATGTCATATGCCTGTGCATAACGGACTATGTAAAAAACACGAATCATGCAATGCCAGCTAACAAAACTCTAGATAGGAGGGAGTAAACAAAATATTTCCAAAGATTTTGTTTGTTCTTTTTCACCAAATCATATTCTGTCACTACTCTTTCGAATGTGAAGTTCGAACCTAGAATTTGTTGACAGCATAAGGATTTTAGTATTTAAATGCTCCCTTTAACTAGAGACCTGAACTCGATATTTCTAGCAATCCATAAGGGTTATGTAAAAAACAAGAAACAAATCAATATGTTCATATTTTTATTCAGGAATTTAAAAAAATGAATAGAAAATGGTAATATTGTTAATATGCGTATAGAAGCAGTTTTGATGACCAGTGTAACTGTTGCAAGTTTTATATGCTATGGGACATTGACATGTAGTCACTCTATTTCATATTGCTACAAACAAACACGCCTGAATGCTAATCATTTATAACATGATGTGTTTGAAAACGTAATTGTGCATAATTGCACAATACAAACTTTAATCATTTGCGACATTTGATATGTAGTCAATCTAATCCTGTCACAAACAAACACGCTTGGGTGCTGATCATAACACGCTACATGTTAAAGCGTATCAAACAGGCCGGATGTGTTAACAATGGATAATTATGCTGACTGGAGCGACGAATGTCTCTCAGAAATGTGAAAACATCACACAGGTGACATTCTTAAAAATGCATCTTTTTGCTACTGTTTTTGTGTTTAAGGGACTACGAAAACCTCTCTTAATAACGTGTTTTTCGTACTTTTGCATTTTCGTACTTATGCTTCTTTTTGCAATTGAAACAAGAACAAAATCGGCCGAGACCTGCGGTGTTTTTCATAGCAAACCCGTATTTCATTCAAACGTGATTGAACTATTGTGATTAGACTGTATATCAGTTCTTCTTTCTAAACCAAATATTTGCACAAGAAATGCTGATTATATTACTATCCGGGAGATGAAATAAACCTTGGCCAAACTCCTCTTGTCATTATATCCTAGGCTCCTAACCTTGATGACCTGAGGCTTTGTTTTATTTACTGTAAATATACTAAACATAGTTTGAGATGTGACTATTTTATTAGATCAATCATTATTAAATCTTGATTAACAGACATTTAAAAAAACGGAAGTTTCATTCAAAACAAATAAAGACAAATCTATAAATAAATGTATATGAGAAATTATCGAATCAAGGGACCCCGACGATACCAAGCAATGAAACCATGTCTTATATATACTGTAATTTATACTTCCAAATAAACTCAGTCTAGGTTTGGTTTGATGTAAATGGGAAATGTACCTTGTGGTAATTTAACTTGTTTTCCTTGGTTAAGCTTTTACTTGATGAATATTCGTTTAAAAATGACTTAATGCATATTAATTTGCCTAAGGTTGCATATGTTAATATAAATATTAATTTGCCTAAGGTTGCATATGTTAATATGCATATTAATTTGCCTAAGGTTGCATATGTTAATATGCATATTAATTTGCATATGGTAATATGCATATTAATTTGCCTAAGGTTGCATATGTTAATATAAATATTAATTTGCCTAAGGTTGCATATGTTAATATGCATATTAATTTGCCTAAGGTTGCATATGTTAATATAAATATTAATTTGCCTAAGGTTGCATATGTTAATATGCATATTAATTTGCCTAAGGTTGCATATGTTAATATGCATATTAATTTGCCTAAGGTTGCATATGTTAATATAAATATTGATTTGCCTAAGGTTGCATATGTTAATATAAATATTAATTTGCCTAAGGTTGCATATGTTAATATAAATATTAATTTGCCTAAGGTTGCATATGTTAATGCTTGCAGGTCAAGGCAGAAACTGTAGAACTAGATCTCTAGTATTCCATTAACAAACAGATGAGACCCGCGTCAGACATCAGAGTCCTACAGAAGCTGTCTGATCTAGGTTTACTTTGTTTGTAAATGTGTAGATGTGTGTGGTGATCCAGTAAAGGGTTTGAGTATCTGATAACCTGATGAGCTGTGAGTAGAAACGTCAATGCATTGCTATGTGTAGGTAGTTTGTGCCATGGCAGAAAGTGTAGACCCTGATCAAATGACTCCTACAAAAGCTGTCTACTGAGGGTCTACCCTGATTGCAAATGGTCTAAAGATATCTCTATCAAGTAAAGGGTTAACCCTTTCCTTCATGAGTATTTATGTGACAAATAATGAATGTATGAATTTTAATTAGTTGAATTTTATAAAGGAATTATGAAAAAGTGAATGTTTGAAAATGGCAGAAGCTGTAGGATAAGCAAATAGAATAGACAGTGATCGGACAGTTCCTAGAGGAGCCCTCTGATCTGGGTCTACTCTGTTTGCAAAAGTGATAATCGAAAAGTGTTGCTATGAGGGAATGGGTTAAAAAAATGTTTTGCCATAGTTTTGAAGTGCATTTAGCATATCAAAAATCACCATGTTTCATCTTTCCATGTTTTTGTTTTCAGCAAAAAAATACTAACTAAAATAGAAGTTTTGTTTCTTTTAGATGCCAAAAGTAAACAAGTAATCCAACATCGTTTTCAATCCAGTATGGTAAGTGTGGTTGTGGCACTTTCAGCTCCTACCTTTCCACCCCTTTCAACATTGTCTATGGATGTTGCCTGTTGTCTGAACTGCTACCTAGTATCCCTTTGAATACAGGGACCAAGTTAAATGGCATTTGCAAATTGTGTAGACCCAGATCAGAGTTACTAGAGGAGCCCTCTGATTAGAATCTGCATTTTTGTCATTTAAATACATGTACCAATTTAGTAAAGTTTAGTAAAGGGTTATTAAGCTCAAAGACGGCTGTTAAACAATGTGCATTCGACTTCAAACATTTAGTATTCAGAAGGTTATGCATGACTCTTGATCTTATATTCACCAACAAGGATTCTCTCAAACATTTTTGCTCAGTTTCCAGAATATGTTTTGAGAAAGTCCTTGAGTACCAAGCCTCAAAAGTTGTTGGTAATTCAAAGTCCTGGTCACATATTAAATCAGTTATATTCTAGGCTAAAAAACAAGGTTTTAAACTTCTTTAAGATTTATCCTATATCGTCATATTTTAGTCATTTATTTTCTTCACTATACTGCAATTCTTTAATGTCAATGTCATTTAAGAAGTTCACAGTGATGTTTTACCTTCAGAGGTTTGCTACCAAATTCTTAATGGATTGGGTCATTAGATTGATAAATATTTACAGGTGGATGCATGTGGGACTTTTTAGGGATCAACTTGTTTGAAAATAATTTGTTATGTAAAGTACCTGCTCCTGGCCCACTCTAGCCCAAATTTAAAAAAAAAAATCAGCTGATTTACTTCAGTTAGGAACAAAGTATTGAAATTCAATGTTTATGTCTTTAGGTTAAATTCTGAAAGCAGGAGGTGCTTCGAAAGCAAAAGCAGCAATGTGAAAAAGGAGAAAATTACAGACTGTTTTATTTGCTCGTCTGTGTTTCAAAGAAAAATCAAGCTATTGTGATCACTGCGTCGTCGTTGTTGTCGTCAGCGTTCAAAAACTTTAATGTAGCTCATTACTCGAAAAGTATAGGAGGTATCAACATGAAACATCATAGGTTAGTAGATCTCATAGAGGGGAAGGCCCCTACATAAGAACCATAACTCTTGATTTCAAAATTTTGGAGTTATGGCCATTTATCATTTTCAATTTTTTTTTAATTTAGTTGGACAAGTACCAAATCAGACGAGCGTTGGCACGGCACGGGGCTCTTGTTGAGTCTGTTCATATGCAATTTTCATGAGCAGTTATTTAAAGTGCAACACTGCTCATGCCCACTAGCACTGGCTTAAGTGGTTATCAGTTTCACAACTAAAAGCATTGAAATTTATGATACCAAAAGACCAGAAAATATAATAACACTGAGAATGAAGTATGGGGAGAGGTTTTACGGCCACCACACTATCATTTATCACCTGCTGTTTTGAAGTACTTAAATTCTCAATGTACAAGATCCTTTGACAGCAAAAGCAGCAATGCAAAAAGAGAAAATTACAAATTTGGTTTTTGGTTTTTTTGGTTTATGAGCATTTATTTAAAGTGTAGCACTACTTATGCCCCCTAGCACTGGCTTAAGCTGTATTCAAGTTTCATAACTAAAGCATTGAAATTATGATCCCGAAGGACCAGAAAATATAACAACAGTGAAAATGAAGTATGGGTGACTTTTTATGGCTGCCACACCTTAACACCTGCTGTTGTGAGGTACAGTCCAACCTGCTTCAATAGCCACCTGGTATCAGCGGCTACACTGCTGTAAATGGCCACTCCAGGACTCTCCCATTGAAAAAGCTATATATTACACTTGATATAAAGGGCACCTGCCTAACACGGCCAGCGGCTAGTCTATTTCATCCCAGAAACATATAGTGAAAATCTTTTTTTCTGAATCTACAGGGTTCTCAGCTTTCCTATTTGGCACATAGCACCATTTTCCGGTCCTCTACAAAAGTTTAAATAAATTATGCCCCTGGGGTCAAAATAGGCCCCACCCCAGGGGTGGTCAGTTTCAATAGAAAAATATAGTGCAAACTTTGAAAATCTTCTCTGGAATGTTCCCAGATTTCATATTTGGCACATAGCCTCATATTTAGGTCATCTACAAAAGTTAAATAAATAGTGTCCCAGGGGTCAAAATTGGCACTGCCTCAGGGACGGTCAGTTTTCAATAGAAACATATCTGATTGTCTGGTGAGCGATGTCAGGGCCATTCTGGCCCTCTTGTTTGATGCTGTCAGGGAAAGGTTAAAGTAACTTCTGTAATAATGGAAGACCATAGTTTTTAGCTCACCTGGCACAAAATGCAAAGGTGAGCTATTGAGATTAACTGTGTCCCTTGTCAACAATTTCTTTAAACAATATCTCTTCCTAAACTACCAACTGGATATTCACCAAATTTCACGGGATTGATCTTCAGATGACCCTACATCAGATTTGTATAAATAATTCTGGTCCGTTGCATAGCTAAAAATAGATTGGAATGAACAATTTCTTTAAATGACACTTAACTCCAAATTCAGTGTCTGGGTTCTCAAGAAATGTCAGAGGAATGATCTGTAGGTTTGACCATCTATCAGATTTGTATAAGTCTTTCTGGTGATTTTATTTGACATTTATACAACATCTACTGTTGGATGGATTTCCAGCAAATTTCACAGGAATTATCTTATCTGCAGGGGACTTGTATAAATAATTTTCGTCTGCCGATGACCCTCTATCAGAATTTTATAAATCTCTCAGGTCCATTGCAAATGTAGGTCACTGGAGCTAAAAATAGATTTTGAATTCAAATTTCTTTAGATGACATCTCCTAATCCCATTAACTTGATTCTCACCAAATTTCACAGAAATCATCTATAGATGACCCACTATTGAATTTTGTATAAATTGCTCACAGCATAAGTACGTCAAGGGAGTAAAAATAGATGTGAACTGACAATTTGACAGAAATGATATGTAGATGAGAATCATATAAATTGTTTCTGTCCACTGCATAAGTAGGTCACAGGAGCTAAAACATTTTTTGCTGACAGTTCCTTTAACTCTTATGGCGCCAAATTTAAAAGTATCGTCTGCAATAATAATTTCATATTAAATATAATTCTTAACTAAATAATAAAGGTATACATGTATTAGTAAAACATTTCTTTTTAAAAACCTGTATGCTTGGGCTAAAATAATACAGAAAACATTGAAGTCTAAGGTCAGATGCCGCCTTGAAAAGGCGGCATCTGACCTGGGACTGCACTGTTTTCAATGGTGCCAACAGGCGACATTGGCGCTGAAAGAGTTAAACAACATCTCTTAAACTGCAAAATGAACTCCCACCAAATTTCAAAGGAATGATCTGCAGTAGACAATTGAACAGATTTGTATAAATCATTGTGGTCCGCTGCATAGTTAGGTCACTGGATGTAAAAATAAATTTTAGCATACAAGTTCTTTAAATGACATAATTTCCTAAACCATTGAATGAGTTTCCATCAGATTTCTCAAGTGTCCCTCTATTGAAGTTATATAAATACCATATTTCTAATCTCTCTGCATATCACTAATGATAGATTTTCATAAAGTTTCTTTTCCTAAACCACTGAATGGGATTTGACAAAAGGGATTTCACAGGATTTATGCAAAGATGATCCTCTATCAAAGTTGTATAAATTGGCTGTGACCTAAAACCTAAAACTAGATTTCAATGAACATTTCTTTTAATGACATCTGCATAAATCCAGTTGATCAAACTTCATAGGAATGCTCCTTAGATGGTCTTCTATGAAAGTGAAATACAGTGGTCTGAACAATTTTGGTAGATATACATAATGGACCACTTATCCTATTAACCAAGTGAGTGGTACAGGGCCATCATGGCCCTCTTCTTTATATAATTTCTATATATTTTTTATACCCCCCTTTTGAAAAAATGGGGGTATATTGCTTTGCACATGTCGGTCGGTAGGTCGGTCGGTCGGTCGGTCGGTCTGTCTGTCGGTCGGTAGATCGATGGTTTCCGAACGATAACTAATAAACGACTTGGCCTAGAATCTTCAAACTTGCTATGGTGGTTGGTCATGACAAGTAGATGACCCCTATTGTTTTTGAGGTCACTAGGTCAAAGGTCAAGGTCACCATGACCTAAAATGGTGAAATAGTTTCCGATCAATAACTGCTCAAGGGTTTGGCTTGGGATCTTCAAACTTGCTGTGGTGGTTGGTCATGACCACTAGATGACCCCTATTGATTTTGAGGTCACTAGGTCAAAGGTCAAGGTCACCATGACCTTAAATGGTTAAATGGTTTCCGATCAATAACTGCTTAAGGGTTTAGCTTAGAATCTTCAAACTTGCTGTGGTAGTTGGTCATGACCACTGGATGACCCCTATTGATTTTGAGGTCACTAGGTCAAAGGTCAAGGTCACCATGACCTTAACTGGTAAAATGGTTTCTGATCAATAACTGCTCAAGGGTTTGGCTTAGGATCTTCAAATGTGCTTAGGTGGTTAGTCATGACAACTAGATGAGTCCTATTGTTTTTGAGGTCACTAGGTCAAAGGTCAAGGTCACCATGACCTTAAAGGGTGAAATGGTTTGCGATCGATAACTGCTCAAGGGTTTGGCCTAGGATCTTCAAATTTGCTGTGGTGGTTGGTAATGACCACTAGATGACCCCTTTTGCTTTTTAGGTCACTAGGTCAAAGGTCAAGGTCACCATGCTCTTAACTGGTCAAATGGTTTCCGATCACTAACTGCTCAAGGGTTTGGCTTAGAATCTTCAAACTTGCTGCGGTAGTTGGTCATGACAACTGGATGGCCCCTATTGTATTTGAGGTCACTAGGTCAAAGGTCAAGGTCACCATGACCTTAACTTGTAAAATGGTTTCTGATCAATAACTGCTCAATTGTTTGGCTTAGGATCTTCAAATTTGCTTAGGTGGTTGGTCATGACAACTAGATGAGCCCTAATGTTTTTTAGGTCAATAGGTCAAAGGTCAAGGTCACCATGACCTTAACTGGTGAAATGGTTTGCGATCAATAACTGCTCAAGGGTTTGGCTTAGGATCTTCAAACTTGCTGTGGTGGTTGGTCATGACCATTAGATAACCCCTATTATTTTTGAGGTCACTAGGTCAAACGTCAAGGTCACCATGACCTTAACTGGTGAAATGGTTTGCGATTAATAACTGCTCAAGGGTTTGTCTTAGGATCTTCAAACTTGCTGTGGTGGTTGGTCATGACAACTAGATGACCCCTATTGATTTTGAGGTCACTAGGTTAAAGATCAAGGTCATCATGACCTTAACTGATGAAATGGTTTCCAATTAATAACTGCTCAATGGTTTGGTTCGGGATCTTCAAACTTGCTGTGGTAGTTGGTTGTGACCACTTGATGACCCCTAAAGTTGTTGAGGTCACTAGGTCAAAGGTCAAGGTCACCATGACCTTAATATGTGAAATGTTTTCAGATCAATAAATGATCAGTGGTTTGGCTTAGGATATTCAAAGTTGCTGTGGTGATTAGTCATGACCGCTAGATGACCTCTATAGTTGAGGTCACTAGATCAAAGGTCAGGGGGTCTGGGGGGGGGGGGGGGGGGGGGTATACATGTTTTACAAACATCTCTTGTTTCATTGGAGTTTATGTTAATATTGTATAAATAAGAATCTACATGAAAGCTTCAGGGTCTCTATGTCTGATCCCTCGTGTATTTCAATGATTGGTTTCTGTGTCTGAAACATAATAACAAAGTACTATGTTATTTTTAAGCAATCATACTAAAATATTCTACAAGTAATAGTGTTGTATGCAATATGTGATTGTTAGCTCACCTGGCACAAAGTGGGCTATAATTGTAATCATCATGTGTCCATCGTCGGCCGTCAGCCATTATTTCAAACGACATCTCATCTAACATTATACGGTCAAATGTAATGAAACTTTCCAAGGAAGGTCTTTGGGTGATCCTCTGTTAAAATAGCCAAAATGGTTTGAATCCATGTAGAACTCTGGTTGCTATGACAACCAAAAGAAAGGTCTTTAAATCTCTTCTTCTCCAAAACCGATGGTCAGATTGCAAAATAATTTGATGGGAATAATCATTAGGTCGCTATCTACCAAAAGAGCTAAACCCATGACAATTTCTAAAACAACATGACCGCTAGTATAGGGGATGGGCCTGTTTTCCTTATATTTCTGTATAGAAAACATAGCAAAATCTTCAAATCTCCTCTGCTCCAAAACTAATGGTCTGATTTCAGAATAATCTAATGGGAGTAATCATTAGGTAACTTCCTACCAAAATAGCTAAAATGGTTTGGATCCATGTAGAACTCTGGTTGCCAAAAGAAATTTTTTTTTTAAATCTCTTCTACAAAACCGATGGTCAGATTTCAAAGTAAGTTAATGGGAATAATCATTAGGTGACCCTCTACCAAAATTGCTGAAACTGTGACAATATCTAATAACAAGAGCACCGCAAATGGGTGCAACGCTAGTCTGTCATCATTGTCAAGAGGAACATGCATACCAAAATAGAAGGTTGCAAATGAAAAATTGAATAAGTGATGGTCAATGTTAAGATTTCAGACTACGACAATAGCTCGTGATTTCTTCGAAACAGACAAGCTAAAAATGGCTGGGTTTTATTTTAAATTTTTTTATTTATTTTTTTGGGGGGGGGGGCTGTTTTCCTTATATGGCTATAAAGAAAACGTAGCAAACCAGGTGAGCGATACAGGTCATCATGGCCCTTTTGTTTTTAATGTCTTAGCCCCTTCTTTCATATAGACGCCTTTTCACGCATTTGCAAATAGAGTAAGCCCAGATCAGACAGCCGTCTGATTCTAGTTTCTGCCAAAGTAAAAATTTATTGCTATTCATGTTCCATTGTAAACAATCAGCTAATAAATATCAGATCTATGATGTATGTCATTATTTCTTACATGAATACTGAACAGGGAATGGGCTAAGTGATTTAATTGAATAATGAAACTTTTTACAAATAGTCAAAATGTATATGTGCAAGACATAATTTTTGGTCTGCTGGTGATGTGTTGTGTATACTGAATGGTAGACTAGTGCAGTGTCCTGTTGAAAAATATGTAAACCAACAAGTGTTCACAGTGCTTTTGGTTAGTTTTGATATGTTAGTTTAGGTAATAAATAATTGTTGTATCAGTGAACATTCAGTTGTACTGAATGCAAGAGTATGGAAGTTGTCTGTAACAAATAACTGATTATTATTTAACCCATTCCGTCCTACTGATGCCTTTTGACCCGTCTGGAAATGTCACTTTTTCAAACCATTGTGACAAATAGAGCATTTGCTCCTATATGGAGCAAATGCTCTATTTGTCCCAATGGTTTCAAAACTACACAATTCTAAAAAAAATACCTTTCTTTGATAAATGCTCCTTTTCGGTAGATTTATTCAAAGAGGTTGGGTCTAAAAATAGTCTAGGGTGGAATGAGTTAAACTATTTATGTTATGCAGTTCCCCCCTATTTTTATTTCTCCACTGCTTTAGTTGCTGTATTTCCAAGAGATCTGACCTTTTATTTGCATGTTTGTTTTTCTGTTCATCTTGTATAGGCGACATATATTGGTGGCACCATTCATCGGGTTATAAGTGTGCAGGTTGCCAAAATTGAACAACAGATCAGAGAAAACCGAGAGCAGACCGTAACTGAATAAAGTATGGCTTAGTTCACCTTTGCAATAACTTAGTAACTGTTTAACATTTAAGCTTGGCTTCTTTCCTGTACCTTTTAATGGGGTGAGGTTTTCAATTTTACTTATTTTACAATACAGGATTTACTTTAATTACAGCTTTAATTGCAACATGGTACATTGCTATCAATCTGTCTAATATTTTCCATATTCTATGCACATTTTGTTTTCATGAACAGGATTTTGAGAAAATTGGTTATAAGTTGGGGATATGATAATGGGTGGGCATGAAACTGTGGATTTCATTTCTTAACCAATAAACATTGCTCAAAGATGCACGTAGCATGCATGGCAACAATCCAATGGGAGCATTTATTGTTACTTTGATCAAAGGCAAGGTTACTGTTTTTTAAAACAAAATATAAAGGCAGATTTTTATACCCCAGCAAACAAAGTTTGAGGGGGGGTATACTGAAATCATCCTATGCTGGTTGGTCTGTCCGCATTTGAACACTAGTAGTTGGTGTTTGAAGGTTATTGAATCTGTATATTTGGCATAAACAAATAATAGATGTGCAACACACAATTTTCATGTCTTTTGCATGGGGCATTGCAGAATTATCTCCCATTGAACTTCAAGTAATTTCTTTGTCGCCTGCGAAGCATAACAGACACATAGGGATCACTTTGTCTGGTGTTGTCGTCATCATACTTGTCTTGTCTCAGTAGTATCTCCTGTTCTACTGATGCCATTGAATTTAAATGTCACATATAGAACAGTCCTGATGCGAAGAAGTGTCATGCACGAGGTCCATAACTCTAACAGCAGTATTATTAACCAGGTATCAAAGAAAAACCTGGTTATTAGAATGGCGGGCAGGCAAGCAGCGTCAAACAGGTGGTTTCTGGTCGATCACTTTAGTTGATTGACCAATTTAGACCAAACTTGATATGTAGGTAGCTTACATAAAGATCTAGCTTGGGATTGTATTTGGAGGTTCTCAGGACAAGGTCACTGTTTCTTAAAATAGAACAAGAGTACTGCATACGGTACATAATACGCCCACTTGTAGACTTTCTCTGATTCAAAATGCCTTATAAGTGTTGACATTTTCTAATCTGTGCTTCGGATCTTGATTTCCATATGAAGGTGATACTATTTTTAAAACAATTGAAGTGAATATCTTATTAAATAAAAAAAGTTACAGCTAATCCTCATATTTGCAGATTTTGTAAAGTGCAACGGCCATAACTTTGTAAAGACAAACTGAATGAACCTCAAAATAAACTCAGCTTCAGATTTTGTTGCTTAAAACATTTGTGTTAACTTTCATTTATATCATTTGAATAGTTTTCCCAGAAAACAACAGACAAACTAAAAGTTGACCGACAAACAAAGCAATGAACACACAAAGTTCAAGGTAAATATATTTTCGAATGAAAAAGTTATGACTATCCTCAAATTTGCATAGATTTGGATTATTTTTTTAAATGCAAGGGCCATAACTCCGAAACGACAAATCAAATGAACTTTAGAATTGACTTAGCTTCAGGTCTTGATGCATTACACATGTGTGTGAAGTTTCATTAATATCTGTCAAACAGTTTTCCCAGAAAACAGCGGACAAACTATATGCATATTTGCATTATTTTTTAAGTAAAAGGGCCTTAACTCTGAAACGACAAATCAAATGAACCTCAGAATTGACTCGGCTTCAGATCTTGATGCATTAAACATTTGTGTGAAGTTTCTTTAATATCTCTCAAATATTTTTCCAAGAAAACAGCGGACAAACTATTTGCATGTATTTGCATTATTTTTTTAATTACAAGGGCCATAACTCCGAAATGACAAATCAAATGAGCCTCAGAATCGACTCAGCTTCAGATCTTTATACATTAAACATTTGTGTGAAGTTTCATTAATTTTTCTCAAATAGTTTTCCCAGAAAACAGCGGACAATTATTTGCATGTATTTGCATTATTTTTTAAGGACTAGGGCCATAACTCTGAAACGAAATATCAAATGAACTTCAGAATTAAATCAGATTCAGATCTTGATGCATTAAACATTTGTGTGAAGTTTCATTAATATCTGTCAAATAGTTTTCCGAGAAAACAGCGGACAAACAAGATGTTGACGGACGGACGGACAGAGCCACACCAATATACGACCACCTTTATTAGGTGGGCGTATAAAAATGGTTTCCAGTCATTAGCTTAGTTTGATAATCGATAAGTTTAGTTTGGATTGACCAATTTTGACCAAAGTTTGTATTAAGCAAGCTTACATAAAGACCTAGCTTTGGATTGTATTTCAGGGTTCTTGGGTTAAGTTCAATGTCACTGTTACTAAAAATAGAAAAACAGTTTCCGCTCAATAACTTAAAGAGGAAGTCCCTACAATGACACATAATTTCAATAATATCTTAAAACTTGGTATTTTTTGTGCTCAATCATTATTATGAAGATTATCAATTTGAACTTCATCATCATCATCATCCTGTTTAGTTTATACAGGCCAGAGATTAATCCATTAACAAGGGTGAAGCCTGTCTGCCTGTCGAGGAGCAAAGTCTTCCTCTCCACTTCTGGCGATCCTGTGGGTTGGTAGGTTCCATCCCGAGAGCTGCACGATCATGCATCACGAGGTCAATCCAGGATAGTTTTGGTCTACCTTGACCTCGTTTTGATGCAATGTTCATGCTTCTGATCTGGTAGATCCACCTTGTACTACGTTCTGTGTGGCCAAACCATCTCAGCCTGCCTGTTTGCAGGATGTCTGCAATGGCCTTGAGTTTCAGCTTAGATAGGAGAGTCTCGAAAGGGACGTCGTCTTCTGGCTTAACCAAGCTGACCCATCTTATCATGGATCTGTCGTTGCGCTGCAGATGTTGGAGAGTGTTTGCTGATACTGCCCATGTCTCTGAACCGTATAGCATCACACTCCTCACACAACTTGAGTAAACCTGACTTCTGGTTTTGATCGGTAATTGCCTGTTTTTGAGAATGGGTAGGAGCTCCCTGAACTTTTTCCATATATCGAAAAATGCCCCTGTGATAAAAAATAAACCAATTTCATCAATACTAATATTTTTTGTTCTACAACAAAGTATTATCGGCATTTTCCTTTCAAATTTTCCGCGTTTTGCCGATGATCACCCCATCTCTCCATTGTTTACGTAACAGCTTTTTTCGGAAGTGGTCGGAGAGACGCGAATAGCACGAATAGATACAAAACTAAAACCCAACCCGAATAAAACTGAAAAATCAGGGAATAAAACCGGGATCCACGATATCAAACACATGGATGTTTTACCATTTTCATTGTTTATTGGATAGGTTTTCTTGCTATATACTACCATTCAGCATATAAACAAATGGGTTTTGTATATTTTAGGTATTTTTGCAACGCGTCTGATGTAGGGACTTCCCCTATAAGTTCGGAATGACCGATTTTGACCAAACTTTTTAATTTGCAAGCTCTTATTAAGACCTAGCTTCGAATTGTGTTTGGAGGTTCTTGGGTTAAGGTGAGGTCACTGTTTTAGAAAAATAGAAAAAAAACGGTTTCCGGTAAATAACTTTAAAAGTTTTGGTTACAACTACATAAATAATTTTCACTCACTTGTTGACGTTTCAACCTCAATCACTAAGGCCATGTTCAGAACAACCATCTGCGCATGTGCAGCTCGGTTCATGATCGCAGATTTCCATAACTGGCGAAAATCTGGTCCTAGACTCTGCATAGCTGATGGGCCCCCTCATCTTTGTTCATGACCTCCCTACTCACTCGAATATGAATCGCTTCCTTGATAGTTCTTGTTCTCCAGTCCCTTTCTCTGTCAATTATTCCTGCCCTCTCCCAGTCTATTTCGTGATTATATTGGATCGCATGATCTGTGATGGCACTTTTGTTCATTTCTGTGAAAGATTGTTCCCGGTTAGTTTTTGTGAAAGCCGCTTTCTTGTTACTTTCTACGTCTTTTACATGTTCTTTGAGTCTTGTCACAAATTTCCTACCAGTCTCGCCAATGTAAACTTTCTCACAGTTTTTGCAAGGAATTTTGTACAAAATTCACTTTTTTCCGCTGTGTCTTGTTTGTCTTTGGGATGAACCAGAATGTTTCTGATGGTGGTCTTCGGCTTGACCGCACTTGCAATTTTATGTTTCCTAAACATCCTAGTCGCTCCTTTTATAAGACCCTTCTACATATGGCAAGATCACTAGTCCTTTTGAGTTTTGTGAAAAATGTGGGTACCAGAAATGGACATTCAATAAGGTGAATAAACAAATGGAAAGAAAGAAATAACATTAAGAAAAAGAGATATAAAGAATGCCGATACAAGTGTGTGTACGTGCTGCTTGTATGTCCATCCGTTAGCCACATCTTTGTCTGCTCAATAACTTGGCAACTATTAGGTGTGCTGTTTTCATATTTAGTAGGAAGGTTGGTCATGGGTAGTAGATGACCCCTATTGATTTTGAGGTTAGTTGGTCAAAGGTCAAGGTAACAATTACCTTCAAAAACTTGTACATCTTTGTCCACTAAATAACTTGACAACTAGTAGGTGTACTGTATTCATATTTAGTAGGAAGGTTGGTCATGGCTAGTAGATTACCCCTATTGATTTTTAGCTCAAAGGTCAAGGTCACAGTGACCTTCAACTCAAAAAATCTTGTACATATTTGTCCGCTCAATAACTTGACAACTATTAGGTGTGCTGTCTTCATATTTAGTAAGAAGTTTGGTCATGGCTAGTAGATGACCCCTATTGATTTTTAGGTCAGTTAGTCAAAGGTCACGGTGATATTCAACTAAAACATCTTATCCGCTAAATAACTTGATAAGTAGTATGTGTGCTGTCTTCATACCTTCATACTTAGTAGGACGGTTAGTCATGGCTAGTAGATGACCCCTATTGATTTTGAGGTCAGTCAAAGGTCAAGGTCAAAGTGACCTTCAACTAAAAAATAATGTCCCCTCGATAACTATTGGGTGTGCTGTCTTCATACTTAGTTGTGAGGTTAGTTATGGCAAGTAGATGACCCCTATTGATTTTGATGTCAGAAGGTCAAGGTCGCAGTGACTGTCACTAAAAAAACATGTCTGCTCAATAACTTGATAATTATTGGGTGTGCTGTCCTCATACTTAGTAGGAAGGTTGGTCATGGCCAGTAGATGAATCCAATCAATTTTGAGGTCAGTCGGTCAAAGGTCAAGTTCATTTTGGGCGTAAAATGCTCCAACACATGGAGCTTTTGTTGGTCATTGTGACATTGACCTTGACCTTTGACCTCATTTACAAAAAAAAAGCTTATCCGGAGCATATCTCCAACACTACCTTGGCTAGGATCACCAAATATGGTGTGTATGTGTGTGTGTGTACATTTTGGATGGCAAAGTGTCGCGAAATATTTAAAGGTCAATGTGACCTTGACCTTTGACCTCATTTGCAAAAAACTAGTCCAGAGCATACCTCCTATGCTGAATCAGCTAGGATCACTATGTCGTGTCAAGTTCAATGTCACATTTGAAGGTCAATTGTCGGTCTGTAACAATTTCGTGTCCGCTCCATATCTCCTATACCCCTGGAAGGATTTTCATGAAACTTGTCTCAAATGTTAACCAAGTTGAGTTGATGTGCAGAACGCATGTGACAGTCATGTCAGCTCAAGGTCAAGGTCACATTTGAAGGTCAAATGCAATGTCTTAATTTAGGCGGCGGCGGGGGATTTAGCTGTCCTTTGGACTGCCTTGTATATATGGATAGAGGGGGATGAGAGGATGTGCAGTCAACAGGGGATGTAACTCTAACATCATTTTTGAGGGAGTTATTCCCCTTAGTTACTTTTCAGAAGCAATTTTTTGTCCGTAGCACAACTTTTAAAGTGTTGTAGGCACAACTGTGAACCATTGAACCTCAAATTTTGCATATGCATTTATAATGATGTGTAGATGTGTGTGACATAATTTTCATGCAAATCATACCCTGATTGGACTTTAAAAATCTTCTTTTCACAAGTGTGGATGAAAAGGTTATTGAGCTATTGCCTCTTGTATTGAAGTCATTGGATCTTGAGACAAGGTTGTGGGTGGGGGTATTAATCACCTTTAGTGGTAGGCCTAGATGGAGCCCTTAATGGCCTCATGGCCCTCTTGTTATACATGCATGACCCTGGACAATACCTGCATCTTTTTATTGTCCACCATGATAGTGGATGGGGAATAATCTCTGTCCATTTGTTCATACTTGATTGTCCACAAGGTGTAGGGATCATATCTTTAAACCACCCCTTGGCTAATTTTCATGAAACTAAGAAAATGTTCATCTTATCCAGACAATGTGCAGAAGTCATAAAATCTATATCAGAGGTTTCATTTCAAGGTCAGGGTCAAATGTCTAGCAATCAGTCAATGTTGATCTCATCAACAAGATGTGCAAAATACATTTTTCAACAAAATATGCAACTCTTATCACGATTATATGCAGAAATCATTGTTTCAACTGTACCATTTGAAGATCAAGGTTACAAGGTCAGTCAAGGGTCAGGTATTTCATGTTCAGTACATATCTCCCAAAACACCTTGGATAGTTTACATTAAGCTTTGACAAAAATCTTAATCTCATCAAGGCAATGTGCAGTAGCCATGTTTCCACAGTGTCATATGAGGATGAAAGCCTTGCCAACAATAGAGCCTTATTTCCTCGCATAGTTTCTGGTCCAAATTTTGCAAATCCCTTTGCTGATTTTCATGAAACATTGACAAAAAAATGTCTTATCATGACAGTGTTCAGAGATTGTGTAAACAGTACCGATTAGGTATACCTTAAGAAATCAATTGCTGTCCCAACTTTGAAAAGCCTTGTAACTCGATGGGGGATATAGCTGTAGGGGGATATAGCTGTAGGGGGATATAGCTGTACGACTTCCTTCATATATTTTATTTGCTTTCTGGTTTTAGTACTATACAATAAATGGTTTAATTCTGTCATTGCACGTAGAACATGTCACTGTAAGCAGACATGAAGAACATTGCACTTGACTTTAATATTCAGGCACATTTAAATATGACAATGGTTTTCATGTCAGCTTACAGTCAGCTCAGCAGTTATCTGAATAAAGGTTTTATATTTATGTGTTTGTCTACCCATCTGTTTTTATGCATGATACTGTTTACCAATCTGTTTTTATGCATGATACTGTCTACCCATCTGTTTTTGTGCATGATAGAATTCAGTGCAATTTGGCAATACCCTAATTACCCTAAGAATTTATATACCCATGCGTAATTACCACTACTACTGCAGGATTATACATAGAAACTACTTTTGTAGGATGATGCATAGTTACTCCTACTATTGTAGTATCATGCATATACTTCTGTAGGATCATGCTTGTACTACTACTACTGTAGGGTCATGCATAGTAATCACTTCTGTAGGATCATGCTTGTACTACTACTACTGTAGGGTTATGAATAGTTACCGCTACTTTTTATTGTTCCCACTGCAGAAAAAGAATAATCTTTACTGCATGAAATCCAAAGGGGTTCCTGAGCATCACTTTGAATTAAAAATGACTAATCTTTTGATTAGGTCATTAATCATACTAGGTTGCATATATGTTATCATAGATTATAAATTCCTTAACTTTTCTATGATGTATCAATGCACTTTTTGGTGGGTTAACAGCTTTCACTAACACATTTGTATGATCATGTGACCTCTGTTAGTTTGTGAATGTTGTTGTTTATCCTTTTCTTGCTATGAAAGTTAAAATTGCTCTTCAACTGCATGTCATATTTTCACTTGATTTACATATTTTTTCTTCTGATCTCAGACTGTATATCTTAAAGGTTAACATCTCATGCAATGTTTCAGGAAGCAGTCATATAACACTCTTCTGTTAAACACTACATATATATAGAGTCCTGCAAAATGAAGATGAGGTTTGTTTCTAGGGGTATAGTGTTGTTTGATACCACTTTCTTAAGTTGAGCTATTGTGATAGTGCTATGTCTGCTGAACGATACAGGGCTACCTTGACTCATGTGTTACCTCACCTGAGCACACAAAAAATGCTCAAGTTGAGCTATTTTTGTTTAATGCCATGTAGTAAAAATAAAATCAAGAAAACATGTTTTTAGTACATCTATAGCATGATGGTGTTTCAATTAAAGTTTGCTATGTCAGTCCCCCAAATGAAGTTGGGGGGGGGGGGGGGGGCACATATTGTGTTTGCTCCATATCTAATTCTTATTTTTATTATACCCCCCTTTTGAAAAAATGGGGGTATATTGCTTTGCACATGTCGGTCGGTCGGTAGATCGATGGTTTCCGAATGATAACTAATAAACGACTTGGCATAGAAACTTCAAACTTGCTGTGGTGGTTGGTCATGACAAGTAGATGATCCCTATTGTTTTCTAGGTCAAAGGTCAAGGTCACCATGACCTAAAATGTTGAAATAGTTTCCGATCAATAACTGCTCATGGGTTTGGCTTGGGATCTTCAAAATTGCTGTGGTGGTTGGTCATGATCACTAGATGACCCCTATTGTTTTTGAGGTCACTAGGTCAAAGGTCAAGGTCACCATGACCTTAACTGGTTAAATGGTTTCCGATCAATAACTGCTCAAGGGTTTAGCTTAGAATCTCCAAACTTGCTGTGGTAGTTGGCCTTGACCACTGGATGACCCCTATTGTTTTTGAGGTCACTAGGTCAAAGGTCAAGGTCACCATGAACTTAACTGATAAAATGGTTTCTGATCAATAAATGCTCAAGGGTTTGACTTAGGATCATCAAATTTGCTTAGGTTGATGGTCATGACAACTAGATGAGCCCTGTTGTTTTTTAGATCACTAGGTCAAAGGTCAAGGTCACCATGACCTTAACCGGTGAAATGGTTTCTGATCAATAACTGCTTAAAGGTTTGGCTTAGAATCTTCAAACTTGCTGTGATGGTTGGCCATGACCACTGGATGACCCCTATTGCTTTTAAGGTCACTAGGTCAAAGGTCAAGGTCACCATGACCTTAACTGATAAAATGTTTTCTGATCAATAACTGCTCAAGGGTTTGACTTAGAATCTTCAAATTTGCTACAATGGTTGGCCATGACAACTAGATGAGCCCTGTTGTTTTTGAGGTCACTAGGTCAAAGGTCAAGGTCACCATGACCTTAACAGGTGAAATGGTTTTCGATCAATAACTGCTCAAGGGTTTGGCTTAGGATCTTCAAATTTGCTGTGGTGGTTGGTCATGACAACTAGATTACCCCTTTTGATTTTTAGGTCACTAGGTCAAAGGTCAAGGTCATCATGACCTTAACTAATGAAATTGTTTCCAATTAATAACTGCTCAATGGTTTGGTTCGGGACCTTCAAACTTGCTGTGGTAGTTTGATATGACCACTAGATGACCCCTATAGTTGTTGAGGTCACTAGGTCAAAGGTCAAGGTCACCATGACCTAAACTTGTGAAATGTTTTCAGATCAATAAATGATCAATGGTTTGGCTTAGGATCTTCAAAGTTGCTGTGGTGATTAGTCATGACCGCTAGATGACCTCTGTAGTTGTGGTCACTAGATCAAAGGTCAGGGGGTCTGGGGGGTATACATGTTTTACAAACATCTCTTGTTATTCTTTCTTCCGATTCTCCTTCTTCCACCGTAAACTTGTCCAACACATTTCTCGGTAAGTAATGGTCAGATCCAAATGAAACTTCAAATGAACATGGAGATGTGCATCCCACTTTTAAGCTCACCGGAGCACTTTTGTGATCGCCTGATGTCCGTCGGCGTGCGTCATCTGTCGTCAACAATTTGAACCTTTAAAAATCTTCTCCTCTGAATCTACAGGGTTCTCGGCTTTCATCTTTGGTACATAGCATCATCTTTAGGTCCTCTACCAGGATTTTCCCTTGGCCCCTTCAAAAAGACCAATTTGAGGGTCCTCTTGACCCCCTCTCAATAAAGTAAAGAAGAGACTCTTAATTTTGAGGGTCATTTGTAAAATTTAAGGGACATTTCAATAGAAAAAGGGGGTCAGGGAAAACCCTGTCTACAAAAGTTATATAAATTATGCCCCTGGGGTCAAAATTGGCCCCACCCCAGGGGTGCCTTGTTTTCTATAGAAACATATAATAAAACTTTGAGAATCTTCTCCTCTGAAACTGGAAGGTTCTCAGCTTTCATATTTGGCACATAGCATCATGTGCAGGTCCTCTACAAAAGTTATATAAATTATGCCCCTGGGATAAAAATTGGCTCCACCCCAGGGGTGGCCAGTTTTCAATAGATTCATATAGTGAAAACTTTGAAAATCTTCTCCTGAAACTGGAATGTTCTCAGCTTACATATGTGGCACATAGCATTATGTTTAGGTCCTCTACAAAAGTTATATAAATTATGCCCCTTCGGTCAAAATTGGCCCCGCCCCAGGGGTGGTCAGTTTTCAATAGAAACATATAGTGAAAACTTTGAAAATGTTCTCCTCTCAAACTGGAAGGTTCTCAGCTTTCATATTTGGTAAATAGCATCATGTTCAGGTCCTCTACAAAAGTTATTTATATTATGGCCCTGGGTTCAAAATTGGCCCTGCCCAAGGGGTGCCTTGTTTTCTATGGAAACATATGATAAAACTTTGAATATCTTCTCTGAAACTGGAAGGTTTTCAGCTTTCATATTTGGTGCATAGCATCATGTTCAGGTCCTCTACAAAGGTATATAAATTATGCCCCTGGGGTCAAAATTGGCCCCGCCCCAGGGGTAGCCAGTTTTCAATAGAAACATATTATCAAAGCTTTGAAAATCTTCTCTACTGAATCTACAGGGTTCTCAGCTTTCATATTTGGCACATAGCATCATGTTCAGGTCCTCTACAAAAGGTATATAAATTATGCCCCTGGGGTCAAAATTGGCCCTGCCCCAGAGGTAGCTAGTTTTCAATAGAAACATATAATGAAAACTTTGAAAATCTTCTCTTCTGAATCTACAGGGTTCTCAGCTTTCATATTTGGCACATAGCATCATGTTCAGGTCCTCTACAAAAGGTATATAAATTATGCCCCTGGGGTCAAATTTGGCCCCGCCCAAGGGGTGGTCAGTTTTCCATAGAAACATATGGTGAAAACTTTCCTCTGAAACTGGAAGGTTCTCAGCTCTCATATATGGCACACAGCATCATGTTCAGGTCCTCTACAAAAGTTTTATAAATTATGCCCCTGGCTAGTTTTCTATAGAAACATATAGTGAAAACTTTGAAAATCTTCTTCTCTGATTGTCTGGTGAGCGATATTAGGGCCTTTCAGGCCCTCTTGTTTTGCTCACCAGAGCTCAAGGTGCTTTTGTGATCCCCTGATGTCCATCATCCGTCCGCATGTGTTATCAGTCATCAACAATTTGCTTTAAATGACATCCCTGAAACCATATGGCAGAATGTAACTTTACATAAATATCTTTGTATCATGCTATATCAATATTGCTAAAATATTCTGGATCTATGCCATATCAACCATCAGAAAAATATTTTCCAAAAGCAGTGAATCAGAATTGAATGATATTTGATACGAATACTCCCTTTACCAAAATTGCTAAACTCATTTTTATATCTAAAAAAAACATGGCAGCCAGGGGCAGGGCTAGATTTGCTTATATAACTATATAAAAAAACCTTTAAAAGTCTTCCTCTCCGAAACCTGTGGTCCAATTTGAATGGGTTTAGTAGGAATAGTCTTCTGGTGACCCTTTATCAAACTTGTTAAAATCATGTTGATACCTAAAAAACATGGCCTTCAGGGGCAGATCTAGATTTCGTTATAACATAACTATATAGAAAACCATTAAAAAGAAAACCTTTAAAAATCTTCTTCTCCAAAACAGGTGATCCAATTTGAAGGGTATTTGGTAGAAATAGTCTTCTGGTGACTCTTTATTAGAATTGCTAAAATCATTCTGATATCTCAAAAAACATGGCCGCCAGGGGCGAGGTTAGATTTCTTTAAACATGTATAACTATATAGAAATATACATTTACATTCCAAAACCGGTTGTCCAGTTTGAATGGTATTTGGTAGGAATAGTCATCTGGTGACTTTTTATTAGCTCACCTGGCACAAAGTGCCAAGGTGAGCTATTGGGATGATCCTATGTCCGGCGTCCGGCGTTGTGCGTCGTGCGTATGTGCGTATGTGCGTTGTGCGTCGTGCGTACGTGCGGGCGTCAACAATTTACTTAAGCATCTTCTTCTCTGGAACTACAAAACCAAGAGCTTTGATATTTGGTATGTAGTATGATGTAATGGTCCTCTACAAAGATTGTTCAAATTATGTCCCCCGGGCCAAAAATGGCCCCACCCCAGGGCTTATCAGTTTTTCATAGGAAAATCTTTAAAAATCTTCTTCTCTGAAACTGTAAGGCATAGACCTTTGATATTTGGTATGTAGCATCATCTAATGGTCCTCTACTAAGATTGTTCAAATTATGACCCCTGGGCCAAAAATGGCCCCGCCCCGGGCCTTATCAGTTTTTCATAGGAAAATCTTTAAAAATCTTCTTCTCTGAAACTGTCAGGCATAGACCTTTGGTATTTGGTATGTAGCATCATCTAATGGTCCTCTACTAAGATTGTTCAAATTCTGACCCCTGGGCCAAAAATGGCCCGCCCCGGGCATATCAGTTTTTCATAGGAAAATCTTTAAAAATCTTCTTCTCCGAGACCGTAAGGCCTAGACCTTTGATATTTGGTATGTAGCATCATCTAATGGTCCTCTAAAAAGATTATTCAATTTATGACCCCTTGGGCCAAAAATGGCCCCGCCCCGGGGCTTATCAGTTTTTCATAGGAAAATCTTTAAAATCTTCTTCTCTGAAACTGTAAGGCATAGACCTTTGGAATTTGGTATGTAGCATCATCTAATGGTCCTCTACTAAGATTGTTCAAATTATGACCCCTGGGCCAAATATGGCCCCGCTCCGGGGCTTATCAGTTTTTCATAGGAAAATCTTTAAATATATTCTTCTCTAAAATTATAAGGTATAGACCTTTAATATTTGGTATGTAGCATTATTTAATCGTCCTCTACTAAGATTAATCAAAATATGACCCCCGGACCAAAAATGGCCCCGCCCAAGGGCTTATCAGTTTTTCATAGGAAAATCTTTAAAAATCTTCTCCTCCAGAACTGTAAGGTCTAGGCCCTTGATATTTGGTATGTAGCATCATCTAATGGTTTTCTACCAAGATTATTCAAATTATTACACCTGGGTCAAAAATGGCCCCGCCCTGGGGCTTATCAGTTTTTCATATGAAAAGCTTTAAGAATCTTTTTCTCCAAAACTGTAAGGCAGAGACCTTTTATATTTGGTATGTAGCGCTATCTAATAGTTTTCTACCAAGATTGTTCAAATTATGTCCCCTGGGTTGAAAACTTCCCCGCCCAGGGGCATATCAGTTTTTTATAGGAAAGTTTTTAAAAATCTTCTCTTAAAAATCTTTAAAAGTCTTCTCTGAACTTGTAAGGCATAGACCTTAGATATTTGGTATGTTGCATTATCTAATAGTCCTCTACCAAGATTTTCAAATTATGAACCCCGGATCAAAATTGACCCCACCCTGGGGCTGAACAGTTTTTCATAGGAAAATCTTTAAAATATCTCCTCCTCCAAATCTGTAAGGACTAGACTCTTTATATTTAGTATGTAGCATCATCTGATGGTTTTCTACCAAGATTTTTCAAATTATGCAATCTGTCATTGAAATCATTAATCTGTTACGAACAGGTGAGCGATTAAGGGCCATCATGGCCCTCTTGTCAAAATTGTTAAAATCATGGCCACCAGGGGTGGATCTAGATTTCCTTACATAACTATATAGATAAACTTTAAACATCTTCTTCTCTAAATCCTGTGGTCCAATGGGATTGGTGTTTCATAATTTGGTATGAATAGTCACCTGGTGACCCTTTATCAAAATTGCTAAAATCATGTTGATATCTCAAAAAAACGTGGCCGCCAGGGATGGGGCTAGATTTCCTTGTATAATTATATAGAAAACCTTTAAAATTCTTCTTCTCAGAATTAGCCAGTTATCCACTTTGAATGATATTTGGTAGAAAAAGTTGCCTGATGACACTGTGTGATCAGAGTCTACTCTGTTTACTTAAATCATCTTTTTGGTCCTTTACATGGTTTGTCATAGCAAAATATATCTATTTTTATACGCCCGTTTGAAAAAACGGGACGTATTATGGAATAGCGCTGTCTGGTTGTCTGGTTGTCTGTCCGTCTGTAACATCTCTAACTCAAGTTCCACTTGGTGGATCCTTCTCAAATTTTAACACAATGTTTATCTAGACATTCTACAGTTGCCTGCCAAGTCCTGGTTTGTTTATCCAAGGTCAAGGTCACACAATTGGACTTAGATTTTTCGTTTAGCAAAAAATTTAACCAGTCTGTCTGTCTGTAACATCTCTAACTCAAGTTCCGCTTGGTGGATCCTTCCCAAATTTAATCATAATGTTTATCTAGACATGCTACAGTAGCCTGCCAAGTCTCGGCTCGTTTATCCAAGGTCAAGGTTGCTTAATTGGACTTAGAATTTGCGTTAAGCAAAAATGTTAACCTCAATTTATGTGGAACAAGTCCACTTATCTACATAACACTTTGAGATAAAGCTTTGAAACTTGGAACACTTGTTCACCGTCACAACCTTCACCTGTAGGCAAGAGTAAATAACTCTGTCAAGCATTTTGACTGAATTATGCCCCTTTTTAACTTAGAATTTTTGGTTAAGGCTTTGTTAAAGTCCATTTATTTACATAACCCTTTGAGATAAAGGTTTTAAACTTGGAAGACTTGTTCAAAGTCACAACCTTCACCTGTAGGCATGAGAAAATAACTCTGTCAAGCATTTTGACCGAATTATACCCCTTTTTAACTTAGATTTTTTTGTTACAGTTTTGGTTAAAGTCCACTTATTTACATAACCCTTTGAGATAAAGCTTTTAAACTTGGAGAACTTGTTCACCATCACAAGCTTCACCTGTAGGCAAGAGTACATAACTCTGTCTAACATTTTGACATGATTATGACGCTTTTTAGCTTGGAATTTTTGGTTAAGGTTTTGGTTAAAGTCCACTTATTAACATAACCCTTTCAGATAAAGCTTTTAAACTTGAAACATTTGTTCACCATCAGAAGCTTCATCTGTAGGCAAGAGTAAATACAATGCAACTCTGTCACAATTATGGCACTTTTCAATTTAGAATTTTTGGTTAAGGTTTTTTGTTAAAGTATGCCTATTTACAAACTTGAAAGTTGGTCGCAAAATTGGGCTTAGAATTTGAGTTCAGCAAATACGTTAACCCCAGTTAATGTTGAAAAAGACCCCGACGGGCGTATATTGTGTCCACTGGCACTCTTGTTTCAAGTGCCATATTAACAAATTTCTTTATTCAGGAAGAAAAGGGTCAAGAAAGGTTTTTCTGTACAGTAAAACCCCTCTAAACCGGACATTCAAGTATGCATCATTGCCGATCAACAAGACAGTTGGCTACCTTAATGCAGGGTGAAAGTCAAATGCAGAAAGCTCCTGTTTATTTCATCCTGCATAAAAAGGTTTAAATTCTTCTTTACTGAAATTCTGGTTTAGAAGAGTTTTCCTGTTTATGTTTTAATTTTTAGCTCACCAGAGCACAAAGTGCTCAGGGTGAGCTTTTGTGATAGCCTGATGTCCGTCGTCCGTCGGCGTGCGTCGTGCGTCGTCCGTCGTTCGTCGTCCGTCGTCAACAATTTGAACCTTTAAAATTCTTCTCCTCTGAATCTACAGGGGTCTCAGCTTTCATCTTTGGCACATAGCATCATCTGTAGGTCCTCTACAAAAGTTATATAAATTATGTCCCTAGGGTCAAAATTGGCCCCACCCCAGGGGTGCATTGTTTTCTATAGAAACATATAGTGAAAACTTTGAATATCATCTCCTCTGAAACTGAAAGGTTCTCAGCCTTCATATTTGGCACATAGCATCATGTTCAGGTTCTCTACAAAAGTTATATAAATTATGCTCCTGTGGTCAAAATTGGCTACACCCCGGGGTGGACAGTTTTCTAGCAAACTTATAGCTGACTGCGATTTTAAGCATCTTCTCTTTGCTCATAAATAGGTCATCCAGTCAAGCAGTGGGATAGATGACCAGTGGCTATTTTTAGGTCACCTGTATCTGGTGCTGGAGCTCTGTGCCTTAACCCTTTGCCTGTTCTATGTTTATTATTAATTTGAATGCCTACTGCATATTCATGAACAAAATAGTTAAAATGAAGTATGGAAGGTGGAACATTGTAGTCATTTTTTTCCAAATTTCACAACCTACTGAATATTCATCTACAAAATAGTTATAATGAAATATAGTAGGTGGAACATTGTAGCCATTTCAGAAACTTAAGGAACAGATGTATAAAATTCCATTTACAAACAGAGCAGGCCCTGATCAGATGGCTCCTATAGGAGGCATCCGATCTGGGTCTACTCTGTTTTCAAAAATGTGAAAACACGTTTGTATGAGGGAAGGGTTAATTAATAATAGTGATTGGCATTATGATATTATTACATGTATAACCTGCCCTGCAGTTCAGAAGAAGGGTAAATCATGTAAAGACTCCAGAATGCCAAATTAAAGATTTCAAATAAATTATGAAATATGAAATTGTATTACTTGAAACTATTAAGTTATACTTATGATTATGCAATTATTATGTAATAATTTATAATAATATTCAAATGCAAAAAATCAGTTTGGAATGCTAGGGTACATGATACCCGTTCAGAAGAACAGTTGATCGCCTTTAGTCAGAACTTTGTATGGCCTTGTTTAAATTATGCCCCTGGGATTAAAATTGCCCCACCCGAGGGGTGGTCAGTTTTCAATAAAAATATATAGTAAAAACATTGAAAATCTTCTCTGAAACTGGAAGGTTCATAACTTTCATATTTGGCACATAGCTTCATGTTCAGGTCCTCTACAAATGTTATATAAATTATGCCCCTGTGGTCAAAATTGGCCCTGCCCCAGGAGTAGCCAGCTTTCAATAGAAACATAAAGTGAAAACTTTGAAAATCTTCTCCTCTGATTGTCTGGTGAGCGCTTCAGGGCCATTCTGGCCCTCTTGTTACATGTTATTTAGTTCCTTTCTATTGTTCTATTTTCAGGCTGACCAAATCTGTTATGCCGTTCTCTGTGTTTTTTCTTATGTTGCTGCTGGAAATGAATCAAAGGATCTACATAGAAAACAGACTTGACCAGAATAGAGTTATCCCCCTTCACACAATCTCAGGAGTAATAACCATTTGTAACTATGTTACAAATGGAGTATTTCTCTGCATTTTCCAGAATTATCATACTCTAAGAAAAAAAGCTGCCAAATAAAATCAAGACTTTGAATGAATAAAAGAAATAAAAAACAGCAAATGCTTATTAACCTGTAACACTTGTTGTTCTCATTGTAATCAGCTGGGATCCCGATGAGATTTTGACTAACTCATTGTTTCATGGGGGTTCAAACTGTTAGACCCTCTGTGCATATTTATTGTGTACAAGAAGAAATTTGAACATCTACTTTCAAACCTGAAGTCTATGAAAAATTCAACAATATGCTGAGGTTAGATTTATTTTTTGAAGCAGTGGATAACTCTGGAAACATAGATAAAGTAAAAGTATTATTATTTTAAATTGGTGCTTGACAACCACAACCTCTCCTGACAGTTCATACAATTACCTGAATGGGCATGTGCAGACTGCCTTTATAGCAAACTGGCACATCATCTTGCTACACTCAGAGAAAAGAGCTTTTGAGCTACAGTTGGCTCTGTGTGTGTGTGTGACATTTAGCCTGTAACTGGCTCATCAAATTATTTAAAAGAAATTGTTTTCCTTCAGTATTCAAAGCAGAGTCAAGAATGTAACATAATTTGTGATAGACAGCTGAAGTTATCTGGCATCTCATCATGCGCCAGACCAGTTACTATGGTAACAGTGAATTGACACTAGTACATTTAATCCTTTACTCCATGAATATTCATGTAAGATATAATGGTATCATGAATATTAATTAGATTGTTATAACTACAGTAAAACCTCTCTAAATTACATCAAGTATTTTGTGTTAAAGGCAGGTGGCCGCTTAAAGCTAGATGAAAGTAAAATAGAACGCTCCTATAGGAGCATTCTGTTTTATTAGCTCACCTGAGCTTTTAGCTCACCTGAGCAAAGCTCAGGGTGAGCTTTTGGGATACTTGAATGTCCGGCGTCCGTCGTGCGTCGTCAACAATTTGCTTGTGAACACTCTAGTGGTCACAATTGTAGTCCAATCTTCATGAAACTTGGTCAGAATAAATGTCTTGAGAAAATCTCGGACGAGTTCGAAAGTGGGTCAAGTTGGGTTAAAAACTAGGTCACTAGGTCAAATAGTAGGACAACCTTGTGAACCCTCTACAGGTCACATTTTTAGCCCAATTTTCATGAAACTTGGTCAGAATGATTGTCTTGATAAAATCTCGGAGGGGTTTGAAAAATGGGTTTATGCGGGGTAAAAAACTAGGTCACTAGGTCAAACAGTAGAAAAACCTTGTGAACACTCTAGTGGTCACAATTTTAGTCCAATCTTCATGAAACTTGGTCAGAATGAATGTCTTGATAAAATCTTGGACGAGTTCGAAAGTGGGTCAAGTGGAATTAAAAACTAGGTCACTAGGTCAATCAGTAGAAAAACCTTGTGAACACTCTAGTGGTCACAATTTTAGTCCAATCTTCATGAAACTTGGTCAGATTGAATGTCTTGATAAAATCTTGGACGAGTTTGAAAGTGGGTCAAGTGGAGTTTAAAACTAGGTCACTAGGTCAAACAGTAGAAAAACCTTGTGAACACTCTAGAGGTCACATTTTTTGTCCAATCTTCATGAAACTTAGTCATAATGATTGTCTTGATAAAATCTCAAATGAATTTGAAAGTGGGTTATGTGGGGTTAAAAACTAGGTCACTAGGTCCAATTGTAGGAAAACCTTGTGAACACTCTAGAGGTCACATTTATAGCCAAATCTTCATGAAAATTGGTCAGAATGATTGTCTTAATAAAATCTTGGACAAGTTCGAAAGTGGGTTATGTGAGGTCAAAAAGTAGGTCACTGGGTCATATCTTAGAGAAATCTAGTTTACACTCCAGTGGCCACATTTTTAGCCCAGTCTTCCTCAAACTTGCTCAGAGTGTTTGTCTTGGTGATATCAAGGTTGAGTGTGATCATGGGTTGGGTGGGAATAAAAAGTAGGTCACTAGGTCAAATCTTAAAAAAATTACTTTAGAGGACACATTTTTAGCCTAAACTTCATTGGTCAGAATCATTGTCTTGATAAAATCAATATACTAAATCTTTGAAAATCTTGTTCTGCAGAACCACTGCTCATGATCCACTATCAACATTGTTCATATATTGTCCCTAAGGTTAAAATTGACCATACCCATGGGCTACCCAGCAAAAATCTTAAATCTATGGTAATCAGGTGAGCGATTAAGGGCCATCTTGGCCCTCTTGTTTCATCTTGCTTTAAGCAACCACCTGCCCTAAATACCAACTAATTAACACAACTTAGTGGACATTATAGAGAGGTTTTACTGTACATGAAAACGGCCCCTAAAGGAGCCATCTGATCTAGGTCTACTATGTTTGCAAAGGTGTATTTATGGAGTAAAGGCTTATGGTTAGACACTGGCTGTAATAGCAAATCAGGTATTTTTACAAGCGACTTTTGTGATGACTTCTGCTCACGATTGCCAGTGACATCACAAAGTCAGCCATACAAGATTTTAAGACAAAAGGTGCTGGAACTATGGCAGCTAAGGATACAGGCTTTTGTCACACACATTTGACTGCAAGATTAATATCAATAGGGAATGAACTGTTGAAGAAAGTTCTGTGTATTTAAATTTGTCTGTTGTCATTGAGCTGTAATATTGTTTGCTATGTCTTTCATTTAAATCAAGATCTAATGTGAGCTATTTTTTGTAAGACAGTCTGTCCAATATTAAATTTATTTCATCAATATCTTTTTAAAATATCATATAGTATTTAGCAAATTTGTAATTATGAAACTTCTTTGTATATATATACATATATATTTTTTGGGAAGCAATAATTATTTCAGTATGTTGCATTAAATATCAGATTATTCTAAACTTATATCAGAATGACATTTGAATAGGATTTGGTTTCTGACTTGTCATCTTTGACATAATTTAGAATATTGAGGGCTTACCACATAACTTGCCACCTAATCTTTAAATGTCAAAATTGTAAACTGTCATCAGTATGTCAAATAACTTTGATGACTTGACGCATAATTACTTGGGGCCTCGTCCCTATCCAAACTGTAGAGGATGACTTGGACACATAATTACTTGGGGCCTCGTCCCTATCCAAACTGTAGAGGATGACTTGGACACATAATTACTTGGGGCCTCGTCCCTATCCAAACTGTAGAGGATGACTTGGACACATAATTACTTGGGGCCTCGTCCCTATCCAAACTGTAGGGGATGTCTTGGACACATAGTTTCTTGGGGCCTCGTCCCTATCCAAACTGTAGAGGATGACTTGGACACATAATTACTTGGGGCCTCGTCCCTATCCAAACTGTAGAGGATGACTTGGACACATAATTACCTGGGGCCTCGTCCCTATCCAAACTGTAGGGGATGTCTTGGACACATAATTACTTGGGGCCTCGTCCCTATCCAAACTGTAGAGGATGATTTGGACACATAATTACTTGGGGCCTCGTCCCTATCCAAACTGTAGAGGATGATTTGGACACATAATTACTTGGGGCCTCGCCCCTATCCAAACTGTAGAGGATGTCTTGGACACATAATTACTTGGGGCCTCGTCCCTATCCAAACTGTAGAGGATGTCTTGGACACATAATTACTTTGGGCCTCGTCCCTATCCAAACTGTAGGGGATGACTTGGACACATAATTACTTGGGGCCTCGTCCCTATCCAAACTGTAGGGGATGTCTTGGACACATAATTACTTGGGGCCTCGTCCCTATCCAAACTGTAGAGGATGTCTTGGACACATAATTACTTGGGGCCTCATCCCTATCCAAACTGTAGAGGATGTCTTGGACACATAATTACTTGGGGCCTCGTCCCTATCCAAACTGTAGGGGATGTCTTGGACACATAGTTTCTTGGGGCCTCGTCCCTATCCAAACTGTAGGGGATGTCTTGGACACATAATTTCTTGGGGCCTCGTCCCTATCCAAACTGTAGGGGATGTCTTGGACACATAATTACTTGGGGCCTCGTCCCTATCCAAACTGTAGAGGATGTCTTGGACACATAATTACTTGGGGCCTCGTCCCTATCCAAACTGTAGAGGATGTCTTGGACACATAATTACTTGGGGCCTCGTCCCTATCCAAACTGTAGAGGATGTCTTGGACACATAATTACTTGGGGCCTCGTCCCTATCCAAACTGTAGGGGATGTCTTGGACACATAGTTTCTTGGGGCCTCGTCCCTATCCAAACTGTAGGGGATGACTTGGACACATAGTTTCTTGGGGCCTCGTCCCTATCCAAACTGTAGGGGATGTCTTGGACACATAATTACTTGGGGCCTCGTCCCTATCCAAACTGTAGAGGATGATTTGGACACATAATTACTTGGGGCCTCGTCCCTATCCAAACTGTAGAGGTTATTGGGAATCTGCTGATTTAGTTTAAGCTCTCAGTATTCGGACTAAAATTACATTAGTGTAAGCTCTCAGTATTCTCTGACAACAATATATTAGTATAAATTAAATTATACTTCATTACACGTATTTGGTTTTTAATTTTGCAAATTACTCAAGGCATTGATGTTTTCAGATGTTGTTTACAGATGTTAAATATACAGAAACATACTGTGATTTCAAGAAGCTTATTGCTCTTAAGTAGTCTCACTAGATGCATTCAACAGTATATATATATTTCTATTGAAGAACTTTAATTTTGATTATAGGCCCTTGTAAAAGACTTTTTTTTTCAATCTGGGCTCTATGTATCTGTTCATGTGTTAGGTTTACAAATATGTACCTTATGGATGCTCTATTCTGGTCCTGGAAGTTATAAATAGTATTGCTATAAAATCATACAGTCTCTTCAATGTACAGCAAAGCCTGTTTTATGGGACCACTGTGAATAAACATGGGAGTCTCAAAAAAGAGGGGACTGTTTAATGCAGGTGAAAAGTTGTGCTGCTGTGGAGGACTTTCTACAATACTCTTTTCCTGTATTATACAACTGCTCGTCTTAACCCTTTACCTTGGAATATTGTTTTATTTCTTATATTGACAGTTTGTGACCCTTTACTCAGTGAATATTGTTTTATTTCTAATATTGACAGTTTGTGACCCTTTATTCAGTGAATATTCATGAAAGAAATGATGACATCATGAATATTAATTGGATTAAGTTTTAGAATTTTTTGCCAAAGCAGAAATTGTAGAGTTAGATCTGTATTATTTCATAAGCAAAAAGAGCAAACGCTGCTCAGATGGCTCCTATAGGAGCCATCTGATCTGGATCTACTCTGTTTGCAAAGGTGTAGAAAAGTGTGTCTATGGAGTAGAAATAATAACAGTTGAGTATGAATATTAACTAGCTGAATTTTTATGAACAAGAAGTTTATTTTGCCAGGGCCAAAACTGTAGATCCGGGCTATATTATTTCATTGCCAAACAGTGCAGACCCTGATCACATGACTCCTACAAGACTGATCTGATCTGGGTCTATGATGTGTTAAAAGCATCTCTTTCAAGTAAAGGGTTAAGACGCTTTAAGATTTCTTGTGAGTGGTTTCTTAAGAGAGATAGTCAGGATGTGAAATAATTGTGTAGTTGAGGTTTAGTGGTTTGAACATAGTGTGGGCCATGAGTAGTCACCATATCTAACGCCATGTCTGTCCAGGTTCTTCGCTTTGAAGATGGGTGACATATGCTGATGAGAATCTGTGCTTGTAGCAGTCAGAGTGGACCCTGATCGGATTCTATGACTCCGGGGCAGCTACTCTGAGTCTACAATGTGTGCACATCAGACAGCTTGTTGCACACCTTATTTTTTGGGTAAACCAGGGAAGTCGAAGAAGGATGATGTAATAAAGGAACATCTCACCAGTTGGCTCAAGTTTAGACATGGTGAAAAGTTGAATATACTCTGGTCCATGGCAGCTCAGCAATACTATGGCATGTTTATTTACCTTAGTCATAAAGTAATATTTATTCATTTATTTAAATTATTCAGCTTATAGAAATGACACCAATATTATAGTACAGTAAAACTCCTCTAAACCGGACATTCAAATCAGTATAATTTAATATAAATTTCAATCATGGAGACAGCTTAATGCAGGATGAAAGTCATGCAAAAAGCTCCTTTTGGAGCTTTCTGCATTATTTTCACCTTGCATGAGCAGCCACCTGCCTAAAATGGTTTAGAGGGTTTTTACTGTCTTATTCTGTTCAATTGTTGAATATCAACTAGATATATGGTCTGTCTGTCTGTGGTTTAAATTGACGATACCATGAATGGCATTGACTTCTCTATCCAACAAAACTCTACTGTTGGATAGTTTTGACTGCTAGCTTTAGAGTCATATGTCCTTCATTTGTCAAGAAATTAGTATTCGGCTTTGCTTAGCTTATGACAGAAACAATTGTTCAAGTAGGCCTAAACAGAACAATAAGTCTACAATTATGTGCACTTGGTTAATGTGCCATAATTATAGGACTTTATTTGTTTTAGCATAAACTGTTTACCTGGTATTAACCCTTTCCCTCATATAAATGCATTTCCACAGATTTGCAAACAGGGTAGACCCATATCAGAGGGCTCCTATAGGAGCCCTCTGATCAGGGTCTCATCTGTTTGCTTTTGACATGATATAGATATGATTCTACAGTTTTTGTCAAAGCGAAAAATTGCCATGAAGAGTTCATATTATAAAAAGTGAGCTAATAAATATTTTTGTCATTACATGTATTTCTTACATGTATACAGAACAGGGAAAGGGTACAGAACTGATACAGTAATGCATATTGCAGCTTCAAGTCAATGTCAGCACAGGTCTTAGTCAAAACGTTGAGGTTAAATATCCATCAGGGACGTGGTGTTCTACAAATACATTACTTTCTTCAAGTCAAACAAGAAGCATTTCACTTTGAAAACAGTTCAGATTTGGGAATGAAGCAAATTGCCATTGCAAACAGTGGAGAGTCATGTGCTCTGTTGGAAATGTTGGGTCTGACTAGTCATTTCTTCTTGCTAGAGTCATAACATTTTCAAAGCAGCAAGTGACGTTTGTCTGCACTTTTTGCAATGTCTGTATTTATTTTCTCATAAAGGCAAAACATAATTCAGAAACTATAATTACCCGATAGTTACTCTGAAATACAAGGATGGATTTATGTATTTTGTCATTGAAAATATCTACATTGTTTTGCTGTAAGCAGTGACATATAGTTTATTATCATGTAATAATCGGCTTGATTTTGTTGGTTGTATAAAGTATATTATATATAAATATATATATTTACTCAGATTTTTTATTTTTTGTACATAACAGATTTATATGCCTACTGGATTGAAGCTCAATCGATATATGTAGCATAGGTGTATATTTGTTGTTTTCTAAATATATTGTGATCAGATTTTCCGGTTTTGTTAGATTGTCTAACTTGAACATTTCATTCCGTTTAAAATGTAAAAAGTGCAGAAATCACTGTTATCTATGTGACATAGGTATGGCTTGTATAAGCTATGTCATGACAACACTTAAAAGGTACCAGTGCAACTTAACAGATACTGTACACCCTGCCTGGCTGCCACATATCTGTTAATGTTCTATACCATTTATCAGCTTTTGATAGTACAATACCATAGATGATTATTAGTGTCATGTGCAGATCTGTGAAAGGGTAGGGGCAGCTGATAGTACAGCCCTGAAGGCACCCTTTTGTGATGCAGTGTGATGTGTTGTTTAAATAAAAAAATTTAGCTCACCTGGCACGAAGTACCAAGGTGAGCTATTGTGATCACCCTGTGTCCGTCGTCAATTTTTTTTCTTAAAATGACATCTCCTCCTAAACTACTTGCTGGATTTTTACCAAACTTGGCAGGAATGTTTCTTTCGGTCAACCTCTTCAAAATTTGTTCAAAGAATTTGATTCCATGCAGAACTCTGGTTGCCATGGCAACCAATGTCCAAAAGAAATATTTTTTTTAAAAATCTTCTTGTCAAAAACTTTTTAAGATCTAGGGCTACCAAATTTAGTATGTAGAATCATTTTGTGGACCTCTACATAGATCGTTCAAATTTTGCCCCTGGGGTCAAAATTGGCCCAACCCCACGGGTCACACATTTTACATTGGATTATATAGTAAAAACTTTAAAAATATTGTCCGAAACTGAAAGGCTTAGAGCTGTGATATTTGGTATGTAGCATCATCTAGTAGACCTTTACCAAGAATGTTCAAATTAAACAGGATATTTAAAAATGTACTTTTTCGATAAACACTTAAAAAATCTTCTTTTCTGAAACGAAGTAGCCTGAGCTTACATATTTATATATTTTGCACATAGCATCAGTTCCTCTATCAAGATTATTCAATCTATGACCCTGGGGTAATCTCTAAATCTAATATGACGAGAACTTTGATACTTGGCTTATTGTAACATCGGGAGGTCCTTTACCAACATTGATAAACAACTTTGCCTGTCTTTTGTTTATCTAGGTCACAGGAGCTAAAAAGATGTTTAGCTCACTTATTGGCACAAAGTGCCAAGTCGTGTATCCTTCTTGTGTTTAAATAAAACTATGTTCAGCATTATGTTATTTATTATACATGTATTTGGAAATAAAATATGTTTAAACTAAATAAATAAAAAAACTGCTGGATTTGAAGATAATTTTACACAAATTATTTTTGTGAGACCTTCTACCAGATTTGGTGAGGTAATTCTTCTGGTCCTTGTATATAAAGTGTATATAGAAAACATAGTAATCCAGGTGAGCGATACAGGGCCATCATGGCCCTCTTGTATATCAATTCTAATATCATTGAAATCCTTACAGTGAAGAGTCACTCAAAAAGTTGTTATCGTAATAGGGTATTTAATACTTGACTTAAAATTCTTGACTTAGGTGAGGTGGTTTTGAAGGAGATTTCAGCCTTTTATACAATAGCGCCAGCTTGATGTCTGTATGAGCAGACTCACGTTAGATTCACCTAGGACATTGACACTCCTGGTCACTCATTCTATCTCATCATACTAAATATTATCATCTACAATAATTGATTTTTCCAATACACTTTTAGATTTTATTGAACTGTCTTGGCCATTAGACTGCTGCTGACCAGTAAGCGGACTTTATTGTTAAGACTACCTACTGAGTGAGATTTGATCACCTAATTGTTCTTCAAAGCAAAACATCTTTTCTAATATAAAAGGATATTACCTATGTAAGTACATACTGTTCAGGATGTAATAATTGCAGGTTACTCTTTGAAGAAAGTTTATCCTTTTGCAATGCTATTGTTGATTGAAACACATGCTGTCCTGAAATGAGGGCTTCTTATGCAAGAAAAACCTGGTCGTTTTATAGGCAAAATTAAGACTTAGGGAGAGGGCATCCAACGGGGCCAGACTCTGGATCTGTGAGTTAGGGAGGGGGCATCCAACGGGGCCAGACTCTGGATCTGTGAGTTAGGGAGGGGGCATCCAACGAGGTCAGACTCTGGATCTGTGAGTTAGGGAGGGGGCATCCAACGAGGCCAGACTCTGGATCTGCCACTCACTTGCTCTTGTCTGCAGTACCAACATAATGATTAAATACCATACAATGTGGCCTAAAGTTATGGGTTGCGTTGCAAAACTTTGGATTTTTATGACAACACTAATTGAGTGCTTTAAACGGAAACGAAGCATAAGGCATTGAAAATTGTGTATACTTTCCTAGCCTCCAACATGGCATATGATCTAGGTGTATACAGTGTGGTAATTTACACATCAATATCCTGTAAGTGCTGACGAGTATCCGACGATGTAGACCCACATCAGAAGCCTCTTGGAGAATACGTGGCTAGTCTGGGTCTACATCAGTTGCAAACACAAATGGTAGATTCTTATAGCATGACTCATTTAATCGTTTGTCATTTTTGTAAGTCCAATGTACTTGATCTTTGTCACAAGACATGAGTGGCTCGTAAAATGTACATTCTATCAACCACTGTAAAGGAACTACATGTAGTTTAGAATCATGGAAAACATTTTTGAAGACAAAGTTTGCCATTTCCATTACTCTTCAACATTCCAACTGATTTTAGATATAAGTACATGTATGTGTGCCAGAGTCTTGCTATTCTCTGTATTCTGCTACACTTTGACACTAATGATTTGCTGATAATTTCTTTTTTTTTCTAGTTATCAAAATATCACTCATAACTTGTATAGTTTAGGTTATAACAGCTACATACCAATTGTTAATTTAGCAATGTAGACTGAAGTATTTTATATACCAAACTGGTCACATGCTAGAAACTTGATAAAGGCAGTTCTGGGAGTTAACTTGGCATTCATGTACAACTTATGAAGGCGAACATTTTTAGGGGTGACTTATTAAGGTCAAGGTCAGAGTTCATATCAGTGGCATATTGTTTACAAACGCATCTTATTTGTCTATTGTAATAGAAATCTACACTGAAAGGGTGATCTGTCCTTGCTAGTGTTTCAATGGTTTTAGATTGTTTGTTATTGATAACATGGCCATATGCTAAAGGTTAGTGATTTTTAAACTGCAGTATTGTCAATCTGCAATTGATTGGACATACTAGCATTGATACTGTGGGGCATTTGGTAGCTGCGTAAGACATTAATCGAATGACTCCATCATAGGTATAAAGACCTACATGATTATCATTAACATGTTCTTTTTTTTCATTTCAGTCTTTTAAATTCTGAAGGGAGGTGATACTTTAAAGTAAGCTTGTCAATTTTTTATTGTCAATTAAATATCAAGTGCAAGGTTTTATATGTAAAGATGCCCGCAGTCATCGTATCACTAACTGATTTGCCTATGTTCAAAGGTTGTACAGTAACCTGTTTCAGTTTGTGTTTGACGATTTTGTATGTAGCATCTCTACAGAACTTCTTATTAAGTGTGATTTGTAATCTTTCTTTGCTCTTAATTTTTTCTCATTTTGTTTTTCATCTTTAACATTTCCTTGGCGATTCACAAACAAATAACTTTGTAATTTTGGTACAGATGAAATGTTAAGCAATTGACATCAAAACAGATTTCAAATATTTTTACACAATATATGTTGCATATGGCCATTAAAAAAGAAGCATTCCTCCAATGAAATTTGGACCCATGACCAACAGTGAAATCATTCCTAGGATACATTGTATTTGTGTTAGAGCACCCATGGTTCACATTAATCTGCGATAGTCATAGTGGTTTAAAATGTCAATCACTGTATTGCGTTATAATAATAAGTGTAAAAACTGAAGTGATTCTTCTCTGAGCTGGTGCATAGTGTTCATTTGTATTGTTGGATGTCTGACGTTGTATTGTTGGATGTCTGACGTACTATTGTTTGATGTCTGACGTACTATTGTTGGATGTCTGGCGTTATATTGTTGGATGTCTGACATTGTATTGTTGGATGTCTGACATACTATTGTTGGATGTCTGGCGTTATATTGTTGGATGTCTGACGTACTATTGTTGGATGTCTGACGTTGTATTGTTGGATGTCTGACATACTTCTTTAATTAATTAATGGGCATCACTGCTCAGCCTGTGCATGATCGTAAGAGGAGACTATCAATGGTTTAACATAAGTTGGACTTTCTGAATCTCTGATTCTCCAGCAGGTGTTAAGTTTCTGGATCCATACCCCATTTTTATCTCGATGTAAATGAGATGTGAGTCCGGCAACTTTTCTCTCGTCTCGGCGCTATATAACCTTTATTGTGTTGCGATGCGGAAAAACCCAACTCACTCACTCTTTAATATATAATTTGTTTACACCCTAGCATTCGTATTTCTGAAGCATTCCTAATGATTTGTAAAGAGGCAACTCACGATGTTTGTATAATAGACATCAAGTATTGACATAACTTTACGTGCTGTTGGTGCATTCGATCAGATGAAGTTAATACTTAAGTTAATGAAGTCTTCTTTGTGTCATCTTTTTTGAAAAGTGTAGAGGAAAACACTTGAAATACCTTTGGGTTTCCATCGATCCTTAGTTACTCTTTGTCTGATATGGACTATATCTGTTTTAATTTTACTACATGCTTTGTAAATGGAGGTGAAAAAAATGAAACAACCTTAGACGAACATCGTGCGTGACGCTATTTTGTATTTTACATGTTTGATCTTTAAACACAAAACACCTTCAATTTTCCATAGATGTTGCCGTTATAGGCACGATTGAATTTATATCATATACTCTTTGGTCTTAAATCACGGTTGAACAATAAAGGACCAAAGTTCACTTGTTTTCACGAAGATTGTGTACGCCAGTATGGTAGATGTATACAAATAGTGTCGTCTTTAGAAGAAGAAAAGGAATCTCATTAATAGGTAATTTATTTGTTAATGTAACCACACTGCCACTACTTGTAGTGATTATATCTAGTTTATGTAACGGTTGAAGGTTTATTCATTCCAAAGAGTTTTTTTAACCTAGAATGTCCTTTTCATTCTTGGTTGACAGTTTAAACATTAATAGTGATTTCAGTTGTAATTATAACTTTAATTTAAGGCTAGACAGCTCCTGACATAAATGAGCTTGTTGTCTTGTCCTATTTTTTTCAAGAACACTAGCTGCATAGTTTATTCTGTGTTCGATTGACGAGATCTGGTTGAAAATCTTTTGTTTCTTTCTACAATGTGCAATATGATTGTTAATCATGCTATATGATAAACGTTAGAATTTTATTTTGTGTTTTTATCTATCTAGTCCGTCTGTATGTTTTTATATCCTATCCCGCCTAACTTCGTTTGGGTGGTTGTATTGGAATCATGTTGTTTATTTATCCGTCTGTGTAGACAAGATTAATATGTCCAGACTTCTCCAACAGTATTTCCGAAAATTTATAGTATGCACCACTGCTATAATAGGATATCTTCTCTCATCTACAATTTTCGTTATGCTCAGACAGTAAAATGTGGATTTATTGCCCTTCTTGGTAGCTCACCTTAGCACGAAGTGCTCAGGGTGAGCTTTTGTGATCGCCTGATGTCTGTCGTCCATCGGCTTGCGTCATCAACAATTTGAACCTTTAAAAATCTTCTCCTCTGAATCTACAGGGTTCTTAGGTTTCATCTTTGGCAAATAGCATCACCAATAGGTCCTCTACAAAAGTTATATAAATTATGCCCGTGGAGTCAAAATTGGTCCCGCCCCGGGGGTGTCCAGTTTTCAATAGAAACAAATTTGAAAATCTTCTTTGACACTGGAATGTTCTCAACTTTCATATTTGGCACATATCATATTCAGGCCCTCTACAAAACTTATATAAATAATGCTCCTGGGGTCAAAATTATTCGCCCCGCCCCGGCCAGTTTCCTGAAGCAGACTTGTTTAGTTTTTTTGTTACAGACTGCTTGGTTCATTAGTTAGGCATAGGGGGGAAATTTAAAAATCTTCTTGCCAAAAAACTACATGTCCCAGAGCTTAGATATTTGGTGTATATATTTACTAGTATACCTTTATGAATTTTGTTAATATCATAGTTCTGAGGTTAAAATTGGCCCTGCCCTGTGGGTTATACTTTAAAATAGACTTCTACAGTATAAAGGTTTTCCCTTATCCACCAGCTAGCCAGTTAGTGTATTGGAGAGGTCAAGCTTAAGTTCACCTGTTCTTGCTCTAACAGTACTGTAATGATGTCTGCTTCAGAATTATTGTCTGTTTGTTCACACTGTTTTAACCCTTTCCCTATTCTATATTTATTCAAAATGTTGATACCTACTGAATATTCATTAACAAAATAGTTATAAAGAAATATGGAAGGTGGAACATTGTAGACAAATTAAATTAACACTGTCAATGGCCTTCTTGTTTTATATAGAAACATATTGTGAAACCTTTAGAAATCTCCTTAAACTGGAAGTTTCTCAGCTTTCATATTTGGCACATAGCTTCATCTTGAATTCCTCTACAAAACATATACAAGCGAGGTTTTACGCAAGCGTAAAATGGCTGGGTAAAGCATGTTTAAGCAGGGTATGGGATAAAACGGAGAGTAACATTATTATTTAGCAATTTTGATTATGCAAAGACACAAAGTTCTGACCAAAGACAATCAACTGACTTCTGAAAAATAAGCAACTGATCCTCTAAACCGGTATGAGTTTTGTTGGAGCTGCTTTTCCTATTGTTCTTGGTATTTATAACTACGTTTGCAAACATTCTGGATCCAGATGAGACACCGAGTAACTTGGCACCTCATCAGGGTCCAAGCTGTTTTTCACTCTGACCTTTATTTTTGAATAGATATGGAAGGAAATGAATGCAGCAGACGGCAATATTTACAGACATTAACCCCTTCAGTGCTATGAGCGGGTCTGTAATGCATATGCAAAACAGTTTGGATCCAGATGAGACTGTGAGTAACTCGGCATCTCATTAGGATCCAAACTGTTTGACACACTGTTTATCTTTTTTATATAGACATTGAACAAACGTCCATTCTAAAAGTTGAAGCAGACAAAAATATGTCTAGCAGACGACAATTCTGGCATTGAACAAGTTAATTGCTAAGAGTGCAGAAGGAAGTTGGAACACAGTGCTGGGCAGCAAATGACCTGCATATTCTGGAGTGGTGTCTGCAGTAAATTTAAGCATGGCCATTTTGAATTTCCATCAAATATATATATTCGACCGCTTGGGAAAATATATCACAATGCAGTAAATAAATGAAATAAAATCAAATACTAGTTGGAATTTTCTATCACACATTTCAATAAAAACTAATCCCGCAGCCAGTGAATTATGCCCCTGGGTTCAAATGAAGCCCCGTCCCAGGGGTGGCCAGATTTCTATAGAAACATAGTGAAAACAATCTCCTCTGATTGTCTGGCGAGCGATATCGAGGCCACCATGGCCCTCGTTTCAAAAAGATGCATTTATGTAGAACTCTAGCTCTTATGGTTACCAAAAGGAAAACACTTCATTATACCCCTGCAAACTTGTTCTAGTGGGGGTGCATACTGGAATCACCCTGTCCGGCGGGCGTTCCGTCCGCATTTAAACAAGGGTTGTTTGGTATCGCGAACTCCTCTTTCAGTTTTAAAGCTACTGAAAATATATTTGGTTTACATAGTAACCACGAGTGGTAGATGTGCAAGACGCAATTTTCACGTGTTTACTGCTAGCCATTGCAGAATTATCTCCCCTGAACATTTTGATCATTTTTGCATGAACCATGGCTAGTTTGTGTCGCAAACTTCTTCAGTTTTAGAGCTATTGAATTTATATTTGGTATACATAACCACAAATGGTGCTTGTCACAGGTTGTGCGCTGGCCATTGCAGAAATATCTCCCCCTGAACTTTGAATATTTTAGCATGAAACATGAGGACTTTGTGTCGTGAACTCCTTCAATTTGAAAGTTTATTGAATTGATACTTGCCATACTAACAATGAATAGTACATGTGCAAAACACAATTTTTCTGTGTTTAGTGGCAAGCATTAAAGAATTATTCCCACTTATACTTTGACTATTTTTGGCATTTGGTCCTGTTACATGGGTAGTTGGTGTCATAAACTTGGATTTGCTATCAAGGCTGCCGTGCGGGCTATTCATGACCTTTAGTGATAGTTCTAGTATTATTGTTGGAAATGACTGGATAGCTTTGGATGGTCTTTAGGACATGTTCAAACTTGCGCTTGGTTATAAAACATGGCTGCAAGGGGAGAGGATGCTCAATTTTCCAAATATGGATAATAAGACCACTGCATGGACTTGCAATTTAAACTTATGGTTGTAAGATGAATGTTAAAATCGCCTTCTGAACCCTGAAACTATCGGCCAAATTTCAATATAATTTGCCAGGATGTTCCTGTTCCGCATTGGGGACTATCAGTGATAATTTTACAGTGAAACTACTGGTCATATGTTGATAAGTTCAGGCAATGCATCGGTATATTAGAGTTCAATATAATTTTGTAAAAATGTTTAATCAATTGTCCTGTGCTCAACCCATTGCAATTCCTTTACAAAAAATGTCTTGAATCTTTTGAAATCGTCATATTGAACAGAAAGTATTAAATTTGATCGATTTGAATTAAAATAAGGAAGGGGTCGGTTTCAAAAGTCAATAATTAGTACTGTCGCGTGTACAGTGACGTCACATTGAGAGCACAGGCTTGTTTATGTCAGCCTGTGGAATGTTATTCCATTCTTCGTGCATAGCTGCTCGTAGGCCGTTGACATTGTTTGGCGGGTTCGGACGGTGACGTTTGAGTCAATCAAGATTATCCCATAGACGTTCGATTGGGTTCAAATCTGGGCATTTTTAGAGCCAGTTGACTTGTTGATGAAATCAACGTTATGATTTTGTATAACCTATACATTCATTATTGACACGAGTAACATGGGGTCTGGCATTATCCTGTTGTACATAACGTCATTATGACCTTATTGATTTGAAGCAGAGGGACAACATGCTGGCCAGGAATAGTTTCCCTATATTTTTGGGCATTTAAATTTCCCTCAAAAACAACGAGTGGGATGCGATACCCATAAGTAAGCCTTCCAACGTTCCTATTTGTTCCTACCTTTTAGCTCACCAGATCACAAAGTGTTAGGGTAAACTTTTGTGATGGCATGATGTCCGTCGTCCATCCTCTTAAACTGGAAGGTTCTTAGCTTTCATAGTTGGCAACTAGCATCGATTTCAGGTCTTCTAAAAAAGTTGTACAAATTATGCCACTGGGGTCAAAATTGGCCCCGCCCAAGGGGTGGTCAGTTTTCTATAGAAACATATAGTGAAAACTTTGAAAATCTTCTCCTTTGAAACTGGATGGTTCTCAGGCTTCATATTTGGCATATAGCATCATGTTCAGGTCCTCTTCAAAAGCTATACAAAGTATGCCCCTTGGGCCAAAATTGACCCGCCCCAGCGGTGGCCAGTTTTCTATAGGAACATGTAGATCTAGTGAAAACTTTGAAAACCTCTGAACTGGACGGTTCTCAGCTTTCATATTTGGCACACAGCATGAACTTCAGGTCTTCTACAAAAGTTGTATTAAGTATTCCGCTGGGATCAAAATTGACCATGCCCCAGGGGTGTCAGTTTGATCCCAGGAGCAAAACTTGAATAATCTTTGTAGAGGTCCATCAGATGATGCTACATACCAAATTTGATAGTTCTATGCCTTGCGGAATTTGACAAAACATCAGTAACAACCTATGTATCCCTATGTATAGGCTAATAAATAGTTAGCCTACACATTATTTACGACTGTGCTGGTTAGGAATTGTTGGTTTCTATACATTTACTATATCCTTTGACTATAATGACATTTTGTTTTAGTTTCGAAGGGTAGATTTAACAAGAAGCTTGAATTAATCGGCCAAAATAATGCCCTATAACTTACCAGCTAAACTGTGAAAAACACGATCCCTTGATCTGGCCTGTCTTTGAAATGGGAGACATTCTTATCTATTTGTTGGACATGCCTGGTATGTCGAATAATTTAGATAAACTGTATTTAAATTTTTAATTCTCGATTTATTTAAATAAGATCTAGATATTAAGATATACAGTCTCATGGCGTTCATTTATGTTTTATAAAATATTTTTCTGGCTACTGTACAGTACCGTAGCAGATCTAGTAAAAGTATCTTTAGAACTGGAATTCATAATAATCTTACTTTTTAAATAGATCTAAATCGCTGGGGTTTAATTATGCTTAGCCATAGATCTAATTAGTAAAACCATAGTTATCTTCTAATTTTCGGGAAGCTGTTTAACAAATCATAACGTTAGACAATTGGCACATTGTTTGGTAGTTCTGTTTCATTAGAAGCATTCCTGTTGCGTAATAATTCATAACTTTGTTGTTATAAGACAGTGTGTGTGATAGATGGCAGTTGTCCCCTGCTGAGAAATTAGGGGATTTATTGACTATCTGGCACCTTTGATCGTTACTGTTTTCCTAGGTCTAGTTACTAATTAATCAAAAGTATTTAGGCTGAGTAAGTAATGTAATAACATATAGTCTCCAACTGTTTAACACAATTCATTTTCAAAAGAAATAGTTTGTATTGTTAAAATCTTTGAATGCGGGAAATAAAAGTACTGACATTTGAAAACTGTAGACCAAGACAAGATAGCTAAAAAGCAACCATCTGACCAGGGTCTTCACTGTTTATTATTCAAAATCATATAGCAAATTTAAGTCTTATATAATGAATGGAAGCTACAGTTAAACAATGACGGACCATTCCACCTTAAAATTTAAGCATTCAAAGATGTATGCACCCTTTCAAAGATGTATGCACCCTTTCTCTAATATAGACGTGTTTTCATGCATTTGCAAACAGCGTAGACCCAGATCATACGGCTCCTATAGTAATCGTATGATCTGGATCTGCTCTGTATATTTATGAAATTGTAATATGCCCGACTCTACAGTTTCTACCAACACCAACACAATCGTGTCTACAAATGCCATTAAAAACATTAGCTTATAAATATTCATGATATAATTATTTATTACATGAATACTGAACAGGGAAAGGGTTAATCATCAGATTGCTCAAATAGAAGCTGTTTGATTAGGGGATCTGCTCTGTTTGCTTATCCCTTTACCATATATAAACAGTTCTCATGCCTTTGAAAACAGAGTAGACCAAGATCTGAAGGCACCTTTTGGAGCCGTATGATCACTCTTATGAAATTATATCAGATCTGACTCTACATTTTCTACCAGTACCAAACAATGTCATGTGTACGTACCTATACCATTGTTACAACCACTTTTGCAATAATAACCAGAATTGCAATAAATTTATTGCAAAACTGGTTGGGATGTAAAATGGGTCCAAATTCGTATTGCAATTACTTGACAACCACTTTTGCAATAAAAACCAGAATTGCAATAATTTTTTCTAGATTTAAGAATTAGGTTACCGTTGCATTTCGGGTAGTTGCTAGTAGTTGCAAACAACTTTACATGACATGCCCGGACGAAAACAAAGCCCAAATGGGCTTATCAGTAAATTAGGAAAACAACCATTTATCAGTGTTTTCTCTTTTTAAACACTGGATGGGTTGATAGACTAGTCAATTATATGATTGTTTGTTTCGAAAGCTGTTGAACTTTACTTTTTAAAGCTAATTCGGATAATATGGAAGCCTAATGGGCTTATCTGTCAACCATGAACTTGCCAAAAACTACCTGTTCTGAACTTAATATATAATTGAAATTTGACAGTAATGATAACAATGAAGACCAATTTGCCATAGTCTACTAGATCAGACACCTTTTCAAGAATTACAAAATGTTTATTGCGAAACTGGTTGAGATGTAAAAAGTGTCTAAATTCGTATTGCAAATACTTGACAACCACTTTTGCAATAAAAACCAGAATTGCAATAAACTTTTCTACATTGGAGAAATGAGTTATTCATGTATCGGCGGCAGTTGTTAACAGACGCGAACATCTCAAATGGACACATCGCAATGCCAACAAAGCCTAAATGGGCGTATCAGCACATTATGAAACCAACCTTATATCGTCTCTTTCTGTTTGAACATTGGGGATTGACAGCGTAGTCCCAACCACTTTTGCAATAAATTTATTGCAAAACTGGTTGGGATGTAAAATGGGTCCAAATTCGTATTGCAATTACTTGACAACCACTTTTGCAATAAAAACCAGAATTGCAATAAACTTTTCTACATTGGAGAAATGAGTTATTCATGTATCGGCGGCAGTTGTTAACAGACGCGAACATCTCAAATGGACACATCGCAATGCCAACAAAGCCTAAATGGGCTTATCAGCACACTATGAAACCAACCTTATATCGTCTCTTTCTGTTTGAACATTGGGGATTGACAGCGTAGTCCCAACCACTTTTGCAATAAATTTATTGCAAAACTGGTTGGGATGTAAAATGGGTCCAAATTCGTATTGCAATTACTTGACAACCACTTTTGCAATAAAAACCAGAATTGCAATAAACTTTTCTACATTGGAGAAATGAGTTATTCATGTATCGGCGGCAGTTGTTAACAGACGCGAACATCTCAAATGGACACATCGCAATGCAAACAAAGCCTAAATGGGCGTATCAGCACATTATGAAACCAACCTTATATAGTCTCTTTCTGTTTGAACATTGGGGATTGACAGCGTAGTCCCAACCACTTTTGCAATAAATTTATTGCAAAACTGGTTGGGATGTAAAATGGGTCCAACTTCGTATTGCAATTACTTGACAACCACTTTTGCAATAAAAACCAGAATTGCAATAAACTTTTCTACATTGGAGAAATGAGTTATTCATGTATCGGCGGCAGTTGTTAACAGACGCGAACATCTAAAATGGACACATCGCAATGCCAACAAAGCCTAAATGGGCGTATCAGCACATTATGAAACCAACCTTATATCGTCTCTTTCTGTTTGAACATTGGGGATTGACAGCGTAATCCCAACCACTTTTGCAATAAATTTATTGCAAAACTGGTTGGGATGTAAAATGGGTCCAAATTCGTATTGCAATTACTTGACAACCACTTTTGCAATAAAAACCAGAATTGTAATAAACTTTTCTACATTGGAGAAATGAGTTATTCATGTATCGTCGGCAGTTGTTAACAGACGCGAACATCTCAAATGGACACATCACAATGCCAACAAAGCCTAAATGGGCGTATCAGCACATTATGAAACCAACCTTATATCGTCTCTTTCTGTTTGAACATTGGGGATTGACAGCGTAATCCCAACCACTTTTGCAATAAATTTATTGCAAAACTGGTTGGGATGTAAAATGGGTCCAAATTCGTATTGCAATTACTTGACAACCACTTTTGCAATAAAAACCAGAATTGCAATAAACTTTTCTACATTGGAGAAATGAGTTATTCATGTATCGGCGGCAGTTGTTAACAGACGCGAACATCTCAAATGGACACATCGCAATGCCAACAAAGCCTAAATGGGCGTATCAGCACATTATGAAACCAACCTTATATCGTCTCTTTCTGTTTGAACATTGGGGATTGACAGCGTAATCCCAACCACTTTTGCAATAAATTTATTGCAAAACTGGTTGGGATGTAAAATGGGTCCAAATTCGTATTGCAATTACTTGACAACCACTTTTGCAATAAAAACCAGAATTGCAATAAACTTTTCTACATTGGAGAAATGAGTTATTCATGTATCGGCGGCAGTTGTTAACAGACGCGAACATCTCAAATGGACACATCGCAATGCCAACAAAGCCTAAATGGGCTTATCAGCACACTATGAAACCAACCTTATATCGTCTCTTTCTGTTTGAACATTGGGGATTGACAGCGTAGTCCCAACCACTTTTGCAATAAATTTATTGCAAAACTGGTTGGGATGTAAAATGGGTCCAAATTCGTATTGCAATTACTTGACAACCACTTTTGCAATAAAAACCAGAATTGCAATAAACTTTTCTACATTGGAGAAATGAGTTATTCATGTATCGGCGGCAGTTGTTAACAGACGCGAACATCTCAAATGGACACATCGCAATGCCAACAAAGCCTAAATGGGCGTATCAGCACATTATGAAACCAACCTTATATCGTCTCTTTCTGTTTGAACATTGGGGATTGACAGCGTAATCCCAACCACTTTTGCAATAAATTTATTGCAAAACTGGTTGGGATGTAAAATGGGTCCAACTTCGTATTGCAATTACTTGACAACCACTTTTGCAATAAAAACCAGAATTGCAATAAACTTTTCTACATTGGAGAAATGAGTTATTCATGTATCGGCGGCAGTTGTTAACAGACGCGAACATCTCAAATGGACACATCGCAATGCCAACAAAGCCTAAATGGGCGTATCAGCACATTATGAAACCAACCTTATATCGTCTCTTTCTGTTTGAACATTGGGGATTGACAGCGTAATCCCAACCACTTTTGCAATAAATTTATTGCAAAACTGGTTGGGATGTAAAATGGGTCCAAATTCGTATTGCAATTACTTGACAACCACTTTTGCAATAAAAACCAGAATTGCAATAAACTTTTCTACATTGGAGAAATGAGTTATTCATGTATCGGCGGCAGTTGTTAACAGACGCGAACATCTCAAATGGACACATCGCAATGCCAACAAAGCCTAAATGGGCGTATCAGCACATTATGAAACCAACCTTATATCGTCTCTTTCTGTTTGAACATTGGGGATTGACAGCGTAGTCCCAACCACTTTTGCAATAAATTTATTGCAAAACTGGTTGGGATGTAAAATGGGTCCAAATTCGTATTGCAATTGCTTGACAACCACTTTTGCAATAAAAACCAGAATTGCAATAAACTTTTCTACATTGGAGAAATGAGTTATTCATGTATCGGCGGCAGTTGTTAACAGACGCGAACATCTCAAATGGACACATCGCAATGCCAACAAAGCCTAAATGGGCTTATCAGCACATTACGAAACCAACCTTATATCGTCTCTTTCTGTTTGAACATTGGGGATTGACAGCGCAGTCCCAACCACTTTTGCAATAAATTTATTGCAAAACTGGTTGGGATGTAAAATGGGTCCAAATTCGTATTGCAATTGCTTGACAACCAGTTTTGCAATAAAAACCAGAATTGCAATAAACTTTTTCTGGATGAAACAAAGAAGTGACTGTTGCATTTCGGGTAGTTGCTAATGGTTGCAAACATCTTAATAGGACATACCCGGATGCAATTAAAGCCTAAATGGACTAGAAAACCAATCATTTATCAGTGTTTTCTCTGTTTGAACATCGGCTGGATTGATAAATTAGTCGATTATAAGATTATTTGTTTCAAAGGTAGTTGCAAACATCTTTTTAAAGCTAATTCGGATAATGTGGAAGTCTAATCGGCTTATCAGTCATCTATGACATTGGCCAAAAACTACCTATTCTGAACTTACATGTTCGAAATTTGACTGGAATAATAACAATGAAGACGGGTTTGCCATAGTCTGCTAGATCAGACACCTTTTCAAGAATTACAAAATGTTTATTGCGAAACTGGTTGGGATGTAAAATGGGTCCAAATTCGTATTGCAATTACTTGACAACCAGTTTTGCAATAAAAACCAGAATTGCAATAAAAACTATGTTCTATAGAAAACTGGCCTCCGCTGGGGTAGGGCGTTATTTCGTAGCATGACTTGACTGAAATTAGCACACAGTTTGGATTCTGATCTGACGCATACCTTCATGTTACTTCATATGTGGTTTGTACATAAGTTAATTGTAAGATTGATATGCATTAACCCTTTCCTCCATAAAACGCCTTTCTACGCCTCTGTAATAGCCACTTTATGAAACCATTGTGATAAATAGTGCATTTGCTCCATAGGAGTAAATGCTCTATTTATCACAATGGTTTCAAATCTACGCAATTCTGAAATTTTCCGTTTCTCTAATTCATGCTCCTTATCAGTAGATTTATTCAAAGAGGTAGGATCTGAAAATAGACTATGAGGGAATGGGTTAAAAACAATGTGAATAAACAGACACTAATTCTGAAGCAGACAACTTTATAGAGTTTTGACCAGGAAATTGACCTCTCCAGTGATTGCATAACACAGACTGAGTAGCTGGAGTCCTTCTGGCTCAGTGGAACCTTTATAGTGTAAAAGTCTATTTTAAAGTATAACAAACAGGGAAGGGCCAATTTTAACCTCAGAACTATGATATTAACAAATTTCTATAAGGTATATTAGGTAAATCTATACACCAAATATCTAAGCTCTGTGACATGTAGTTTTTGACAAGAAGATATTTAAAGTTTTCCCCATGCTACTTGTACAGAATAACAGTCAGCTAGAGAAAACTGGCCACCCCTGGGACCGTTGCGGGGCCAATTATGACTCCAGGGACATAATTTATATAACTGTTGTAGAGGACCGACAGGTGATGCTATGTGCTAAAGATGAAAGCTGAGAACCCTGTAGATTCAGAGGAGAAGACTTTTAAAGGTTCAAATTGTTGACGACGCACGGCGCACGACACACACCGCACGACGCACAACAAACGCCGACAGACGACGGACACCAGGCGATCACAAAAGCTCACCCTGAGCACTTTGTGCTCTGGTGAGCTAAAAATGCGAACATCTTGATAGGACACATCCGAATGCCAACAAAGTCTAAATGGGCTTATCAGCCAATTACGTAATCAACCGTATATAATGTTTTTCTGTGTTGAGGATTGACTGGTCGTTAGTATGTTTGGTAGCTTCTTCATCTGCAAATATCTTATGATAACAAAACCTAGAATAGGTTATCAACACAAACCGGAACTGACCAAATGCGATCATTTACATATTTGCCCATTATTATCTCAATGAAGACAATATTCCAAAAAAGGAATTAATATAATATATAAATACTTGAATACTTGAATGATTACTTTAATTATTACAAGTAAAAGTCAGTTTGTATGGAAGTTACAAAGTGAAATAGTGCATGCAAATTATAACTAATATAAGCATTGAAATTATATTATTATACCATTAATACACTTAAACAATATATGTTAACACTCTTTGAAAAATAACGACTTTGAACCCTTTCCTGCATAAATGCGCCTTTCTCCGCATTTACAAACAGAGTAGAATTAGATCAGATAGCTCTCGTGGGGGCCATCTGATCAGGGTCTGTTCTGTTTGCTTATGGAATGAAATATATATGATTCTATAGTTCCTACAGTTTAATATGCCATTTTTAAAATTATCTAATTATTATTCATGATGCCATTATTTCTTACATAAATATTCACTGAGTTAAGGATAAACACGATCATTTCGGAATAGGTTGAAAACAGTTTTATGACTGACTAGATTTCACACTGTTGACCGTACACCGTGTTTTTGTTACATTTATATACATGTAAATAATAATGATATCCTGAATAATAATTATATTAATTTTATACGGATACATTAACACAGATTTTGGGCATAGCAAATACTCTGGAATCAGATCTATATTATAACATAAATATATGCCAAATATTAAAGCTGGAAAACTGCCAGTTTCAGAGAAGATTTTCAAAGTTTTCACTATATGTTTCTATAGATAACAAGGCCCCCTGGGGTGGGACCAATTCTGACCCCAGGGACATAATTTATATACCTTTTGTAGAGGACTTAAATATGATGGTAAGTGCCAAATATGAAACCTGACAACCCTGTATATTCAGAGGAGAAGATTTTTAAATGTTCAAATTGTTGACGACTGACGGCACACGACGGACACCGCACGACGCAAGCTGACGGAGAATGGAAACCAAGCGATCACAAAAGCTCACCCTGAGTACGTTCTGGTGAGCTAAAATGGATGTTATTTCGACAAACTCGTGTTTTTCTGATAAGGCTATTAATTTTTCATATTATCCGAATTAGCTTTAAAAGGACCTTAGATCCAGCTTTTTTAAATATAGAAAACATTGAAATACATTTGTTGGAGTGGTGGTCCAGTGGTAGGAGGTTAGACTTGGGATCGGAGGGTCCCCGGTTCGAATCTTGCCATCGGGCTATCATATATTTTCTGAACAATAAATGCATCCCACGATTAATACTCTCCACCCAGGTGTATAAATGGGTTCCTGTGAGGGAAATAAGCTGCATTGGGCGCTGAATGTTAATGGCCGACATATAACCCAGTGCTAAGGGGTAAATTGTGAAGTCGGGAGAATATGCACATGTATATAGTTCATAACATTACACCTCACTTTTACCTTTACATGTACATGTATATGGTTGGTTTCCAAAATTTACTTATAAGTTTTATCCTACTACCAGGTTTGCAACTATTAGCAAGTATCCGAAATGCAACAGTAACTTCTTTGTTTCATCCAGAAAAGTTTATTGCAATTCTGTTTTTTATTGCAAAACTGGTTGTAATTGCAGTACGAATTTGGACCCATTTTACATCCCAACCAGTTTCGCAATAAATTTATTGCAAAAGTGGTTGGGACTACGCTGTCAATCCCCAATGTTCAAACAGAAAGAGACGATATAAGGTTGGTTTCATAATGTGTTGATAAGCCCATTTAGGCTTTGTTGGCATTGCGATGTGTCCATTTGAGATGTTCGCATACGTTTACAACTGTTGCCAAAGCACGAATAACTCATTTCTCCAATGTAGAAAAGTTTATTGCAATTCTGGGTTTTATTGCGAAACTTGTTGTCAAATAATTGCAATACAAATTATTTCACATTTTACATCCCAACCAGTTTTGCAATAAATATTTTGCAATTCTTGAAAAGATGTCTGATGTCTGATCTAGCAGACTATGGAAATCTCGTCTTCAGTGTTATCATTCCAGTCGAATTTTGAATATATAAGTTCAGAACAGGTAGATTTTGGGCAATTTCATTGATGGCTGATGAGCCTATTAGGCTTCCATATTATCCGAATTAGCTTTAAAAAGATTTAGAAAGATATCAATCCTGTCGGTGTTCAAACAGAGAAAACACTGATACATGATTGGTTTCCTTATTTACTGATAAGCCCATTTGGGCTTTGATTTCATCCGGGTATGTCCTATTAAGATGTTTGCAACTATTAGCAACTACCCAAAATGCACCGGTAAATGATTTCTTATACCTAGACAATTTTATTGCAATTCTGGTTTTTATTGCAAAACTGGTTGTCAAGTAATTGCAATACGAATTTAGACACTTTTTACATCTCAACCAGTTTCGCAATAAATTTATTGCAAAAGTGGTTGGGACTACGCTGTCAATCCCCAATGTTCAAAAAAAAGAGACGATATAAGGTTGGTTTCATAATGTGCTGATAAGCCCATTTAGGCTTTGTTGGCATTTGGGTGTGTCCATTTGAGATGTTCGCCTATGTTTACAACTGTTGCCAAAGCACGAATAACTCATTTCTCCAATGAAGAAAAGTTTATTGCAATTCTGGGTTTTATTGCGAAACTGGTTGTCAAACAATTGCAATACAAATTATGTAACTTTTTACATCCCAACCAGTTTCGCAATAAACATTTTGTAATTCTTGAAAAGGTGTCTGATCTAGCAGATTATGGCAAACTCGTCTTCATTGTTATTATTCCAGTCAAATTTCGAACATGTAAGTTCAGAATAGGTAGTTTTTGACCAATGTCATAGATGACTGATAAGCCGATTAGACTTCCACATTATCCGAATTAGCTTTAAAAAGATGTTTGCAACTACCTTTGAAACAAATAATCTTATAATCGACTAATTTATCAATCCAGCCGATGTTCAAACAGAGAAAACACTGATAAATGATTGGTTTTCTAGTCCATTTGGGCTTTAATTGCATCCGGGTATGTCCTATTAAGATGTTTGCAACCATTAGCAACTACCCGAAATGCAACAGTCACTTCTTTGTTTCATCCAGAAAAAGTTTATTGCAATTCTGGTTTTTATTGCAAAACTGGTTGTCAAGCAATTGCAATACGAATTTGGACCCATTTTACATCCCAACCAGTTTTGCAATAAATTTATTGCAAAAGTGGTTGGGACTGCGCTGTCAATCCCCAATGTTCAAACAGAAAGAGACGATATAAGGTTGGTTTCATAATGTGCTGATAAGCCCATTTAGGCTTTGTTGGCATTGCGATGTGTCCATTTGAGATATTCGCTTCTGTTAACAACTGCCGCCGATACATGAATAACTCATTTCTCCAATGTAGAAAAGTTTATTGCAATTCTGGATTTTATTGCAAAAGTGGTTGTCAAGTAATTGCAATACGAAATTGGACCCATTTTACATCCCAACCAGTTTTGCAATAAATTTATTGCAAAAGTGGTTGGGACTACGCTGTCAATCCCCAATGTTCAAACAGAAAGAGACGATATAAGGTTGGTTTCATAATGTGCTGATACGCCCATTTAGGCTTTGTTGGCATTGCGATGTGTCCATTTGAGATGTTCGCGTCTGTTAACAACTGCCGCCGATACATGAATAACTCATTTCTCCAATGTAGAAAAGTTTATTGCAATTCTGGTTTTTATTGCAAAAGTGGTTGTCAAGTAATTGCAATACGAATTTGGACCCATTTTACATCCCAACCAGTTTTGCAATAAATTTATTGCAAAAGTGGTTGGGACTACGCTGTCAATCCCCAATGTTCAAACAGAAAGAGACGATATAAGGTTGGTTTCATAATGTGCTGATACGCCCATTTAGGCTTTGTTGGCATTGCGATGTGTCCATTTGAGATGTTCGCGTCTGTTAACAACTGCCGCCGATACATGAATAACTCATTTCTCCAATGTAGAAAAGTTTATTGCAATTCTGGTTTTTATTGCAAAAGTGGTTGTCAAGTAATTGCAATACGAATTTGGACCCATTTTACATCCCAACCAGTTTTGCAATAAATTTATTGCAAAAGTGGTTGGGACTACGCTGTCAATCCCCAATGTTCAAACAGAAAGAGACGATATAAGGTTGGTTTCATAATGTGCTGATACGCCCATTTAGGCTTTGTTGGCATTGCGATGTGTCCATTTGAGATGTTCGCGTCTGTTAACAACTGCCGCCGATACATGAATAACTCATTTCTCCAATGTAGAAAAGTTTATTGCAATTCTGGTTTTTATTGCAAAAGTGGTTGTCAAGTAATTGCAATACGAATTTGGACCCATTTTACATCCCAACCAGTTTTGCAATAAATTTATTGCAAAAGTGGTTGGGACTACGCTGTCAATCCCCAATGTTCAAACAGAAAGAGACGATATAAGGTTGGTTTCATAATGTGCTGATAAGCCCATTTAGGCTTTGTTGGCATTGCGATGTGTCCATTTGAGATGTTCGCGTCTGTTAACAACTGCCGCCGATACATGAATAACTCATTTCTCCAATGTAGAAAAGTTTATTGCAATTCTGGATTTTATTGCAAAAGTGGTTGTCAAGTATTTGCAATACGAATTTAGACACTTTTTACATCTCAACCAGTTTCGCAATAAACATTTTGTAATTCTTGAAAAGGTGTCTGATCTAGTAGACTATGGCAAATTGGTCTTCATTGTTATCATTACTGTCAAATTTCAATTATATATTAAGTTCAGAACAGGTAGTTTTTGGCAAGTTCATGGTTGACAGATAAGCCCATTAGGCTTCCATATTATCCGAATTAGCTTTAAAAAGTAAAGTTCAACAACTTTCGAAACAAACAATCATATAATTGACTAGTCTATCAACCCATCCAGTGTTTAAAAAGAGAAAACACTGATAAATGGTTGTTTTCCTAATTTACTGATAAGCCCATTTGGGCTTTGTTTTCGTCCGGGCATGTCATGTAAAGTTGTTTGCAACTACTAGCAACTACCCGAAATGCAACGGTAACCTAATTCTTAAATCTAGAAAAAAATTATTGCAATTCTGGTTTTTATTGCAAAAGTGGTTGTTAAGTAATTGCAATACGAATTTGGACCCATTTTACATCCCAACCAGTTTTGCAATAAATTTATTGCAATTCTGGTTATTATTGCAAAAGTGGTTGTAACATACCATTGTAAAAATTAGCGACAACCAACCTCTAGGTTACCAATTCAGCTAAAAACGTATACCTGACATGACCCGGAAACAGAATTAAAAATGCTGAAAGCATTGACGCTTTTTCGCGTGCTTGCAAACAGAGTAAACCAGGATCAGATGGCTCCTATGGGAACCGTCTGATCAGGGTATTGCTTAAAAGTCAATATATGTTAAGTGTTTTATTTCATGCCATGGTAGATCTGCCCGTGTTAAACGTTATTCTTTAACACAATGCATGTTCGTTACCGTCGGCGGTATATCACGATGCATAGTGCGCTTTTAGTAGAATTCGTGGTATACAGTGTTACGTTTCCTCGGTGATATTCAGACTTACCTGTTAGTTCCATTTTACCTGTACCAAAACGTGGCCGAGACCATATGGTCATACACTTGAGCCGGGCATTGGATGGGTTCATGTATACTAGTTGAAGGGCAAGTTTCAGTTGTGTATTATTCACGATGGATTGGAGAATAGTTATTTATAATTTACCCTTATAGTAAATGGTGTCTACTACTTAAATATCATTACATTATGCATAGATAAATAAATAAATATATTAAAAAGATGGATAGAATAAATAGAGATACATAGATAGAATAGAGATAGATAGGTCAATAGGTAGATGGGAGAATAGATGGAACGGCGGACAGACGAATATATATGTAGAATAAATAAAGATAGGTAGGTAGTTATGTAAGTATGCAGATGGGTGGAAGGGCAGATTGAAAACAGATATTAACCGCTATGAAAGGGGTTAAGTTACCAAGGGATATAATTCAATGAATTACATAGTAGACTATTCTAGTAATTATTAGCTTCCCTTTAACCATATTGGGCTTTCTCGCACGACCTACGGCTCAAAACTTGTTTTATGTTTGAAGATTTTTTTCCAAGATCGTTGACATTAATTTAGTTAGTAAAAATGTAATACTAATTATTCTTTCTCATCCAAAAGTGAAATAAACACTAGTTATTTTGAGTGAAAAATGGGATTTCCGGTTGCGCATGTGTGAAATTGGAATGGCGAGCACTTAGTGACTGGACATATGCGACTAAATAAGTCAGTGGCTGCTTAGTGTGCAGCAGCAGTTACACAGAGGTTCTCCTGTTGGAGCTTTCTAAGTTACTTTTCTGCATTGGGAGGTGACTGTACGTGCATAGATACAGTGACTTTGGTAATTTTGTTCATTCCATATAGCCCCTCGTTTTTCATCCGTGTTTCAGCGTAGCCAATTAAACTCCATTTCAGAATACTCTTTTCGACTCTCAACAGCAGCCACGTAGGACACTATGATACCCGGGGTATTAAACAAATAAGAATATACATGTATATTTCATAGCCCTTTAGTTGTTCAACATACATGTAAGAAATAATTACACCGTGCATATTGTTATTAATAAGCTGATCTCTTTTTTAAAAAAAAAACATTCAAAGGAATTACTTCTTTAACATTTATTGAAGATAATATATCAACTCATGAACAGTCATAAACAGAATTAACACAACTGAAGAGGGAAGGGTTTAATTAACACAGCTGAAGAGAGAAAGGTTTAATAAACACAGCTGAAGAGGGAAGGGTTTAATTAACACAACAGAGGAGGGAAGGGTTTAATGAACACAACTGAAGAGAGAAAGGTTTAATTAACACAGCTGAAGAGGGAAGGGTTTAATTAACACAACTGAAGAGGGAAGGGTTTAATTAACACAGCTGAAGGGGGAAGGGTTTAAATAACACAACTGAAGAGGGAAAGGTTTAATTAACACAGTTGAAGAGGGGAGGGTTTAATTAACACAGTTGAAGAGGGGAGGGTTTAATTAACACAACTCAAGTAGGAAGGGTTTAATTAACACAACTGAAGAGGGAAGGTTTTTCACCAAGGTCGAAACTGTAAATTCATTTAAAAAAATCATAAGCAAATCGAGCAGACCCTCCCTGGCCAGACGGTTCCCAAAGGAGTCGTCTGATCTGGGTCATCTCTGTTTGCAATGGCTGAAAGGTTTTTATATGAAGGGAAGGGTTAAAACATATGTTACGCTATATGTTGTTTATTATAACTCCAATTTAAACGACACCACTTCGCGTAGTTTTGTATTTTCAAACCTAATGTACGTTTCTTGTATTAATCCTAACCTGTTTAATATCTATAATGTGAATAAGTTAACTTGTCTGTCTCCAAAATAGCTGCCTATTATCGATAAAATATCGACCAATGAAAACAACTAGTCAGGACCTGTGCAGCCAGTCAAAACCTAGGCGCTCAAATGATACACATCCTAATCATAAACCTAGGCGCTCAAATGATACACATCGTAATCATAAACCTAGGCGCTCAAATGATACACATCGTAATCATAAACCTAGGCGCTCAAATGATACACACCGTAATCATAAACCTAGGATCTCGATACAGAACGCCCACGCCACTTGCACAATAACAATAGGTTTGCTCAATTAACTTGTTCCTCCTCAAATTCCCAACTTACTTCAACGAGACACAGAATACCTACCTTTGCAATTAAAAAGTAGTGCAAACAATATACGTATGCTATGACAACAATATCAGCACGTCTCTTAATGTATTTAAACACTTCTAATTCAAACTTGTATAATATTTAAAATAGATATGTCATAATAACAAACGTCACTTACAAATAATTAGCAATACAAATGTAGTGAGTAGTAGTAGTAGTGACTAGTAGTAGTGACTAGTACTAGTAGTAGTGACTAGTAGTAGTGACTAGTAGTGACTAGTAGTAGTGACTAGTAGTAGTGGCTAGTAGTAGTGACTAGTAGTAGTGGCTAGTAGTAGTGACTAGTAGTAGTGGCTAGTAGTAGTGACTAGAAGTAGTGACTAGTAGTAGTGGCTAGTAGTAGTGACTAGTAGTAGTGACTAGTAGTAGTAGTGACTAGTAGTAGTAGTGACTAGTAGTAGTGACTAGTAGTAGTGGCTAGTAGTAGTGGCTAGTAGTAGTGACTAGTAGTAGTGGCTAGTAGTAGTGACTAGTAGTAGTAGTGACTAGTAGTAGTGACTAGTAGTAGTAGTGACTAGTAGTAGTAGTGGCTAGTAGTAGTGGCTAGTAGTAGTGACTAGTAGTAGTAGTGACTAGTAGTAGTGACTAGTAGTAGTGGCTAGTAGTAGTGACTAGTAGTAGTAGTGACTAGTAGTAGTAGTGGCTAGTAGTAGTGACTAGTAGTAGTGGCTAGTAGTAGTGACTAGTAGTAGTAGTGACTAGTAGTAGTGACTAGTAGTAGTGGCTAGTAGTGGTGGCTGGTAGTAGTGACTAGTAGTAGTGGCTAGTAGTAGTGACTAGTAGTAGTGACTAGTAGTAGTAGTGACTAGTAGTAGTGACTAGTAGTAGTGGCTAGTAGTAGTTGTGACTAGTAGTAGTGACTAGTAGTGGTGGCTAGTAGTAGTGGCTAGTAGTAGTGACTAGTAGTAGTGGCTAGTAGTAGTGGCTAGTAGTAGTGGCTAGTAGTAGTGGCTAGTAGTAGTGACTAGTAGTAGTGGCTAGTAGTAGTGACTAGTAGTAGTGGCTAGTAGTAGTGACTAGTAGTAGTGACTAGTAGTAGTGGCTAGTAGTAGTGACTAGTAGTAGTGGCTAGTAGTAGTGACTAGTAGTAGTGGCTAGTAGTAGTGACTAGTAGTAGTGACTAGTAGTAGTAGTAACTAGTAGTAGTGGCTAGTAGTAGTGACTAGTAGTAGTGACTAGTAGTAGTGGCTAGTAGTAGTGACTAGTAGTAGTGACTAGTAGTAGTGGCTAGTAGTAGTGACTAGTAGTAGTGACTAGTAGTAGTGACTAGTAGTAGTGGCTAGTAGTAGTGACTAGTAGTAGTGGCTAGTAGTAGTGACTAGTAGTAGTGACTAGTAGTAGTGGCTAGTAGTAGTGGCTAGTAGTGGTGGCTAGTAGTAGTGACTAGTAGTAGTGACTAGTAGTAGTGGCTAGTAATAGTGACTAGTAGTAGTGACTAGTAGTAGTGACTAGAAGTAGTGGCTAGTAGTAGTGACTAGTAGTAGTGACTAGTAGTAGTAGTGGCTAGTAGTAGTGGATTGTAGTGGTGACTAGTAGTAGTGGCTAGTAGTAGTGACTAGTAGTAGTGGCTAGTAATATGCAACCAATCATTCATAAAGTCATTATGTCATCTGACACACTTATAAATAATTTCATGTTTATGCTGTGTTTAAAATTTGACCAATCTGGCCGATGAATGAGAAACATGAATACAAACCCTTGGGAAATCTCGTAAAAATAATGATAAACCAAACCTTATGTCCTAACTTGTACATATTTTGTTATTCCGAAGAAACTAATCTCCAAGTTCCTTCCAACCCATGAGCAATGTCTTTGCTAATGCCACACACCCTAAAATTTAATTGCCTTTATCAAATTTGATATTTGCACGACCCGCAGAATCTAGCATGACCCGCAGAATCAATCATTGTTAGTCGCATTAGTTTGTTCATTTCTATGCATGTGATAAGGAGCTTCGTGATCCTTGTTAACCCTCTCACAGAGCTTGCTTTTAAATACCCATTTCTAGCATAACTTCCTGTTCTGTCCTACATGGATCCAAATCTCCAAACTTGCGCCCGTTCTTCTTGACTTAATATGACATCGTTTCTTCTGAGAATCCAACTTCTCTGCTTCCAAACTGCCTTTAACTATCTGCCTTATGCAGTATTACTTCACCGTCAATCTTCCCTGCTCTGTTCTTTCAGATGCATCATCTTCAGACTCATCACTGTCCCTACTTTTGTACTGCTTCTCTGTCCTAGGTCACGTTTGTACTGCTTCTCTGTCCCAGGTCACTGTTGTACTGCTTCTCTGTTCCAGGTCACTTTTGTACTGCTTCTCTGTCCCAAGTCACTTTTGTACTGCTTCTCTGCCCCAGATCACCCATTTATTCCGCATTAGTAGTGTAAAACTAAGGGTGCTCCCTTATGCTTATGCTCGTTTATGCTCGCTTATGCCCGTGCACCTCGTGCATAGCGCGTATGCGTTCTTATGCTCTTATGGCACGTGCCTAAGCGCGCATCAGATGCACGACAGGGTTGAGGACGTCGCGCATCGCACCCGTCACGTGCGGGAGGTATTTGCTCGCTTATGGATGAGCATCCCTTAACCTGTTTAATGCCCAGTGTAAGTACATTTCCACAGCATTCTTCTACACCTACACCTACACTTGTTTTAAATTATGACACTATGAAACTAATATACATTTCGTAAGTTAACAGGTCATGGAAAACTACATCTTTTCTTTTCAAATCCACACACCATGACATGACAACAAATCAGCTCATTTATTTAAATGTTGACCCATGTACGATTTTTAAGATGAATAGTGGTACTGTAGTAATTTCATACCCAGTCTTTACCTGTAACTGACTGCAGCATGTCATCTGCTAATGAAACGTGGGCTGACTATTCTGTATTGACTCATTAAGTGATCTGTTGTCAATGGTAAAGGTGGCAAACGGTGTCAAGCAACACACACATGGTTTGTGGCAATATCTGCTTTGCTCAGATCTCTGCAATATTTGTATGTACAAAGGGATGTAGGTTTCTGTCCTGTTATTTTTAAAAATGATATTTCAAAATGTTGTACTAATAAGATGACCGGTTTTGTCGGCGGTTGTGTCATTAACCATTTCCCTCATATAAACGTGTTTTCACGCATTTGCAAACAGAGTAGACCCAGATCAGACGGCTCCTAGAGGAGTTTACTCTGTTTGCTAATAGAATTTGACAGATCTGTGTCTTTACTTTCTAAAATGGCTACAATGGTCCACCTTCCATATTTCATTATAACTATTTTGGCCATGAATATGCAGTAGGTACTGAAAAATGAAATAAACATAGAACAGGGGAAAGGATTAAGGCATTTTGATACCTATGTTGAACTTTATACATGATATGGAGTGTCCGATAATTAGCGAAAATATAAATACACGGAAAGTACTGATGTGGAATCTCATCTTGAGTTCAGCCTGCTGTGTTTGACTTGCCATTTTTACCAATGTGCTTTAATAAATATAACAGAGGGCTGTGTTGGAGGTCTGATATGGAATAATCCATTGTTGTTGCTTTTTATTGCTTAATATGTCGGATGAGCAGAAGAGGCAGTCATGCGGAGGGATTCAAAAGATTGGCGGAGGGGACGAAGAGGGCGCTAGGAGGGTAATGGAGGTTGAGAGGAGTGAAGAGGAGGTCTTGGTGAGTGAAGAGATCAGCTAAGAGAAGTATGCTTTTATAGATTGTATTGAAAATGAGACAGAAGGAATGTGAATAGAGTTATAACAGCAGAAGGAATAAAGAAAAGAATATCATGTCTTCCTTGGGTATAAAGCTGTGCGAAACAAAATGCCAAATACTATCTTTGTTTTATACAACCTTTTATTCATGTCACGCTTGTACTCTATTACATTACACCACACTTGCGCTGTACATCAATAGCTGTCACCATAAGATACTTATCTTACCCTTGTTGCCGTTTTGTGAATCAATACCATAATACGATCCAGATGGAACACATCTTAAAATGAAACAATTAAAACAGTATGCAATATATACCGGTACCGAAGTAGACAAGATGCAGTGTTACGCTAGAATGTTTCTTTCATCACAACACATCAATTTTAAGTTGACACATTGACAGTAAAACTTTTTTCCTACATTACTCATATATAGAGCTTAAACACAAATGGTCGCCAAATATTGCAAAAACAAATAAAACCACTCCAAAAGAAGATATTAATGTCCATATTCATCTTTCATGCTATTGTGAAAAGGGAGTGATACAAATCCTTTTGTGGATAAATCGCCAGTCCTTGCGTTGACAGTCCTTACTACAGTATTGTGCCACTTTACACTTTCCGCAACTTTGAAGAATCGCGCCCGCCCTGCCACACGACCAACATGTAATGTTCTCCTGATGTGATAACGGCTTTACTTCCAGGTTAGATTCCATATAGTTTGACATGTCTCGAAAGTATCTTGACATCTGAACGTTGTTCATGAATAACAAAACAGCCTTTTCCATGTTTTCCGTAACCCACTGGAAGGCTGCAATGTCATGAGATTTGAGTCCTTTTTGATTGGTGTCATTGTCCCCTAAGAATAACCTTGTACTCTCATGGAGTGAACTTGAAGGACTTGTTTTCTGGTATCTAGATGACCCTTTTAGTTGGACAAACAAAGATTCTGGTATGTCTTCAACGTACGTATTATCCACAGTATGCCCATCTACTTCTAACCATACGTGTGGTATTATGATGTCATCATACTGTATTTGTCTGTAGATTACATCTGATTGAAGAGCTGAACATTTTAAACACTTGTGTTGAATGATATTGACAAAGCCACACGCATTTGATAAACGATGTATCTTTTGTAGTTTAAAACTTTCCTCAAGTACTGAATTGATAAGACGGCCTTTTTCTGAGCGATCTGGCATTCCAAACGGAAAACGCGTATAATCCATGTTGTGGTTTTCGTCTCTCACTACAAGCATATAGATGGCTACTGAGACATGCTATAACAGAACCGAAATTAAAAGGAGATATATAGAAATGCATGGTCACGTGACTTTGGAACCAGATTGAACAAGTAGAATCTAGTATTGTGTTGACAAGAGAGTAAAATGGCGTAATGTCTATTTTTAGTGGTTAGTTGACAGGCATGTATTTGTCTATTCGCATATTCTTACACATAAGATGATTCCATGAAGCCGGTGATACAGTCCTACAAGGACCGCTACGCTTCAAATAGAAACAGCACAATTACAAGACAAAACGTACCAATTGGACATAAAACATTTATCATTTAAAAAACAAAGTAGATTATAGGTTGAAAGAAGGGGTACCATCTTGGATGGATCAGTAGTCAAAAGGCTACAGGAGGCTTAAACCATCAGTGTAGGTACTCAACTTCACGCTTATCCTATCTGCATCCAAGTCACACTGTAAAGTAAAACTCCCCCTCCAGACAACTCTACAACATGAGTAACGAACAAAAAGACACAACAGGATTTAAATAAACTGTGAAACTGTAAAACAAGTGACATAAAAAATTAAGTGACACAGTATGCACCAACCAATACTATGCAGCCATTTAAAAACAGTCAGAAATGGAGTGAAAGTTGGTGCAAATAATTTGATAAATGCCCTTTATTTTACCACGAAGCCATGATGACATATATCATATCTTTCCACTGACAGCGTCGTATGCGTTTAGTCAACTTCAGTGTTTTGGTTACAGTATCTAATCCACTATACCATGGCCTCGGTCACTAGACATAGGACAGGTTTACATACACACTTGGTATAAGTTTGCATGTAAATAGCGCCCAATTACCTTTAAGTCTTTGTTAACACTTGGTGTATTTATTGTGCAGACCTATTTCATACATGCATCCCTTATATGAAAGAAACGACAGTGTTCTGTGAAGACGCTAGCCGTATTCGACTGGGTCTGTATCAATAAGCAACGAAAACAATTCCCAGTCGAATACAATACACGCTGAGCAACGAAACAAAATCATGCAACGTGGGTTGAAAACCGTTGAGATTGTTGAGTAATACAAGGTAACGTTAATTCATAAATTATAATTTGATTGGTTGAATTCATGTGACGGAATAGCAAGATAAAGCCCAGTCGAATACCGGTATTCTGATTATGATATAATCAAAGCGAGGCCTATACTATTGTGGCTTGAGCTCTTCATATGGTTTGCCTGGTGTATGTATGGCCGACAAAAGTCATTGTAATTTTATTATGTTGATATATTTATTACCATAAACATGTATATATGCAACTGTGCTGGGTCACACTTGTCCCACACGTAAGATACAGATCGTCCCTTAATTTTAGATTTATAAGAACTAGCACACCATATACGTATATCGCGGAGGAACACCACTAATGAAAGAGAAGACGGACGATTTGACAGTGCAGAAGGTACAGGTACCCATAACACATGAATACGTACTGTGGTTGCATCTGCTTATGGCGGAGGACGTATGTGGCTGTATGGAAGAATATTTCATAAATAGTCACTTCTAGAAGCTACTTCAATGCAAACGTATAAATTAAACAGAAGGTCTATTACCGATATTAGTCACATGCCGACTGTTGGCGTGAGTAAACAGCAGAAAATGGATGCTAAACAATTGGAAAAAGTACTCGCTCGGATCAATGGGGACCAGACAACGAGAATACAGAGACAGGAACCTCAGAAATATTATTTGCAAGTGGTTTTACCAGCTGAACAGATTACAAGCAGGATTAAGGCAGAGTTAGAGCGACAACAGCAAGGAACAGCAAACGGTGCGGTACCAGGGACTCAAGTCAAGGATAAATGGATGTCAAAGAGGACATTAAAACGAAACCGAGTACGCAAATCCAGTAAAAAAGGTGACACTGTGCATAAGCGACTGAAATCACAGAGACCTAAACAGGAAGACGATTATGGTGTAAGCATATCATCGGACCCGAGTACCTCCAACTCATTCTGAATCTGGCATTTGAAGAGGAAATACGTTTAAAATGAGCGAGTGTGACATTTGTTTCAAAACATTTGCGAGGTCGGACAATATGATACGCCATAAAAAAAAGTATACATGGATGGGAACCATCTATAGATGGATCTGAATCATCGGATATCTCCGACAGTGAATCAACGACAGAAGAGTACACGGACGATTCTGACAGCGAGTCGACTGAGGGGTATGATGTGTGGGACAGTATTGTGGGGGAAGTGTTTCATAAACTGCAATCCACATTCGAAGAAGAGGTGAAACATCTAATAAACAAGAGGGCCATGAGGCCCTGAAGCGCTCACCTGAGATACCCCAGGGGCAGGGCCATCATTTGTACAACCTTGGTAGAGAACCACAAGGCAAAGCAGTATGCCATTAATTAAAGGTCTAAGCCTTATGGCTTCAGAGAAAAATAATATATTTTTCCCATGAAAAACTGATAAGCCAGGGCCAAGTTTCGCCCAGATGTCATGGTCGTAAGTTGAACAATCTTTGTAGTGGACCATTAGATCATGCTACATGCCAAATATCAAAGGTCTAGGCCTTACAGTTTCAGAGAAGAAGATTTTTAAAGATTTTCCTATGAAAAACTGATAAGCCCTTGGGCGGGCCATTTTTTGGCCCGTGGGTCATAATTTGAACAATCTTTGTAGAGGACCATTAGATCATGCTACATGCCAAATATCAAAGGTCTAGGCCTTACAGTTTCAGAGAAGAAGAATGTTAAAGATTTTCCTTTGAAAAACTGATAAGCCCTTGGGCGGGGCCATTTTTGGCCCGGGGGTCATAATATGAACAATTTTTGTAGAGGACCATTAGATCATGCTACATGCCAAATATCAAAGATCTAGGCCTTACAGTTTCAGAGAAGAAGATTTTTAAATATTTTCCTATGAAAAACTAATAAGCCCCGGGCGGGGCCATTTTTGGCCCGTAGGTCATAATTTGAACAATCTTGGTAGAGGACCATTAGATCATGCTACATGCCAAATATCAAAGGTCTAGGCCTTACAGTTTCAGAGAAGAAGAATGTTAAAGATTTTCCTATGAAAAACTGATAGGCCCTTTGGCAGGGCCATTTTTGCCTGAGGTCATTATAAATTTGAACAATCTTTGTAGAGGACCATTAGATCATGCTACATGCCAAATATCAAAGGTCTAGGCCTTACAGTTTCAGAGAAGAAGAATGTTAAAGATTTTCCTATGAAAAACTGATAGGCCCTTTGGCAGGGCCATTTTTGCCTGAGGTCATTATAAATTTGAACAATCTTTGTAGAGGACCATTAGATCATGCTACATGCCAAATATCAAAGGTCTAGGCCTTACAGTTTCAGAGAAGAAGAATGTTAAAGATTTTCCTATGAAAAACTGATAAGACCTTGGGCGGGGCCATTTTTGGCCCTGGGGTTATAATTTGAACAATCTTTGTAGAGGACCATAAGATCATGCTACATGCCAAATATCAAAGGTCTAGGCCTTACAGTTTCAGAGAAGAAGATTTTTAAAGATTTTCCTATGAAAAACTGATAAGCCCTTGGGCGGGGCCATTTTTGGCCCTTGGGTCATAATTTGAACAATCTTTGTAGAGGATCATTAGATCATGCTACATGCCAAATATCAAAGATCTCGCCCTTACAGTTTCAGAGAAGAAGAATGTTAAAGATTTTCCTATGAAAAACTGATAAGACCTTGGGCGGGGCCATTTTTGGCCCTGGGGTTATAATTTGAACAATCTTTGTAGAGGACCATAAGATCATGCTACATGCCAAATATCAAAGATCTAGGCCTTACAGTTTCAGAGAAGAAGATTTTTAAATATTTTCCTATGAAAAACTAATAAGCCCCGGGCGGGGCCATTTTTGGCCCGTAGGTCATAATTTGAACAATCTTGGTAGAGGACCATTAGATCATGCTACATGCCAAATATCAAAGGTCTAGGCCTTACAGTTTCAGAGAAGAAGAATGTTAAAGATTTTCCTATGAAAAACTGATAGGCCCTTTGGCAGGGCCATTTTTGCCTGAGGTCATTATAAATTTGAACAATCTTTGTAGAGGACCATTAGATCATGCTACATGCCAAATATCAAAGGTCTAGGCCTTACAGTTTCAGAGAAGAAGAATGTTAAAGATTTTCCTATGAAAAACTGATAGGCCCTTTGGCAGGGCCATTTTTGCCTGAGGTCATTATAAATTTGAACAATCTTTGTAGAGGACCATTAGATCATGCTACATGCCAAATATCAAAGGTCTAGGCCTTACAGTTTCAGAGAAGAAGAATGTTAAAGATTTTCCTATGAAAAACTGATAAGACCTTGGGCGGGGCCATTTTTGGCCCTGGGGTTATAATTTGAACAATCTTTGTAGAGGACCATAAGATCATGCTACATGCCAAATATCAAAGGTCTAGGCCTTACAGTTTCAGAGAAGAAGATTTTTAAAGATTTTCCTATGAAAAACTGATAAGCCCTTGGGCGGGGCCATTTTTGGCCCTTGGGTCATAATTTGAACAATCTTTGTAGAGGATCATTAGATCATGCTACATGCCAAATATCAAAGATCTCGCCCTTACAGTTTCAGAGAAGAAGAATGTTAAAGATTTTCCTATGAAAAACTGATAAGCCCTTGGGCGGGGCCATTTTTGGCCCGGGGGTCATAATTTGAACAATTTTTGTAGAGGACCATTAGATCATGCTACATGCCAAATATCAAAGGTCTAGGCCTTACAGTTTCAGAGAAGAAGATTTTTAAAGATTTTCCTATGAAAAACTGATAAGCCCTTGGGCGGGGCCATTTTTGGCCCGGGGGTCATAATGTGAACAACGTTTCGTTCCCCCTAGCCACTGATGCTTCTGACAAAATTTGGTTAAAATCGGGTCAGCAGTTTCAGATGAGATGTCGTTTGAAAATGTGGACGGACGCCGGACGACGGACGCCGGACGCCGGACACCGGACGACGGACAAATAGCGGTCACAATAGCTCATCCTGAGCCTTTGGCTCAGGTGAGCTAAAAAGAACAAATTGAAAGAACAAGACGCTCGTCATCGTGCATATGAGGAGATGAGAGGCGTATATCGCAAATGCGTCATGTCTACGTGTTTAGAAAAATGGATTTCATACATCGCCATGACAAAAGACCCAATCTACAAAGTCGTAAAAGAAACTGCGAAGAATCTTCGGGATGATGAAAATTATCAAGTGGAAGAAAGCTGGAAGTATGCCATGAGCAAACGAAAATATCTCTTCGATGCCATCTTGGATGAGTATGAGTCCCCAGAAGTAAATGGGGAGGACGATGACGACGAAACGGAAATGGAACCTGTCGTTAAAAAGCTCAAAGTGTGATGGGATGGAACGTGATAAACATTACACAGGAATTATCTCAAACGTATATCATTAATGCTTCTTAATTGAAGAAACTCATATGTGGTTTAACGATATTTATCTGCCTTTTGAAATATGTGACAGCCATTTTGTGTTAAAAGTACAAAAATGAGTCATGCAGGAAACACCACATAAAGCTCTATAATATTAGTTATATATAAAGAGGAGATAAAACTTAGTAGTTATGTTGTCAATGTGTCAACTTAAAAATGTTGTGTTGTGATGACAGAAACATTCCAGCATAACACTGTATCTTGTCTATTTCAGCATGTGTTGCATACTGTTGTAATTGTTTGCTTTTACTATATGTTCCTTCTTGATCATATTATTGTATTGACGCACACAATAAATTGTGAGCAGGGCAAGATAATTATCTTATTATTACTACTATTAAAGGGCAGCGCATACGTGGTGTAATGTATTAGAGTACAATGTGACATCAATAAAAGGATGTATAAAACAAAAGGGAGTATATGGTGTTTTTGTTTCACACCACCTTATATCTAAGAGAGACATGATATTTTTTCTTTATTCCTTCTGCTATTCAAACTTTATTCACATTTCTTCTGTCTGAACTTCGATAAGTCTCTACATGCATCTCTCACTCAGCTGATATTTTCCCTCATTAAGGCCTCCTATTCTCAACCCCAAGATCTCCTTCCCTTATCACAACCTCGATTACCCTCTTAGTGCCGTCTTCATCACCTCCTCCGATCTGTAATCCCCTCCGCATGACTGCCTCTTCTGCTCATCCGACACATCACAGCCATGGTAGTATAAATGGCAAGTCAGTGCGTTGATATTTTCGCTAATTATCGGACATACCATATCGGGTACAAAGTTCAGCAAATTACACGGTGGAAGCTAGCCCTTATGATAGAAAATGGGCAATGGAAAACCTTTAGGAGATCCATGTACCCACGACTCAAGAAACAGAAATTGATTGATGTCAGAGAAGATTTATATAACGTCCATAAATGTAACATATCACATTTTCCATAAAGCGTATTAATGTATTATCAGTAAAGAACTTAATGTGTATCTTATAGTGACGTATTTCTGACAGCACTTACCACTTAGCTTTCGGGGAAGTTTCCTGTTAATATCTCACACAAGTATCTAATAAGTGGAAAATGGAATCTTTTCATGAAAACCTGATAATTATCTTATCGCGTTTAAATGACATGTTAGTGCCATATACTGCCATCACATAATATAAATAAGAAGTGTTTTTCGTTTTTTCTTTAAAAAATAGATAATCCTGTTCTTCCAGAAAAAAGTGGTGTTTGCTGATATTCTATTTCCGTATTTATGTGAGATATTAACAAAAACCTTCATCATAATTAATTGGTAAAGTGGTGTTAGAAAATACCACCATAGTATGTGATTTCTTTGTTTGTATTCTCCATTCACGCCATTATCAAAGAACAATATCGATCATGGGAACTGCTCAATCGATCTTTGTCATATACTGTATGCCACACAGCACATTAATGTATTGATCAGTAAAGAACTAGATGTGTATGTTGCGGTGCCAATTTCCACTTAGAAGTTTACCACGTAAAACGGTTCTAATTAATATCTCACATAATTATATGGAAAGTGGAATCTTTTCATAAAAACTTGATAATTATCTTATCTTATCGCGTCAAAATGACCTGTTAGTGTCATATATTGCCACCAGTTAATGAGTTTCTTGTTAACGTATCTAAAAATAGATAGCCTGTTCTTCCCGAAAAGTCAGTGATGTTCGCTGATATTCTATGTCCTTTTACATTAATGGGCCACTGCAGGCAGTCATCCTAATCCAACTTTATACTTTTAGATAAGTAGTAACATGAAATTTATTAACTGGTGGCAGTTTATGACAAAATAGTGCTAATATATATTTCTGGTTATCATGAAAAATTTACAGATTCCACTTTTCAGATATTAATGTGAAATATAACGCAACTAGGGTTTTTGTGAAATTTAACGCAATAGTTTTGGCGTTTTTGTTTTTTTTAAATTAGCTAGTTAAGTATTTATGTGAGATATTAACAGGAAACTTTCGTCATAACTAATTGGTAAAGTGGTGTTAGCAAATGCCACCATAGATGTGATTTCTTTGTTTTTATTCTCCATACACGGCGTTATCAAGGAACAATATCGATCATGTCTCTTTGTCGTTTACATATAATTTATATGTATGCATTCTTTTGCATAAGCAAGTGCAGTATTTCCATTTCGATTTAAAGTTCCAATCTCAAATGGTCACTACCATTCATACATAAAACCATAGATATAGAAATGGAAAACGAGTTTGCTTACCATAAACCTTAACCCTGTCCTCCATAATACGCCTTTCTACGCCTCAGCAAACAGAATAGACCAAGACCAGACGGCCCCTGTACGAGCCGTCTGATCTGGGTTTGCTCTGTTTGTTATGGAATAATATAGACATGATACTATCGTTTCCTCCATGACCAAACATTCCTGTGTCCATATACCATTATAAAAATGAATCTAATATTCATGACATCATTATATTTACATGGATATTAATGTAGTGAAGGGTTAATGCACAGTTGCTTTTGCAATGGAATATATATAAACTAATTTACCTTTCAACATTATTTACTACAAATGAATGTTTTACTTGGTTTGAAACTATAGGATTCATACACTAACAAACTACAAAATGTTTAATATTTATTTTCACATACATGCATGCGCTTTTTCACATTTCCTCCGCAGTCTTACATAATATCAACATTTCATAAATATACATAATGTTATACATGTACATGTATCATCTAATACACCTGTTCGTAAATGTTCACATCTTTAACATATTTTATTAAAAACATTCAACTACTTGTCGCGATATCAAAACTGATGTCATTTTGTCTAAAATCGTATTGTCAAATTCTAACTAATAACCCTTTACTCCATTAATATTCATGTAAAAAAATAATATAATGAATATTAATCAGATTTAATGCTATACTAGCACATGGGTATAAGGATTTTTGTCTTATCAGAAACCGTATAGTCATATCTGTATTGTGACAAAAACAAACAGAGCAGATCCCGATCAGACGACTCGAAAAGGAACTGTCTGATCTGGGTCTACTGTGTTTACTAAAAGCTTAGAAAGTCCTATTTATGGAGTAAAGGGTTAAAACGGTGTATACCATACTGTATCAAATAACTCATCATCCAACACACCATTATATGGCTTATATATCCGATATCACTCATTACACAAATCGTCATAGAAACTTGAGCAGACCTATTAACTTTGTATTTCTGTTCAAGTTGTTGTCTGCTTAATGTTTTGATTGAGTTCTTCATAGTTGTGACCCTGAATCGTCACACCTATCCTGCACCCACACTGTTAACTTGTATTGACATGATCATAACTGACTATCGACAACCGTCTGTCCATCCTACATCAGCTGTAATTGAAACAATGAGAATATAGTTAACATTAGTAAAACACATCTGCAATATTGACCGATTTCCTAACAATATGTTATGACTGAACATAAATTCTCACTTTAGCTTCGTATTGTATAAATACAGTGTAAACCCGAGCCAGTTATTGATTAGGCTTATCAGATTTATATATTGGAAAGGGAGAAGTTAAACTACGGAAGATGAAATGGACCCCGTGATATGCAATAGTATGGCTAAAAAAACTTGAAGAATAACATATCTTTAATATATTTACGATAACGTTTTCTGTGCAATTAAATAAAGAGTAATATTTATTTGAACCGATTTTTTAATTTAACATATCTGTAATATAATTATGTAAGCTAATGGTTTATGTGCATTTACATGAAAATTGATATTTATGTTTAGAATTTTTTATGTTTTTTATGAATTATAAATATGCAATACGATTATATATTTGTAAAAGACAGATACATGTAGTTTATATTAAACAAAATATATTTATTTGTGATTTGTTTAAGTTATAATTAGTGTAAATTACTAAAAACAAACATTGTATAGTAACTAGAAAAACGTTCCTTTTACAAACTACTTTAGTAAGTATATTACTTAATCACTTACATTGCTGAATCTATGTTTACGAAATATATCCCTTTTAAAATTTTAGATACTGTGTTGAATAAATGTGGTCCCTTTCAAGGGAAACAGAGTTATTTTCACTTGTTTCAAGAAATATGAATTACTTATACTCCAGTACTTAATATACGACAGTCAATGTTATATTATATGTGTAACGTGTTGCACCATAATAACTGATTTGTACAAATGGAATTGATCAAATAAAGACGTTCATACAAAGAATTCATTTTCAGTCATGAGATAAATTATGAAAATCTAACCTTAACTGTTTCTTCATACAAAAAGCATTTTCACTTCTTTGCAAACACAGTAGACTCAGAACAGACGACTGGATTCGTCTTATCAGGGTTCTGCTCTGTTTGCTTATGAAATTGTAATAGATCTAACTTTACAGTTTATACCAAAAAAAACACCATGTTTACATATGCCATTGTAAAAGTCAGTTGATAAATATTCATGGTATCTTTATGTTAAGAAATGGTTCTGGATAGCGTTTGATTAATTTTTTTACGGTAAACTATGCGCCATTCGTTCTGTAGGATATTCATCATCTTCAATAGTATTCATTTCTGTTATGCATACATATAACTTATATATATTATGTAGAAAAGAAATAAATTAATTAAACATACCTATCTAAAAAGGAGTTGCCATTTTTGTTGCCCTCTCATTGTTGCTCCGTCGAGGCCAAATCCAACACGAGACTTACAGGAAAAACGTTCCTATGAAGTGTCAAAATAACATGCCACTGGCAAAAACAGCAGTTTATATAAGTTTTAACCCCACGTGAGGTAAGGGCGTGAATCAGTTGACATCAGCCCATACTTCTAGAACATTCGAGTGTGAAACAAACCGGTTATACTAGTTCTTCTCTTAGTATGTCTACCCTTTCGTAGTGTCTTATGATGAAAATGGAACATGTTTGAAGTTGTGTGGTTGATCCTATATACTGGGAAGCTACTTTACATTGCATTTGTTCTAGATCTACACTCTTTAAAATAGTTGTGTTTCATGATAAGGCCAAAGACAAACTAGATATAAACACAGAATAAGGCCAAAGACAAACTATATATAAACACAGAATAAGGGCAAATGCTATTTTTTCTATAAATAATGTAGTCTACCCTTTCATTGTATCTTCTACTGAAAATTGGACATGTTTGAAGTTTGTATGTTAAAAGGGTATTATAGCTATGGTTTTGTCTACGATAATGCATGTAATTATCACGTCTTTATTCAAACTGTCTGACACTAATGCCCGTATTTCCTAAACAAAACTGGAAGAAAATAGTATTGAGAACTGAGGTAGACAAACATGTTGTTTTGTTTTGTTTTACCGAAAGCTATTACAAACGCGCTTAGTAATAAAGGGTATGACCAAAAGTAGTTCATATTTTTATCCAAATCATCGTCTCCCAAGCACTGTTGCGTAAATGAATTCGACAAACATAACATCTGCTACATGTATCTGAGGCATTCTGCTTGGCTCGATACCGTTTGCCACTTTTCCCATTGACAACAGATCACTTAATGAGTCAATACAGAATAGTCAGCCCACGTTTCATCAGCAGATGGCATGCTACAGTCAGTTACAGGTATATACTGGGTATCAAATTACTAAAGCACCATTCATCTTAAAACTCGTACATGGGTCAAAATTCAAATAAATGAGCTGCTTTGTTGTCATGTTACGGTGTGTGGATTTGAAAAGAAAAAAATGTAAAGATTTCCATGACCTGTTAACTTATGAAATGTATATTAGTTTCATAGTGTCATAACAAGTGTAGATGTAGAAGAAAGCTATGGAAATGTACTTACACTGAGCATTAAACAGGTTAAGGGATGCTCATCCATAAGCGAGCAAATACCTCCCGCACGTGACGGGTGCGATGCGCGACGTCCTCAACCCTGTCGTGCATCTGATGCGCGCTTAGGCACGTGCCATAAGAGCATAAGAACGCATACGAGGTGCACGGGCATAAGCGAGCATAAACGAGCATAAGCATAAGGGAGCACCCTTAGTTTTACACTACTCGCATTATTTCTAAATCCGATATCAAAATCGATATCAGATCAGGATTATTGATATTCATCAAGCCCTACACCTACTCTCACGTTTTCATCTGCTGCAGTTGATCCGATACTCTCCTCAATATCCGCGTCAATTTTAGAGTTGTCTCTAATGTTTAATAAATCCTCCCCCCACGGACTCATTCAAGTTCAATAGGTCTTTGACATATTCCATCCGCAAACTGACCGACATAAACTCTGCCCTGTAATATGTTGATTATCCCCATATGGATTCGAGTGTCAATGGCGTAAATCTTGTTACGACCTAGTGGGGGACTTCTCAGCAAAACTCTACTTTTTCATTCAAATGCGATACCTACTACTGGCTTGCTCTATTTTCAGTTTTTCCAAGAATATGACCCTCTTTCAAAGTCCTCATGCCAACCAATCCAATTATCCGACACGAGTCTGACTGGTCTACTAAACCTAACATGAGATTAAGTTTATGGTGAAATCACCGCCAACTATCAAATAGGAATGTGAGTATCCGGTACTACCTATGCTGCTACAGTGTAACACAATACACCGGTTCTAATAACTAGTCTGGTCGCAGTGCTTTCTTTTCCAGCGGAAGGCTCTTTTAACAAATTGTGTATAGCCCGATTTAATATTTTTACATTGAGCTTTGCCTTCCGCGTGTTACGGAGTCCAATGCTATAGAAGGCACAACTTTCTTTTTACAATGGCAGGTTGAAGGTTCCGACCTTGGTCACTAAACAGTCTATATAGAGACAGTGGGACTGTGCAATTGGCAAATTCAGTTGACTTTTCCAATGGGGTAAAGTCCATGGCTACCACGCCCAGATGCTTGAACGCAACACATTGGCCAACTAATGCACATCCATGTACTATCACATTTATCCAACAATGCATAAATATGCATTATGACGTTGACTAAAAATACATAAACTTGTACTATCACATTGATCAAATGTTCTGTAACGATGTAGTATCACATTCATGACTTAATATATAAACATATATTAAATCATTGATCAAATAATGCGTAATCATGTACTATCGGTTTAGTCAAATAATGCACGAAGAGCTCTATATTATCACAAATACTAAAATGCATAACCTTGTACTATCACATTTGTCAAATAATACATAAACATGTATTATCACATTGATCAAATAATACACTAGCATTGGTCACGCTGTATTACGTTATTTTAAAGTTTCACTAACAATATGAACACTAACAGTATGATCTATGTATCTATTCCCTAAACATGGTCAACCTTGTTGTGTTGTCATTATAGTTCAATATCAACCGCATACAGTATATTCGGTGGCCAATTAGGCCGAATAAATATATCATGCACCACGCCAGTGTCAAAATCATGTTTTAAATGCACATAATCACTTGCATGTTCAATCTAGGACCACCCCTAGAAGTGTTTCACTTAAAATTCGTTACTCTAATAACACAAACTACTGATTGTCCTTCCTAAATCATAGACGCAGTTGGAACGTTATGCAGAAAATAGCCTTGTGCCATAGTGTTGCAATGAAACAGGCAATAGCTGGTTGGCTGTGGCTACAGTTTCGTACTGTTTAGTTCTGAATTATAGCCAGTCCTAACTAGGATGTAATCTAGTGATGATCATTAACTTGAAGTGACACACTTGATACAATAACAATGGCTTTACTAAGTGAGTGTGTTTATGGTGAATCCGTGATAAACTATGCAAATTAATTGCCGAGTGATTGTGTGTCTCATAAGGATCGGAAGCTGCAATCCGTATTTGCTCTGCACACTTAAATAGCGTTATTAGCCGTTGTTCTGCTAAGCGAAACATGACAGACGTTTGCAAACATCTTATACCCAGATGAGACTTGAACGAATCACAAATAAGGTAAATATTCAGGAGTAAGAATTGCCTTTAGCCGACGACATCTTGTTTTCGGACGAAATGCAATGCAGACGGCTTCACTCATGCATTGCAGTTAATATATATGTGATATTGCTTCGATTATCGATTGCAATAAGAGTATGTGTAGTACAAGCATGTTAAACGTGTAAACAGCGGGCATATTAACTGAATTGTAACACCATGTTAAAAAGGGAAATGCAATAAGGTATATTCTGAGTGTAATAAATGGATTTATTATATGAATTGACCGGTAGAGCAGTAACTAATTAAAAGGTCAACATGGCCGTGTATTTATATAGGCTACTCTATGGGATGTTTATAATGTATTGCTAATTAAAGAGATAAACTACAGACTCGTGAAAACAGGAAACATTCAAGCAGTGTTAGTCCGGCATAATTAGAGCAGATTAGTGATGGATAGTGGATAACTTCACATGCGCTACCTTTGACCCGTTACTCCATGAATATTCAGATAAAAATAATGATAAAAATAATATGAATCAGATGATTAATTAAAATTGCAAGTGAACATATGAAAGTTTGACATTGAGTGAGATAGATCTACATTTTGCCAATAAGCAAACAGAGCAGACACAGAGCAGATGGTTACGTCATTGTTTCCAATGACGTTTTAAAATGCTTATCTATGGAGTACCGATCATATTCTGATACACAGGACCAATTCTAAAACTCGTTTTAATCACCATCTTACTGCATCATTTGGACCGCTGTCAGTAAAGAGGGGTTTAGGGTTTTACAAACAGTGTAGACCCAGAGCAACCGATATGCAGGCACTGCACTGTTGACACTTGTGAAAATATGTAGTAGATTGTTCATTATCTTTCCATATAGCGTAAATCTGGATGAGATACCTCATTATAGACCTGGTGTCTGGTCTGGGTCTGCACTGTTTGCTTTGTAAAAAGATATCTATTCCCACAGAGCAACTCATTTAACAATATTCTGACAGTGTCAACCCTGGCATTACAGTAGCTCTTGGTATACACAATTCGAAAATCGCTGTCGTGACATTTTCTCATGCAGCAAATGATATACATTTGTATAAATAAAAGCTATGACATAAAAGGTACATTTACCTGTAGTAAAGTATCATTTCACTATACTTACGCCCTGGGTACAGGTACAGGTTTAAGGCCAAACTCTGATCAGATGACTGCTAATGCAGGTACCTACTCGAGATCTGTACTGTTTTATTTATCAGTTATTTTGTATATCTCCACGACTGTTGAGTGAACATAAGTGTTGATCATTTTTGTAAGATTTATGAAAACTTCTGGACATAGTTTGGTTAACCGGACATCTGGTTGTAGGTACGACATAAAATGTGATGGATTGCCGTAGCAAAACGCGTACTGGAATGCTATGGTTTATGATCTCCATTGTCATCGGCTCAGCAGGTAAGTTTATGCAACACAAATGAAATGTCATCTGCTGCAAAGTCGGAAAACTATTCACGCTAGGTTTTCTTCACCGATTATAAAAAAAACTGAACATTCTCTATACGCTTCAATTCAATATTCGAACTGCTGTATTCGAGTTGAGATGCCATTTCATCAGGATCCAACATTCTGAATGACACTGTTTATTAAAGGTTCAATGACACTGTTTACTAATTGTGTTATGATACTGTTTACTTGATGTTTAATGGCACTGTTTGCTTAAAGTTAATGATACTGTTTACTGAATGTTTAATAACATTGTTTACTAAAGGTTTTATGCCACATAATACTAAAGGTTTAATGACACTGCTTGCTTAAGGTTTAATGGCACTGTTTACTAAATGTTTAATGATACTGGTTCTTTAAGGCATAATGACACTGCTTAATGTTTAATGACACTTTTTACTTAAGGTTTAATGACAATGTTTACTAAAGGTTTAATTCCACTGTTTACTGAATGTTTAATGGCACTGTTTTCTTAAGGTTTAATGACACTGTTTAGTAAAGGTTTAATGACACACATTACTAAAGGTTTTATGACACTGTTTACTTAATGTTTAATGAGACTGTTTATTTAAGGTTTAATGACACTGATTATTTAAGGTTTAATGACCCTGTTTACTTAAGGTTTAATGACACTGTTTGCCAAAGATTTAATGGCACTGCTTACAACGGTTTAAATGACAGTGTTTACTAATGGTTTAATGACACTGTTTACTAAAGGTTTAATGACACTGTTTACCGAAGGTTTAATGACGCTGTTTACCGAAGGTTTAATGACACTGTTTACTGAAGGTTTAATGACACTGTTTACCGAAGGTTTAATGACACTGTTTGCTTAAAGTTTAATGACACTGTTTACTTAAGGTTTAATGACACTGTTTACTGAAGGTTTGATGACACTGTTTACTGAAGGTTTGATGACACTGTTTACTAACAGTTTAATGACACTGAAGGTTAATGCCACTGTTTACTGAAGGTTTAATGACACTGTTTACTAAATGTTTAAAGGCCTGTTTTCGGGAGGTTTAATGACACTGTTTACTTAAGGGGTTAATTGCACTGTTTACTGAAGGTGTAATGGCACTGTTTACTGAAGGTTTACGGACACTGTTTGCTAAAGGTTTAATGACACTGTTTACTTAAAGGTTTAATGACACTGTTTGCTGAAGTTTTAATGACAATGTTTACTTAATGTTTAATGACAATGTATAATAAAGGTTAAATGACAATATTTACTGAATTTTAATGGCACTGTTTGCTAAAGATTTAACGACACTACCTGCTAAAGTTTTAATGACACTGTTTATTGAAGTTTTAATGAAGGGTTAAGTATACCGTTTTCTTAAGGTTTAATGACGCTGTTTACTGAATGTTTAAATGACTGTTTACTGAAATGGTAATGATATTGTTTACTATATAGGTTAAATAACACTGTTTACTTAAGGTTTAATGACACTGTTTGCTTAAGGTTTAATGACACGGGTTGCGAGGAAGTCCCTACAATGATCGCTTATTTTCAATAATATCATAAAACTTGGTATTTGTTATGCTCTATCATTATTATGAAGGTTCCCAATTTGAACTTATATCGAAAAATGCCCCTGTGATACAAATAAACCGATTTCATCAATACTGATAATTTTTGTTCTACAATACAATCATTTTCCGTTAAATTCTTCCGCGTTTTGCCGATGATCACCCGATCCCTCCATTGTTTACGTAATAGCTTTCTCGGAAGTGGTCGGGGAATCGCAGTTACGAAACTAAAACCCAACCCGAATAAAACTGAAACTTCGGGTAGTAAAACCGGGATCGGCGATATCAAACACATGGATGTTTTGTCATTATAAACGGTAATTGGATGGGGCTTTTTGCGATATACTACTTTTCAGCATATAAATAAATGAGTTTTGTATATTTTAAGTGTTTATGAAACGCGTCAAATGTAGGGACATCCCCTTTAAGGTTTAATGACACTGTTTACTGAATATTTAAATGACTGTTTACTGAAATTTTAATGACACTGTTTACTTTTGGTTTAATGGCACTGTTTACTAAATGTTTAATGACACATATTACTAAGGGTTTAGCACGTTGTTTACTATATAGGTTAATGCACTGAATACTGCAGGTTTTATGACACTTTTCACTTAAACAACAATATTGATTTTAACAGTTTATTAAGATTTCCGTCTCATCTGGATCCAACCCGTTTGAATATCTTCGTCTGTGTTTACTGAAAAAGACAATTTGAAGTATTATTAAACTACTTAGCAATGTAAAGATTGGTTGGGGGAAACCTCAGCACACTAAAGGTTGAAACAGAACGAAAGTAAGACAGACAAATGCTTTGGGAGCGTTCTGTGTTACTTTCATTCTACGTTTAGTCTGAGGGAGAGGCAATCTGACACCATTGGCCTAGGTGTTCCTTCATATCAAGACACTGTGTGCATTACTACTCTGCAAAAATGTTATGATCAGGATGTTAATACTAGAAAATAAACTTCCCCGTACAAAGATGTGTATGAATGTATGAAATTGAATAACTACAAAAAACGTATGTAACAAAGAAACAAGTTTGGAGTTTTTAAAATGTCTGCAGAGAAGCTCCCATTCAAATGTGATACACGCATTCAGAAAGCAGTAGCTGAGTACTTTTGTAAAGTGGTATGTGGTTATCTTCAACCTCAAAGTTGAAACTTAGTAAGCGTCTCTGAGACACAGATAAAGTTGTAAATCATGGTCTGCATTTAGTGTTAGTCTGTAGGTTTAGAAAGCGTTAAATGCTGGAGCTTCTTCTGAGAGTGTTGCAAAGACAGAATTTGCCGATGTTGGGACGGTCTGTGGTAACACTCGTGATAATCGGTCCACAGAACAGTATTGAAATATACATGATTTGTCAAGACAGTGACTGTGCGTGTCACTGATCAACGTGATCACATTTCCGGACATGTCCGACAGGTAGGCCTGACTCACAACACTACGGTGTCCCAATCACCGCGAGAAGTGACTAGCGATATTTAAATGGCTTAAATATCGCATGTATGTATGTCTGGGGAGGGGTTGTACAGGCTATAATATCACCGGTATACATGCCAGCACAGGTAAAACATACGTCTATTACTCAGTTATTGCAACAAATAAATTGTAACTCTTTAGTCGTACCGAATCAGAACAAATTCCTGCCTGTCACATACAAGCCTCTTCTGTTTCAATGTATTAGGATTTTCTCAAAGTATTAGCGAAACAGTTGCACATTTTGCAAATTTGACCATTTCATTCTACAATCACTGTACTGCGTCTTGAAGCCACGGAGTACATTATTTTCCAAAAAGTACATGTATGAGTCATGCAGGAAACACCGCATACAAAACACACAACTGCCCAAACAGCACCACAACGACAGACAGCAAATTTACATGTATATAAAAGACACGAAGAGACGCACGGACATATCAAACAAACAATAGGGGGAAGATGAAAGAACCGCCTTGGAACGGTCAGTGACAAATGCCACTGGGGGTTAAACCGGTTTAAGGGCGCCCAACTTCACACTTATTCCATCCCTACCCTAAAATACAAACAGTGTAAATAAACGTATCCCCTCTCCAACTTAACTACATTTGTACAACAACCGCGATGGCAAAAACAGTGGTAAAGTGCATGTAACACGAAACCATTTAAGTGAAACAAACTGTATCCAGGGTGACTGTAGAAAAGTAATAAAGGGTACGACAAAAACGAGATAGTACAAATATCCGACGACCTCCTTCCGTTTTCGGATTGAAGAGGTCGCCTTCATAGATTACTAAACCTTTCTTGTCGGTGTACATGCAAAGAGGCCAGCGTGATTGCCAACTGTAAAAGGGTTGACAACCAGACATGCAGTATAGATTACGTCGGCAAAATAATTCTTTCAGACCCCCCCCCCCCCCTTTCAAATGAACAACTAAATTATTCACAAAATACACATAACCTGGTGTTTTGTTACTCAGATAATAATAATAATAATGACAGTTTCATTTTGATATATTTGTGATTCTTTTTATGTTATTTTAGTTTAGTTATTTCACAATATATGTAGTTTGTGTCAGACAAAATAGGTGTAATATAGAGCTTGATTAGAGATCTGCCCAAGCTGATGACGTAATTAGGCATTTGTTTTCTTATTCATGAAACATATACGCATGCTAAATTTTCTATTATTACTTAAAATTAAATTGATTATAATAATTATTTAAGACTATATCTATGTACAAATAGACCAACATATTTTGGAACAAAACATGACCTACTCTAATGTAAACAAAATGCAGCTTCCTAATTTTCAAAAGACTTCGCAAGCCACAACCCTTCAAAATAATTGTCTTAGTGCAATGGATATGTATCTGGGCTTGCATGCGGCGGGTCTCGAGTTCGATTCTAACCAGTGGCCGATATTTTTTTTATCAATTGTCCATACAAAACAACAATTAATATAACATATAATAATTAATAACAAATATTAAACTATAATTGAAAAAGCCTTAAAATAAAAAAGATGATTACAAATAGCAAATAAGTTATTTTGTTAAAAAAAAGGGGGGGGGGGGGCTGCATAGCGTGGGATTCGAACCCACGACCCCATGTTTGCTAGACCAGATACATATCCATTAGACCAAAGCCCAGTACACTTCTCGCGGTGGCGACTTACCACATTATGTTGCCTGGTCCTATATTTGTGTGCTGTTATGTAAACAACAAAGTAACAACAAGTCTCACATTTTTTGTACATATCAATTAAGTTTGTGTCTCAGTCAAACAAAAGCTAATGACCTATATAGTCAATGCCAGTTCTCAGGCATATTTTCCCGCGCTTGGATTTATGACCGAGACAAAAAAATTAAAGGTGTATTTATTCAATTAATACTGACATGTATACCATTATAAAACCTAAAATGGTTTAATAGAATTTCTAGTGGTAACACAATTGTTTTAGCATGTTCATTGTTTGGTGATATGATAGACAAACTCCTATGTCTACATTTACCTCTTTTTTCGCTAAGAAATTGTCATCTGCAAAAATGTCGTCTGCCACAATTTTCAAAGCTTACTTTTCTTCAAATATTTTTCATCAATATTATCAGAAGGTACTCGGCGTCTCATCTGGATCCAAACTGTTTGCATAAGTACTCACACATTCGCCTCTAAGCGAGCAGTGATAATGTGCCGCATCCATTAACCAGCGCGGAACACGGGTGTTAAAACTAAGCCAGCTTGAATATCAAGTGTGGTATTAGTTTTGTTATGTTTATGAATACGCCCTCAATTTATATCCTACAGTTTCTGTTATCACGTATAAACAAGCGCGTGAACGATATCGCTTAGTCTTGTTGGCAATCCCTAATACATGCTCTGCCCTTCTGCCTCAACGATCTGCCGTTCTGTCCACAGTTCACAAACATTACATACTGAGTGTGTACAGTAGAACTTCATAAACATGTACATACTGAGCGTGTACAGTAGAACTTCATAAACATGTACATACTGAGCGTGTACAGTAGAACTTCATAAACATGTACATACTGAGCGTGTACAGTAGAACTTCATAAACATGTACATACTGAGTGTGTACAGTAGAACTTCATAAACATGTACATACCGAGTGTGTACAGTAGAACTTCATAAACATGTACATACTGAGTGTGTGAAGTAGAACTTCATAAACATGTACATACCGAGTGTGTAAAGTAGAACTTCATAAACATGTATATACTGAGTGTGTACAGTAGAACTTCATAAGCATGTACATACTGAGTGTGTACATACTGAGTGTGTACAGTAGAATTTCATAAACATGTACATACTGAGTGTGTACAGTAGAATATTTCTTTAACTTTTTGAATGCTGCGTATTTAAAGTGGCACAACCCAGTGTTCAGCAGAAGAAGCCATTTAATGTGGTTGGGTTAAATTTACTGTAAACATTTGAATGACAAACATTACTGACCAGACATTAAGGAACTTACTAATATCTAGATCTGCATTATTAACAGTTGCTAATACACTCGTCCTCTGCAGTTAAAGGGTTATATCTGCAACTGGCCTTTAAAATAAATCAGATGGCTGCTTAATACAGGACGAAATCAATGAAAAAAACTCATCCGAAACGGGGTTGGGTATTACTTACGACCTGCATTAAGCCACTGCCTGCCTGAAAGACCAACACGTAGACTTGTTTTGAGTGACCAATGTAGTGAGGTTTTACACTTCTAGACTAACCGTTGGGGAAACGCCAGTCCGCATTAGATAAAGAAGCGCCAGTCCGGTATCGATTACACGGTTAATGGTTGGTTAAATGATAAGGAAAATAGAACACGCAGACTTAATAATGCTAAAATGAATATTCTGTGTATTGATATATACACCAATAAGCGACTCGTATTCATAATGAATAATCACCCAGTCTGGTTTTCCTGACATTGATTGTTGTGCATTTTATGGAAAGTTAGAGAGAAACTCCACCTATATATATACTAATAGATAGACTCGTCCTATATATATACTAATAGATAGACTCGTCCTATAGATATACTAATAGATAGACTCGTCCTATATATATACTAATAGATAGACTCGTCCTATATATACTAATAGATAGACTCGTCCTTTATATATACTAATAGGTAGACTCGTCCTATATATATATACTAATAGATAGACTCGTCCTATATATATATACTAATAGATATACTCGTCCTATATATATACTAATAGATAGACTCGTCCTTTATATATACTAATAGATAGACTCGTCCTTTATATATACTAATAGATAGACTCGTCCTATATATATACTAATAGATAGACTCGTCCTTTATATATACTAATAGATAGACTCGTCCTATATATATATATACTAATATATAGACTCGTCCTATATATATACTAATAGATAGACTCGTCCTTTATATATACTAATAGATAGACTCGTCCTATATATATATACTAATAGATAGACTCGTCCTTTATATATACTAATATAACGCACGCACGCACGCGTGCGCACCCGCATGTGCACGCACACACAAAGAAACGATCCACAGATACATACACAAGATACACACAGGCACACACGCAGTCACGCACGCACACATATACGGGTCAGTAAAATCAAATATGAAAGAGATTGATTGTCTACGGAGAAAAGGAAAGAAGAAAGTAGTCCGATTCCGTGAAAATATGAACAGCTTACATTTTAACAGCCACCTTATCCGAGCTGGTTCATTTTTACAAGCATAAAGACCACATCTTGATCAATAAGCACAAGCAAGGTTTTACGCAAGCGTAAAATGGCTGCGTAACATGTATTTAAGCAGGATAGAAGAAAAAGAGGGAGCAATATTGGGGAAACACGACTGTTATGTATGGATTAATACATGTAGCAGAAACGGGGGAATGTTTTAATGAGCCATGATGCATAATACCTGTGTTTGACACCATTAATACACATTACGTCACAGATCAATGTTATTCATTTGCTGAAACACACTGACGTAAAAACCATTATCACATTAAGTGATGTTCACAAGGCATACAGACTCCCATACTTACAGTCTACATGAAATTATTCCAATAGGTCGACTCAATGCCCATTAACCTTTTCACTTTTATTGTCCCCAAATTAAGAAGATGTTAGTATAAGATAATTATACATTTAAGTTGAAGCAAATTCATGCACAATGGTGAAATATGCAAAGCGGTCAATAAAACCACGAGTAAAAGGTCTCGGCTAAATAACTTTAACAAAGCCAAAATACAAACAAAGGACTTATATTTTTATGTACAAAATGGTTTTAAACCAAAAGCACGTGTACTAAGGGTGCTAAGAAAATATGAAAGAAAAAAAATAATTCAGCTTCCACCGAGGATCGAACTCACGACCTCACGATTACTAGTCCATCGATATAACCCTTAGACCACGCTGACAGTTATGCTTGGAGATGTGATTTCAATTACTTATACATAATTCACTAGCATTTTCACTGAAACTGGATCATGCAGAAAAGAAAGAAATAACCCCGACAAAAGTATGCTGAGAAAAAAATATGAATGAAAATAAATAAAATAAATGAATATATATAAACAAAAACTTGTCTCACAGTAAACCATATTTATTAAAAAGATTGGCTTTTATAGAAACACAGGACCGCAGAAACGCATCGTCAAAATTTAAAGCCGTATCAGTGTGGGCTGCTTTCGCAGCCCAATAACTGTGTCTATACTCTACTGTATAGTGCATGGCAATGAACCTAAACGATGAGCATAGCTCTGTCTATATAACTGTATATACCGAACATTAGATCTAAACAACGAACTAAATTTTGTACCCAGTCATATCATTCTAAATAACTGATATTGGCCCCGCCTTGGCTCTTGTAAGAAACACGCAGGCAGAAAACGTTTGCTGACTGTCGGTTCACTTTCGATACACTGATTGATAATGGGACAATTCTTAAGTTGTTGGATTATTTAATATGGTAAAATGCAACTGTATGCACGATATTAATGTAGTTTAACCCTTTTGGCGCCACATTTAAAAGCGTCGTCTGCAATAATAATTTCATATTAAATATAATTCTAAACTAAATAATAAAGGTATATTAGTAAAACATTTGGTTTTTAAAAACCTGTATGTTTGGGCTAAAATAATACAGAAAATAGTGAAGTCCTAGGTCAGATGCCGCCTTCAAGGCGGCATCTGACCTGGGACTGCACTGTTTTCAAAGGTGCCAACAGGCGACATTGGCGCCGAAAGAGTTAAGGGTGTTATAGCAAAGATACATGAGTAATAATGTTTTCTTCGTGTTTCAACACTATTTGATAATCTATCAAATACAAACATTTGACAGTTGCCTGACCTTAACACACAAACAATGAGAATGTTGGTCCGTCGTAGAACTATGTTGGCTATACATATGTGAAATTATAAGTTAGAACTATGTTGGCTATACATATGTGACGAACAGCGGTACCGCAACATGTCAATCTTTTATCCAAGACCCTACTTTCACTTTCGTGCATGTAGCCTCGTTACAGAAACAGCAACATTGAAATTTCGCCTTTCTGTATTAAATGCGAGTAATCTGTTCGTCACGTACCTTCGTATATAAATTCCAAGACCCTACTTTCACTTCCGTGCATGTAGCCTCGTTACAGAAACAGCACCATTGAAATTTCGCCTTTCTGTATTAAATGCGAGTAATCTGTTCGTCACGTACCTTCGTATATAAATTATCATGATACAACATAGCCCAGCAAATATTATAGTAATAGTGTTTTGTGTAGTTTTAAACAAAGCAGACAACATTTTGGGTGCCGTCGAAACGATGGTACTGCGCATGATCGGAAGACAGACTAGGCTATGAAAGCAGCAATTTTTCAGCTCACCTGAGCAAAGCTCAAGGTGAGCTTTTGGGAGACTTGAATGTCCGGCGTGCTGTGAACACTCTAGTGGTTACAATTGTAGTCCAATCTTCATGAAACTTGGTCAGAATGAATGTCTTGATGAAATCTGGGACGAGTTCGAAAGTGGGTCAAGTTGGATTAGAAACTAGGTCACTAGGTCAAATAGGAAAACCTTGTGAACCCACTAGAGGTCACATTTTTAGCCCAATTTTCATGAAACTTGGTCAGACTGATTGTCTTGATAAAAAATCTCGGAGGAGTTTGAAAAGTGGGTTATGTTGGGTAAAAAACTAGGTCACTAGGTCAAACAGTAGAAAAACCTTGTGAACACTCTAGTGGTCACAATTTTAGTCCAATCTTCATGAAACTTGGTCAGAATGAATGTCTTGATAAAATCTCGGACGGGTTCGAAAATGGGTAAAGAAGGGTTAAAAACTATGTCACTAGGTCAAACAGTAGAAAAACATTGTGAACACTCTAGTGGGCACATTTTTTTGTCCAATCTTCATGAAACTTAGTCATAATGATTGTCTTGATAAAATCTCGAACGAGTTTGAAAGTGGGTTATGTGGGGTTAAAAACTAGGTCATTAGGTCAAATAGTAGTGAACACTCTAGAGGTCACATTTATAGCCAAATCTTCATGAAATTTGGTCCGAATGATTGTCCTAATAAAATATTGGACAAGTTTGAAAGTGGGTTACGTGTGGTCAAAAAGTAGGTCACTGTGTCATATCTTAGAAAAATCTAGTTTACACTCAAGCGGCCACATTTTTAGCCAAATCTTCCTCAAACTTGCTCAGAGTGTTTGTCTTGGTGATATCAAGGTTGAGTGTGATCATGGGTGGGGTGGGAATAAAAAGTAGGTCACTAGGTCAAATATTAGAAAAATTACTCTAGAGTGCACATTTTTAGCCCAATCTTCATTGGTCAGAATCATTGTCTTGATAAAATCAATATACTAAATCTTTGAAAATCTTGTTCTGCAGAACCACTGCTCATAATCCACTATCAACATTGTTCAAATATTGTCCCTAAGGGCAATATTGACCCTACCCATGGGCTACCCAGCGAAAGTCTTAAATCTATGGTAATCAGGGGAGCGATTAAGGGCCATCTTGGCCCTCTTGTCTTATTGAGTTGTGCATTTTGCCACTTGCCGTCGTAGGGTTCACTAGAAAGAAAACCTTTAGATTAAGTAGGCCTACTGGGACTTTGGTTAGTGCAGCCTGGGCTCATACAATTGCAACCCGAAAGGGGTCATTTGTTTTTGCAGACCAGGATCAACTGTTTAACGTCTTCTTACCCTAAACGCAGCTGGAATCATTCCCATAGACACAGGTATATGTAATCGGCGCAAGGGCATGAAGCCCTCGCGTCTATATGGAACGCTTTTAGTGGAATTCCACTGGTAGGAGGGCCGATTAATTAAGAATTTTGAGAAAAAAATTGAAATGTAATTTTTGGTTTATAAGTGTAATAACAGTATGCATGAAAATAATACAATTTTATGTAGTTGGAAACAGGTCGACAGTTTTTATCCCTGTTGAATTGTTTGTATTTTATTAAACGGTATGGATCCCGATGACACATCGGTTTATTCCATGTCTCCTCCGGATCTAAACTGTTCGATGCTTGCATTGCAAATATGGGTTAAGAATATATACAATATTTTAATATGATAGAATTCAAGTTATGCAGCAGATGTCATTTTGATTAGCAGCTTAAATATTACTCATGCCACAGAATTGATCATCACATTTGTCACCCTATTAAAATTGCAATGTACAGTAGAACCTGTATTAAAGGACTATTAATTCCTTGAACGCTCAAAGAAAACAACTCCTGTCATTCTCTATGTTTGTACACCAGTAAATAATGTTTAATCTATAACAAAATAGACAAAATAACAGCAATTTATTTAGTGATGAAAACTAGCATTTTTACTTGTGTTGCATATCTAATGTGAATGTACATGCGATGTAGACACATATAACATTTGTCTACAAGCATTTCAAGTTGCTCAGGTTTTATAAAGTTGTCCATGATATTACAAATGTTTATTTTTTTACCTGTTCCATTTATGCTAGTCAAGTTACTTGTCCAGTATTAATAAAGTTAATTAAAGTTATTTAATCTTTTTGTGTTATCTTTATGAATTGCCCTATTTCACAAAGTTCGCTTTCCTCATTTAATGTGCTAATCTCTAGAATAAACGCACATTTTATATAACATCATACAGAATAGTATTTGTGAAGTGCAATCATTCTTATGAAAATTGTCTATTTGAACTTCTAACAAAATTTGTCTTTGTGATATAAAATATACAGTTTTCTTCAATACCTCAATTGTTTTTTAACAGTTACAATAACCCCAACGTGAATTAACTCTATTACATCGGCAAAGCTTTTAATATCAAACACATGAAATATTTGTCTTTTCCATAGTTTTTCCATATACTGTTTTTCCATATATGAACAAATTATATCTGGATTTTTGGGCACATTTTAATAGGTTAAGTACAGACCGTAAATGCCATGTTTTATTTCTTCTTTGCTGTTATTAAACTCTATGCTTTGCATCAATGGTTTTCTTGTATACCCAGTGCCGTTTGGAGGACTCGGTCCTAAGAGTGAAACGTTGCCTGGAGTCCGGGACTGAGTCAGTGCTAGAGAGAAACGTGGACTGGAGTCTAGCACTGGGTACCGGAACTGAGTCAGTGCTAGAGAGAAACGTGGACTGGAGTCTAGCACTGGGTACCGGGACTGAGTCAGTGCTAGAGAGAAACGTGACTGGAGTCTAGCACTGGGTAACGGGACTGAGTCACTGCAGGGTTAAGTTAGGACTGTATCCCATTAGAGAGAACAGTGAACTATGTAGACACTAAGTCA